>JAJEOU010002893.1:95000-109408 GCA_021534815.1 Acrocephalus arundinaceus | reverse complement strand
ATTGTTCAGGCAATTGTCTCTAGTTGCTATTGTTCAGCCAGTTTCTGGCATTTGGGGTTTTTGCCACCTTAACCCGCTTTTGTGCTAGCAACGCCTTGCAATTAAGTAATGATTCTTTTCTCCCCTTCCTTGTATGTTCTGCCCTCTGGATAAATACGGAGTTGGAAAAAGAGTGTCATATTTTACTGCAACCTTGCATGGTATAGGTGACTCTCTTAAAAGATTTGCATCTCTGTAGTGCGCAGCAGGAATGTTTTGTGCTGCATATATAAAGTGAAAGTGTTCAAAATTTTCATTTTATCAACTTTGTGGATGATTTCTGCAGTAAATTGCACAGAGGAGGATTTATTGTGTATACAAGTCCAAGCTTTATTGTCCTGAACAAATGGTGATTCTACCTGTATTAGAGTTCAGGCTGGCTGAAGTTTGTGCTGCAGTCCATGGTTTCTTACAATATCCATGTCAGCCCTGTTTTTTACTGTATTAGAATGAGTGTCTGTTAGTGAACTGGAAACATTTGTTTCACTTTTAATTTTAGAATCCCTCAGATTTTTGGTGTGATTCCTTGAAGTTTGATCATGTTTTTTGGAACAGCAATTCCATACCCTGGTGTAATTATCAATGAAAAACTGGCAGAGTTAAGCTTGGTTTTATTCTACTTGTTGGTAGAGGGCACTTGATTTCCTCCATCTTCCAGTCTGCTTTGTAGCTACCATAAACAACAAGGTGCTGTAGGTAAGGGCCAACAGGACTCCTGAAATGGCAGCAAAACCCTTTTCTGTCAGTGGGAGGGAAGTAGCATGCCAGTGCAAGTGACCCTGCAGTTACTGGGTACTTTGTGCTGTCAGTAAAGGAATTCCAGTGATAAGAGACTGTGTAAATCCAGTTTTTCACAGACCTATGGCTGCACTTGAAGTGTTTCTGAAGTACTTGTGGTCTTTGTATAGGGAAATTTCCTTTCTTCCCCAATGTATTTTTGATTTCTTTAACACCAAAAGGTTTTCACATGAATATGAACAGTGGGATAAGACACCAGGCTCCCATTTCAAATGTGTTTTAGAGCATTTGTCAGAATGGGTTTATTTGAGAGTGAATTAGAGAAGCCAGTTCCCCAGTAACCTTTCATAAGCAAGCTGCAATCTGTCTCTCTATTCACTTGCATCATAAAATTCATTTTCCAGCAATAAGCTTTTTAACTGACTTTCTTTCTTCTCAATATTAGAAAATGAAACAAGATCATCTAACATTCAGTCCTATTCAGATAGTCGTAAAGTACAATGGGCACATCAGTGGTGACATCAAATTCATTCCAAAGGAGAGGCTGTTTTAGATAGTGTTATATAATGTGAGATTGTGGCAGTAATAAAACATGAGTAGTTCTATTAAAATTTCCCTGAAGATGCTCCAAACGTATGAAGAGCCATCCCTCTGTCCCTTAACACAGGAAAAGAAAGAAAAGTTGGTAAAGGAGCTTCCAGAGAGTAATGGAAAGATTGAGAGCAAGTTGGCAGCAGAATGAAATGGATAGGTTTTGGCTGAGTCTTCACTTTTGCTGCCAGGGATTTTCTTTAATTTCAAGATGACCCATGGACAATTCAGACTGACAGTTCAAAAGGCTGTTGCTGCTGGAGAATGACTGAGCATTCTTGGAAAAACTCTGATCCTAAAAAACCAGAATTTGCAATCATATCTAAACCTAACCATTTTATCTTCTTTTTTGATTCAGTTTTATTTATTACTGTCATAAATCCTAGTGTACTCAGCAGAGACTACTTGAATGTGTTATCTGGAAAATCCATCATATCTCCCTGAATGGCCAACTGTAGAGCCAATGTCTCCTGCTGTGGCATTTAGGGAATATAAAAGAAGTTCTGACCAAGGCCAGGGGAAATGGTGGTTTCTAGAAAACATAAACCAAATGAGGTTTTTTGTGCCAAGTCTGTTCCTGTATGCTTGTCTTGGAGCAGAATACCACAGTTTAGCATCCAACTATGCAGAGCCCCAGAAATGTTTGTAGATTTGTATCGTAGAGTAATTCAGGGAATATTGATAAAGAAGTTGTTTTCTGCCCATGGTGCTTCCAGATGTCTGGCTTGGGGTCAGGTCTGAACCAGAAGCTGAGGAGCTGCTGTTGATGATGCACTAACTTGAGTGCTAAGCTACTGGGTTAGGGTGAGCTACCACTCTGTTTCTGGCTTTTTGGTAGTCTCCAAAAGGCTTTGTCCAGCCACAGAAAGCCTGTAGTCACTGCAAGCCCACGAGTCTTGGCAGTCCAATTAGACAGATAATTCCTGTCTGTATGCAGAGCTGTTCATTTAGGGAAATATGTGGCTGCTAAACCAGATCCAGGGAAGTTGTATACCTGCAAAGGGCAAAAAGGATCTACTGATGTTATCTAAAAATGAACTTAGAGGCTGTGAAGTTCTTCAGAGTTGTGTTCTTTAAACCATCATAAAGCAATGTTCATGTTAAGCAGTGTATTTTTATTTCCATGAGTTGCAGTTAATGACAGTAATGTGTTATTATCAGAGTGATAAAAACACAGATTAATTTAAAAGAAACCTTGTCATTAGTGTTATGCTGCAGAGTTGAGGAGGTTATGCTAAATATTTGTTTGCTTAGATGCAGGATAGAGTGATACTGGTCTATTATAAAAATACTTGTAAATATTAAATATAACAAAACACTTTCTGTTGCTCAGTTCCATCAAATGTCTAATTTTCTACTGTAGCTGGAAATTTCTTCTGTAATTACAGCACATTCAAATTGTCCATGCAGCCATTTCCATGAAATTTCATGTATGGAGTACTGCTGTGAAGAGCATGTCATTAAAGAAAGCTGCAGTCTGACGTCTCTTAATGAAAGCAGTACAGAGCTGGCGGGGGCTTCTCTGTGGGGTTGTTTGGGAATTTTCTTTGGTTCCTGGTTGTCTTTCTGCTGCATGATTGTACAGTCAGGAATGCTGTCAGGGTCATTCTGTTCAGAGGTGTGTGTTGTGCATCACTCAGCAGCTGTCAGAGTCATCTCCTGTGGACTCTTGGCCAATGTCAGCTGTTGTCATGTTCTCTCTGATACCACTGTGGTTGCCATGAGCTGGAGAATTCAACTTCATGAACCTTAGGAATCTGAAATTTGGCATCCTCCTTTGTTTACTTTGATTTAATTCAGGTCTGGAATTTCCTGCCTTCTTCCATGATGTTGGTCCTCTGTTGGAGAAGAATTTCAAAGGCTGGTGGCAAAAAGTTAATATAGTTTAGGGAGTGTTGTTCAAAAAATTTTTTTCTTCCCCTGTCATGTATTTATCTAGGGATAAAAATATATATAAAATAAAGGAATGCCTTTCTCAGAGAGAAAATAGTGCCTATTTTTAGTTATTGCTTTTAGTTTTGTTTGCGTTATCTTGCGTACTAAGAATTAAACTGTCTGCTTCAGAGAGGCAGTTTTTCATTTGTTGTTGCTGTGCTTGTTCTGCGTATGTGAATTCTTGATGGATGTTATTTAAGTGTGGATTTGAAAAGTGAAAAATACTGAGGAAGCTTTTGAAAATTTTTATTAACTTACACTGATGTGCAAGTGAAAGATTGCATTTCTCAGCATAAATACTTTTGTGCCTAGGCATGAATGTTTTCATGCCTGCTTTGCAAGGTTTGTATGCATGAAATAATTTGAAATGGATTCAGTTATTTATTCCCATATAGCTCTTAGGAAAAATTTTTGCTCTCTTTTTGCTTATCCATTTACAAGATAAAGCTTGGTTTCCTAGGTTCTCTTAGTAAGGATAAATGAGGAATTAACAAGGGCTCATTGTCTTAGGAAAGATGTGATTGTTCTTGCTGTGTTTGAGTCTTGCTAAAAAACATGAGATGCAGCTGCTTGTAAACCACAGAGTGAAAATCCAGAATAATTGTGGACTTGCAGGTCCCCCATGCTCACTCAGTGAGGTGAGGTGTGCATGCTCCTGGCTGTAGCATATGAATAGTACTGTTACTGAAATTAGTAACCTCATTCAGATGTTAAATGCCTTGATCAGTTTGAACTGAAGCATTTCTCTGGAGGAACATCAGCTCAGAGGAAAAACTCCCATAATTTTCTCATTTTTGGGGGGTGGGAAGTTGCCTAATCCATTTTGTAATACAGTGTGCACTGCAAAGTAAAGCAACATCTGCACTGTGCTTGCGTCTCTGTACTTTATCATTTAAAATTTATAAGGAAATAAATTTTTTTCTATATTAACTTGCAGACATACTGAGTAATGTGACAAAATCAGTTTCATTGATCAGTCTAACCAGAAAGTATGAAGACTGTCATACTGATGTAGAGTGTCTAATCAAGAAGAACACCCAGTTTCAGATTAAGATCATGAACACTTCAATGTTTTGTATGACAATAAATCTTCAATGCATCCCAAGTTCTTTGATATTCCAGTGCAACAATAATCCCCGAGTGGATTTATTAGGATGATTTTATTATTCCTTTCTTTTGAAAAGAAAATTATAATTATGATATGTTTTGGCATTACAATTAAAAGTTCTGAAATATAACAACGTTTTGATGTTGTAAATTGTTCACATTAAGATCAAAATAGAAGAAAGTCATAACAGTATCTAAGGGCCAGGCCTTCTTATTTTAATGCATCATTTCCAAGCCCTACGTTGTGAATACACTTCATATTTTTTTGTGTAAGGATGTATGAACTCTTCTGTTGTTAGATCTTTGTACTCAAAACCTTTAATTTGGCAAAAAGTGTATTAGCTTTTGATGTTTCTCTTGTAAGGACACACCACATCCTTGGTATTTAGGATTTTATAGTTCTAATTTCAACCCTAACATCAGAAATCCTGTGCAATGTAGGGTAACTCAGGCCCAGCAAAAATTGGAGTACTGTGGTTATGCAGTTTTTGAGCTCTCCTTAAGTGCACAATACACAATATTTTGCTCTGCACATACCTGTTTCAGCAGTCCATCTTCAAGGCTTCCTGGCCTTTACTAGCAAGTGTCATTAACATGGGGGTTGGGATACCATTAACTCATTTTAAAGGCACATTCCCTTTCCTTTTGAATCTATATTGCACCTTCAGTTTGATTTTGGCAAACAAGGCAGAGTCATAAGACAAGAAAGATCAACCCCAAACTTGCAAAAATTAATGTGACCTCTGTAGATTGCATCCTGTTTTACCAGCTGCTTCACCAACATCTGTGCACCTAGGAGCAGCCCAAGACACAGCAAAGGACACACCTACTGCTAATTTTGATTCTGTTATAGTAAAGATTCATTAAGAGATTTCAGGGAAAAAAAGAGCAGGGAATAAACAGCCTATAAAGGTTTCAGTGTGTCATGATACAGCACATTAATAGCTTCAATGTGAAAAAAAATTACATATGGGCTAATAAAAAGTCTTCTTTAATTCCCTCTGTAACACCTGCCCATGACTTGACCATCTGTACATTGATGTATGAGTAAAAATATTTGAATGTGTGGTGCCAAGGACTTGCAGATCCATAGTAGCTGCCTACAACGGCACCATGTTGAGAACACCCCTGGACAACCTTCAGCTCTGCACAAGAAGCCAAAATCAGTACTTCCCCCTTCAGCTGCTTCAGAGTCATGCTGACTTCACCAGCCAAAGAGTAATTTCATAAAACATCTGTCTGACCTAAAACAATACTTGAAAAGAAACAAGGATCGTTTGAAGGTAAGACAACTTGGGAAGATCTTTCCTCTGTTAAGATGCTACTGCACATCCACTCAGCTCAAAATGCATCAAATCTTTAAGCATTTTCTTTCACTCCTCAGTCTTTTACTTGAATAAGCTACTAACACTCTCAAGAAAATGATACAAAGATTAGGTTGTGTACAGGATATGTATAAAACATTGTTTCTAGTACAAAATTTATAGCTTCAGATTTTTTCTAAATTCAAATTCACGGCTTAGAAATTTGCTTTGTAAGAAAACCATATGACATTCTCTCTTAGAACTCAAACTTCCATGGGAAATAAAAGGAGAAAGAACTTGAAAAAGTATTTAAGAATATCTTAAATTGCTGTAAACCAGGCACTACAGTAATTTTTTGTTCTGGATTCACAGCAAAATGATTTTACTAGGAAAACAGTTTCTCGCAAACTTGAACTGAGGGTTTCACCAATGCAAGTGATGAGAGATGGTTACTCTAAGGGAATGTTTCACCTCAGGATGTATTTTGCAGTCCAGCAAACCATAAAAGCCATGAGGAGCATCTCATCTCACTAACTTCCCTGAATGGTCCTCACAGGATTTTGACTCATCAGAACATGGTAAGCAGTATGGTCAAGCAGAGAAACCTCTTGTAGTGTTTGTTTTTGAAGGAGGAGCAGAGCAGAGTTTTTACATCTTTGCACAGTAGTCCTATTTTTGCTGGGCCCGAGTTACCCTCCATTGCACAGGATTTCTGATGTTAGGGTTGAAATTAGAACTATAAAATCCTAAATACCAAGGATGTGGTGTGTCCTTACAAGAGAAACATCAAAAGCTAATACACTTTGTGCCAAATTAAAGGTTTTGAGTACAAAGATCTAACAACAGAAGAGTTCATACATCCTTACACAAAAAAATATGAAGTGTATTCACAACCTAGGGCTTGGAAATGATGCATTAAAATAAGAAGGCCCTAGCCCTTAGATACAGTTATGGCTTTCTTCTATTTTGATCTTAATGTGAAACAATTTACAACACCAAAACGTTTTTATATTTCAGAACTTTTAATTGTAATGTCAAAATATATCATAATTATAATTTTCTTTTCAAAAGAAAGGAATAATAAAATGATCCTAATAAATCCACTAGGGGATTATTGTTGCACTGGAATATCAAAGAACTTAGGATGCATTGAAGATTTATTGTCATACAAAACATTGAAGTGTTCATGATCTTAATCTGAAACTGGGTGTTCTTCTTGATTAGACACTCTACATCAGTATGACAGTCTTCATACTTTCTGGTTAGACTGATCAATGAAACTGATTTTGTCACATTACTCAGTATGTCTGCAAGTTAATATAGAAATAAATTTATTTCCTTATAAATTTTAAATTATAAAGTACAGAGACGCAAGCACAGTGCAGATGTTGCTTTACTTTGCAGTGCACACTGTATTACAAAATGGATTAGGCAACTTCCCACCCCCCAAACATGAGAAAATATGGGAGTTTTTCCTCTGAGCTGATGTTCCTCCAAGAAATGCTTCAGTTCAAACTGATCAAGGCATTTAACATCTGAATGAGGTTACTAATTTCAGTAACAGTACTATTCATATGCTCACAGCCAGGAGCATGCACACCTCACCTCACTGAGTGAGCATGGGGGACCTGCAAGTCCACAATTATTCTGGCATTTTCACTCTGTGGTTTACAAGCAGCTGCATCTCATGTTTTTTAGCAAGACTCAAACACAGCAAGAACAATCACATCTTTCCTAAGACAATGAGCCCTTGTTAATTCCTCATTTATCCTTACTAAGAAACCTAGGAAACCAAGCTTTATCTTGTAAATGGATAAGCAAAAAGAGAGCAAAAATTTTTCCTAAGAGCTATATGGGAATAAAATAACTGAATCCATTTCAAATTATTTCATGCATACCAACCTTGCAAAGCAGGCATGAAAACAGTCATGCCTAGGCACAAAGTATTTATGCTGAGAAATGCAATCTTTCACTTGCACATCAGTGTAAGTTAATAAAAATCTTTCAAAAGCTTCCTCAGTATTTTTCACTTTTCAAATCCACATTTAAATAACATCCATCAAGAATTCACATAAGCAGAACAAGCACAGCAACAACAAATGAAAAACTGCCTCTCTGAAGCAGACAGTTTAATTCTTAGTACGCAAGATAACGCAAACAAAACTAAAAGCAATAACTAAAAATAGGCACTATTTTCTCTCTGAGAAAGGCATTCTTTATTTTTTATATATATTATTTATCCCTAGATAAAATACATGACAGGGAGAAGAAAAAATATGTTTTTAGAAACAACACTCCCTAAACCATATTAACTTTTTGCCACCAGCCTTTGAAATTCTTCTTCAACAGAGAACCAACATCATGGAAGAAGGCAGGAAATTCCACGACCAGAATTAAATCGAAGTAAACAAAGGAGGATGCCAAATTTCAGATTCCTAAGGTTCATGAAGTTGAATTCTCCAGCTCATGGCAACCACAGTGGTATCAGAGAGAACATGACAACAGCTGACATTGGCCAAGAGTCCACAGGAGATGACTCTGACAGCTGCTGAGTGATGCACAACACACAGCTCTGAACAGAATGACCCTGGCAGCATTCCTGACTGTACAATCCTGCAGCAGAAAGACAACCAGGAACCAAAGAAAATTCCCAAACAACCCCACAGAGAAGCCCCCGCCAGCTCTGTACTGCTTTCATTAAGAGACGTCAGACTGCAGCTTTCTTTAATGACATGCTCTTCACAGCAGTACTCCATACATGAAATTTCATGGAAATGGCTGCATGGACAATTTGAATGTGCTGTAATTACAGAAGAAATTTCCAGCTACAGTAGAAAATTAGACATTTGATGGAACTGAGCAACAGAAATGTTTATGTTATATTTAATATTTACAAGTATTTTTATAATAGACCAGTATCACTCTATCCTGCATCTAAGCAAACAAATATTTAGCATAACCTCCTCAACTCTGCAGCATAACACTAATGACAAGGTTTCTTTTTAAATTAATCTGTGTTATTATCACTCTGATAATAACACATTACTGTCATTAACTGCAACTCATGGAAATAAAAATACACTGCTTAACATGAACATTGCTTTATGATGGTTTAAAGAACACAACTCTGAAGAACTTCACAGCCTCTAAGTTCATTTTTAGATAACATCAGTAGATCCTTTTGCCGTTTGCAGGTATACAACTTCCCTGGATCTGGTTTAGCAGCCACATATTTCCCTAAATGACACAGCTCTGCATACAGACAGGAAATTATCTGTCTAATTGGACTGCCAAGACTCGTGGGCTTGCAGTGACTACAGGCTTTCTGTGGCTGGACAAAGCCTTTGGAGACTACCAAAAACCAGAAACAGAGTGGTAGCTCACCCTAACCCAGTAGCTTAGCAACTCAAGTTAGTGCATCATCAACAGCAGCTCCTCAGCTTCTGGTTCAGACCTGACCCCAGCCAGACATCTGGAAGCACCATGGCAGAAAACAACTTCTTTATCAATATTCCCTGAATTACTCTACGATACAAATATACAAACATTTCTGGGGCTCTGCATAGTTCGGATGCTAACTGTGGTATTCTGCTCCAGACAAGCATACAAGGAACAGACTTGGCACAAAAAACCTCATTTGGTTTATGTTTTCTAGAAACCACCATTTCCCCTGGCCTTGGTCAGAACTTCTTTTATATTCCCTAAATGCCACAAGCAGGAGACATTGGCTCTACAGTTGGCCTATTCAGGGAGATATGATGGATTTTCCAGATAACACATTCAAGTAGTCTCTGCTGAGTACACTAGGATTTATGACAGTAATAAATATAAACTAAATCAAAAAAGAAGATAAAATGTTTAGGTTTAGATATGATTGCAAATTCTGGTTTTTAGGATCAGAGTTTTTCCAAGAATGCTCAGTCATTCTCCAGCAGCAACAGCTTTTGAACTGTCAGTCTGAATTGTCCATGGGTCATCTTGAAATTAAAGAAAATCCCTGGCAGCAAAAGTGAAGACTCAGCCAAAACCTATCAATTTCATTCTGCTGCCAACTTGCTCTCAATCTTTCCATTACTCTCTGGAAGCTCCTTTACCAACTTTTCTTTCTTTTCCTGTGTTAAGGGACAGAGGGATGGCTCTTCATACGTTTGGAGCATCTTCAGGGAAAATTTTAATAGAACTACTCATGTTTTATTACTACCACAATCTCACATTATATAACACTACCTAAAACAGCCTCTCCTTTGGAATGAATTTGATGTCACCACTGATGTGCCCATTGTACTTTACGACTATCTGAATAGGACTGAATGTTAGATGATCTTGTTCATTGTTCTATATTGAGAAGAAAGAAAAGTCAGTTAAAAAGCTTATTGCTGGGAAATGAATTTCTTATGATGCTAAGTGAATAGAGAGACAGATTGCAGCTTGCTTATGAAGGAGGTTACTGGGGAACTGGCTTCTCTAATTCACACTCTCAAATAAACCCATTCTGACAAATGCTCTAAAACACATTTGAAATGGGAGCCTGGTGTCTTATCCCACTGTTCATATTCATGTGAAAACCTTTTGGTGTTAAAAGAAATCAAAAATACATTGGGAGAAAGGAAATTTCCCTATACAAAGACTCCACACAGTGCTTCAAGAAACACTTCAAGTGCAGCCATATGTCTGTGAAAACTGGATTTACACAGTCTCTTATCACTGGAATTCCTTTACTGACAGCACAAAGTACCCAGTAACTGCAGGGTCACCTTGCACTGGCATGCTACTTCCCTCCCACTGACAGAAAAGGTGTTTTGCTGCCATTTCAGGAGTCCTGTTGGCCCTTACCTACAGCACCTTGTTTTTATGGGAGCTACAAAGCAGACTGGAAGATGGAGGAAATCAAGTGCCCTCTACCAACAAGTAGAATAAAACCAAGCTTAACTCTGCCAGTTTTTTCGTTGATAATTACACCAGGGTATGGAATTGCTGTTCCAAAAAACATGATCAAACTTCAAGGAATCACACCAAAAATCTGAGGGATTCTAAAATTAAAAGTGAAACAAATGTTTCCAGTTCACTACACAGACACTCATTTCTAATACAGTAAAAAACAGGGCTGACATGGATATTGTAAGAACCATGGACTGCAGCACAAACTTCAGCCAGCCTGAACTCTAATACAGGTAGAATCACCATTTGTTCAGGACAATAAAGCTTGGAACTTGTATACACAATAAAATCCTCCTCTGTGCAATTTACTGGCAGAAATCATCCACAAAGTTGATCAAATGAAAATTTTGAACACTTTCACTTTATATATGCAGCACAAAACATTCCTGCTGCCTACAGAGACGCAAATCTTTTGAGAGAGTCACCTATACCATGCAAGGTTGCAGTAAAATATGACACACTCTTTTTCCAACTCCGTATTTATCCAGAGGGCAGAACATACAAGGAAGGGGAGAAAAGAATCATTACTTAATTGCAAGGCATTGCTAGCACAAAAGCGGGTTAAGGTGGCAAAAACCCCAAATGCCAGAAACTGGCTGAACAAAAGCAACTAGAGACAATTGCCTGTACAATTCCATATGGCTGGAATTCAGATTTGTGACAGCTCAGAGCTAAAGGAGGCACAAGGTTTGACTTATTTCTTGCTATGATCAGAACTGCAAAAACAGAACCAGAGACACAGATTCTTGTAATGAAGATACTGAGCAGCTGCACTGATAATGGATCAGAGTTCCTGGCTGCACTTATCAAATGGGACATCATTTCAGAAGGATCACCTGTACAACACAGTCTGGCTGCCAGGCTCGTAAGAGATGATGTGAGCTTTGGGCTAGAAAACAAAAATCCATTACCATGACCTTTACACTACAAGTTATTAGAGTTTGTTCCTATCTGAAATCCAAATATCTTGCACATAAGAACTTGCACTTTCACTTTAAGATCCACAATTACCTGGAAAACCATTTACTGCATCTCTACCAAAAATGTTTCTCACAGCTGGAAGTTAATTACAAATAAAGGCTCCAATTTAGCTCAAAATTTCCAGCCTTTCCAAAGTACAGTTCCATTTGTACACTGGATTTCCATCTTAGATCAATACAGAGGGTGAAAAACAAGACATAATGCATTCCCTTGAATTTTATCCACAAAAATTAGGAAAACCAACAACACCAAAATACAGCAAACCAAGACTCCAACCTGTCACTGTTGCAGATGTGCTCTCTAGTAGAGCACATTTCCACCATTTCTGGACTATTTCTTCTCTCCCCTTGACACTTCCTGGTTTTTTCAAAATCCTTTCACACTGAATTGACCATTTAAGTGGGATGTCACCAGTATTAGCACCAAATGCCCCTCTGCTACAACTAAATTCTACCTTTCCCATGAGTTTATCATCACTCAGGTTTTTCTGCCAAAGAGTCAAACCAAATATTCACAATGAATTTTGAATCAGTGGTCAGGACCTTGTAACCCAAGACAGCCCCTGCTTTGAGCAAATTTACATTCGTTTGTATTAGCACAGCTCACTAAATGGCCCAGTTATTCTGCCTCAGGGCTTCATCTCTCCCATTTACCAAACCTGTCATTTTTCTCATCCCCAATACAAGTCATTAAAATGTTATCATTATTTCCAGTTCAACAATGAACATGCTCAAAGGTGCTCTGTGGGCCTGGACACAGCATCCTGTTTTCCCACACACACCACTTGGAGCTCTCTTAGCCAGCTCCTCACACAGTTCATATGGGATAAAGGACCAGAGTAATATTATTTTGGTAAATTAGGAAATCATATGGCATTTAAACTCTACAAAAACTTAGAGAATAGCTTTTTAACCTTAAACTAGCAGAATTTTCATCACATGTCCACAGTGATACTTAAAGTGCCTTCTTTGCAACATCAAGTACTGCTCTTGTCGATATTACACTTCAGCTTACAAAAGGCAGAGCATTGAAGAGCTTCTAAACAAAACACCAACGGATGACCAGCATCTTTTAAAAAGCTGCACAAAGTGCACAAAAAGCAAATAAACCACGCTTTGAACTCAGATCTCTCACATCTTAAACTACAAGCCACCCACAGTGTTTGACAGGATTTAAAATTAAGTGGAAAATGACAAATGCCATCAGTTGCAACACATCCTAGCCCAGAATGCCCTCATGACACAAGTCAAGCTTGCCTAGACCCAACACCATCTTTTGAAAGCATTTCATTAAGCTGAAAGAACACTTATTTCCACCTACAAGAACCCTAAAATAATCATTTCCAGAAGAAATGTCATTACTACCAGAACATATCACACAAATCTGCCACATCATTTATAAACTGCACTGCACCATGAAAGCAACTGATTTCTACAACACTCTTTTTGATAGATACAATGCTATGGCAGTAAAAATAACATGGGTCAAACAATGAGGAAAGGAGGATATTCTAACACAGAGATGGCTTACTGGAATTGTCCAACATTTCTCCATCATCCAGAAAGAAACAAGAGCTTGAGTCCCTTTGGAAAGAGCTCTTGAGTCTGACTGCATCTAGAAAGAAACAAGAGCTCTTTGAAGGTCTGACTGCAAGTGAAGAGTTTTACACGCTGCCGGCTCACAGGCTACGAGTAACTCACCCACCACCACCGGCCTGCTTGCACAAGGGCTTCCCTGGCACAGCTGATCCTGCCAGGAGCACTTGGTGCCTCCAGAGCCTCCTCAGGCCTCCCCCTGCACTCAGCCACGAGGCTGCTCTGCCCAGGGCCAGTGCCCAGCACTGCACACTCACCCCAAACCCTCCAGGAACCCACTGGCACCACAGCACCGCCCGGCACCCCAAACACTCCACGCACAGCAACCCATGGTGAGCACAGCAACAGCCTGGCACCCCAAACATGCCCACCACCGCTGCCTCCTGGGAAACAGATGCACAACCCAGCAATAGGATTGCCATTTTTTGTTGCACCAAAGACACAGGCTGCCATTGCTACCAAAGATACAGATTCAACCAAAACACCAATGATTTCATTCTGAAGCCAACCACCTCTGATTCAGCTAAGAGAATCATCTCATTTCTTCTGAAGATAATCTGCTTCTTCAACCATTATTCCCAGTTGAATCCAAATACTTACATATAGCTAACCAATTTCTCTAAAGAATATCCACATACCTGGAAAACCATTACTGATCTCTACTAAAAATGTTTTTACACTGAAAGTTAGGTACAATACAGACTCAATTGAGCTCCAAATTCCAGCCTTCCCAAAGTACAGTTTATTTTCTCTAAAATTCCATCTTATATCAATACATAGGATGTAAATACAAGTACTAATGCATTCAGGTTTAATTTTTAAACCCAAATAAACAAGAACAACCCAGACTCCAACTGGTCACTGTTACAGATATGCTCGCAGACGGACACATTTCCTCCATTTTTTTGACTATTTCCTCTCTCCCTCAACACTTCCTATTGTTTTCAAAATCTTTGCACTGATTTGCCCATTCAATTGCAGTATCACCAGTAAGGTACAAATATCTCCCCTGATAGAACCAATTTACTTTCCTGGCTTCACTTTGGCAAGAGTCACACCAAATATTCACACTGGATTTTGAAGCATTGCTCAGAGAGGACCTTGTCACCCAAGAAAGCCCAAACAGATGCAGAACCCAGGAATAGTATTGACTTTATCAGCAGTACCACAGACAGGCTGC
>JAJEOU010002893.1:0-90000 GCA_021534815.1 Acrocephalus arundinaceus | reverse complement strand
TAGCTCATAATTCTAGTCTCAGCTAGTTCTAAATCTAATGCTAGATTAAATTAGAACCAAGTTGCATAAATTTCTAGAAACTAGAAATAAAATACTGTTCTTCAGGCTTAGGTGGATTAATCTTTAATTATGTGTTTTATTTATGATAATCTTCATGTTCGCTCTTTTTTTCAGATCACAGTGAAGGAGGCAACAACATGGAATAATTCTTCCTGTAAATTGGAAGATACAGTGGATTATGCCACAAATGAAATAAGTTTCACAGGAAAGAAAACATTATGGCTCTGGAATCACAGTGATGTTAGCAGGAGTGTGACTGACATAAGGCAGCAAGTTGTGCCAATAACTCAAACAAAACAGGGTCATTTTTAGACTAAATTCCTCCTGTGTCAGGCTCCCACCACTGTGTTACTGTGTCTTTACTGATGGATCAAGAAATCATTAGTTATTACAAATCTGGCCCAATGTATACAGAGCCAAGCTTATAGCTGTCAGCATCAGCTTATAGGCAAAACCTGAAGCCACTTTAATTTTGGTACAATGCATTATGTACTTTTCTTTACTGAGCATCTTAACACAATACCCAATCAGTATCATACACAATACCTTTACATTTACCTATAGCCTATCACAACTACTGTCCTTACTATAGTATGGTTAGTAATACCCAATCCCATTGAGTTAGTATGTTACATTTTAAGCTTAAAGTTGTTTTTCTGTTTTACTTGCAGTGGAAAATTCTTAGACCTTTTTTCTATTTGGTAAAAACATGTTTGTGTTTGCCTATGGTTTTTCTCTTTACTTGGTAAAAACATGGTTTTGTTTGTAAAAGCCTGATCCTTTGCTCTTAGCTATAAAAGTTTCCTTCCAACTCAACCTTGTCCACTAACAACTAACTCACAGTCCCTAACTTAAACAGTTTTTATTCTTCTATATCAAAACTTGCTGTCATTTCTAGTGAAGCTTCTGATAAGAATTTATATCTGTAGGATGTTCCTGTTAAATTTTCATCTTCCCCAACAAGAATTGAAATAAAACCCAAACTGCAGCAGGACGTCCACTGCAGTTTAGGTTGTTCTTGATGAGATTCTTCAAGTTGAGCACAGACATTCTGTTCAGCAGACGCACAGCAAGGGGTTCTTGGGCACTGCTGTGGAATGCATTCTTTAGAGCAGGGCATTGCAGGAAAAAAGAAGAGAAGCCCATCAACTACTGAAGAGGAACAGTCCTGACAGGAACCAGGGAGTTAAGAAATGTGAGGGGAAAAACGGCAGAAAACATGAGGTGACAAGTGTGAGAAATGGGAGTGAAAAAATGAGAAGAAGGTGAAAGGAAGAAAAGGCGGAAATATGGTGGGAAAATCAAAGAAACATGAGCGGAAAAGGGTGAAAAACCTAGGGGAAAAATAGAGGGAAATGTGTGGGGAAGAGAGTGAGAAACTTTATTGGCAAAGAGAGAGAAACTGGGAGCAAAATGTGAGGAGAACATTGTGAGAATCCTGAGGAGAAAAGAGTGAGAACCCAGAGGGCAGAAAAAGGTAGAATACATGAGGGGAAAAAAAAGTGTGGGAAGTTTGACGGACAAGTGACAAAAAAGGGGAGTGAAAAAAGGGCACAAAATGCAAAATGAAAAGTATAAGGAACACGAGGGGGAAAGAATGATAAACGTGTGGTGAAAAGTGTGGGAAATGTGATAGGAAAAGGGTAAGAAACATGAGGGCAAAAGTGAGCAACATGCAGAGAAAACTTGGAGAAAAATGACTGAGAAAAGGAGAGCAACATGAGAGGAGAAATGGGCAGGAAAAGTGAGGGAAAAATTGTGAGAAGCATGAGGGAAAAAAAAAAAAACAGGAAACCATGGGAAGGTGGGGAAATGTGAGAGGGAAAAAAACAGGAAACGTGAAGAGAGAAAAGGAGAGAGGGCAGTATTGGCAGAACAGCTTAAATAATTCCTAACACATTCCCCCATACATTTCCCATTTATTGCACAAGCCCAGGGCTTCTCTGGATGTACCTCTCAAACTCTGCTCTGATTCCTACTCTGCTCTGATTCCTTTTTGAAAGCAGTAGAAGTGGCAGGATGTCCCGACCAGCAGGAGCTGCTCCAAGCTGGGAAGGCGACAGGTGGTGCTGATTTCCAGAGGCTTCTGTCTGCCAGGTGAAGCCAAGGCAGCAGTGGGTTGCAAGGTGCTGGTGCTGCTGCTCCTCTGTGCCAGAGAGCCCTGGCTGGGCAGGGCACAGTGCCCACTGCATTGCAGGCTCTTTCTCTGCCATAGCTGTGAAATAATATGTCCCTTTAGCCAACCCCAAGGCTTCAGCTAGCTCAGTTTCTCAGGGCTTTTAGGGTATATATTTCATAGAGACAGAATAAAGATATCAAAAAGGGTGGCTCTCACCCCTCACCTTCAGTCCATGCTTTATTCTCCCATGTGGTGTTCCAGGAGCAGGGAGGGCGAGGAGGAGAGAGAGAGCGAAACAGGAAAGACAGGGGTTTATCTAGTCTATGGCCAAGGAAGGATATTGGCCTTCAGCCAATAGGGTCAGAAGTAGATAAGATAGGGAAGAAGGGTCCAACTATATGGCACAAGCTTCAGGGGGATTCTGAGGGGAAAAAACATTTCTCAGAGGAATACAACATCTCCCCCTTTTTTGTTTAAGAGGATTAGAAGAAGAACATTAGGTTACACAGAGTGTGTGTTTTCCCACCATTACAATACAATGGAGGAGTCAGCCTGCTTTAGGTTTGCCAACTCTATGTGGTTGACTTCTGAGGTAGAAGGTATGGGACTATTGATAGATTTAAAAATCAAACAGCGTAGGATCCCGAACGCTACAGTTACAAGGAAAAGAATAACAAGAAATAACAAAATTGTTTTAACTATAGAAATCCACCACCCCATAAGTCCCCATCCTCTGAACAGCTCTTTGATCCAGTCTTCAGATTCTTGCTTCACTTGTCCGATCATGCTGTTCATACTTCAAAGGGCAGCATGGATGTTCAGAGCTTTCGAGGTCAGGTTTAGGCAACAAAGTCCTTCAAATTCCTGGCATTCATGTCCATGAAGTAACAAGAGGTAATCTATAGCAGCACGGTTCTGGAGAGTGGCCTGTCTGGTAATTTCCTCATCTTCTAGGAGAGAGCTGATGGCGGTGGACGTTAAATTTGCCTGTTTGACTACCCAACACTCTAGGTGGCCCAATTCACCAAGAGCTTTGGCTGCTGCGACCCACGGAAAGAACAGGGACACAGCAACTCTTTTTGACTTGGCCCAATGACAAATTTCTGAATTACAATTTGGATCCAATTGGTCAGCACTTCTCTTTTGAATTTTGTTTGCCGATTTGTTTTTGTGAGTCCATTCACCAATTAGAGTTTGGTTGGGTGTCAAAACGGACAACCGCCCTATGGTACATGGCCCTCCTAAAAGCCAAGAAGGAATTCTTGCCCATGCCCGATCCCCACAAATCAAGAACAATCCCTTAGGGAGGCTTCTGGGTCTTGAGTGAGATGGGTTTTCTGCCTCGATATGGCTTATATGATGACAACATCTTTTTGCAGAAAACTCCCCACGATATTGTTTTATATTGTGGTGCTGGCTGATGTTAGGAGGTTTTGGGTAGACAGAAAAATGTATGCAGTATGATGCAAGGGGAGGAACCCAATAATTCTTATTCTTGGGGTTCCTGAGATACCTTGGGCAAAAGTGGCATCCACTCCTCTAAGGGGTTCACAGTTGTTGCAGCTTTCTGCTGTGGACCTTTGTATGGTCGGAAGGCGTCTGACTCTGGGTATTCGTTGGACCTATGCATGTCTAAACCTGCTGGAAATTCTCCAGCCTGCAATGGAATTCCTACCAGACAGGTGGACATAGGATTCTCTGCTGAAGCAGTAGACAAACATATGTTTTCCTGCTGAAGTGTCTGTGCCAGGGTCACCCAGACATTTTGACGTGGCTGAGGGACGATCCGTGCAGCTGCCAGACTGTTCAGCATTAACAAGATGACAACTTGTATGGGGTTCATCACAGGGTTGAGTGTGAGGTAGGTTTTCTCTAAAAAGAAAAACAAACATTTTTAAAACATGTTAAAAGTTTCTGGTTCTGTTGGAAGGAGTCCACATCTAGGAGGATTCCTTTTCTTCCATCCGACGGTGTCTTCTTTTGGAGGCATCAGCTACTTGCCTCTCATCTCCTTCTGCTGGAGCTGGATTTTTAGGGACAAAAGGTTTCACCCACTTCTGGGGAATCCACCGAGGGCCTGAGGGAGTGGTCACGCATGCATAGCCACGTCCCCAGGTCACAAGCTCATAGGGACCTTTGGTTTCCCAAGTTTCTGGATCCCTAATCATGACCGGTGGACGCTGAGACAATTTGAACTGATTGCCACTGTTAAAGTGACGTACCACTGGTGGACTCATGTTTTCCAATGAACAATTCAGAAAATTAATAGTAAACATGGCTTTACAGAGCTTCTCATGTGGAGACATCCACGCAGTGGTACTACTCTATTTAGCCAGAACCTGTTTGAGCGTCTGATGTGCTCTTTCAACCACAGCTTGACCTGTGGGGGAGTGAGGGATGCCAGTTTTATGTTCCACTCCCCACTGCTGGACAAATTCCAGGAACTCCTTGAACGCGTACGCTGGGCCATTATCAGTTTTGATTTCTTTTGGAATCCCCAACACTGAAAAAGCTTGCATTAGGTGTTTTTTAGCATGGTCAGTCTTTTCTCCTGCATGGGCAGAGGCATACACTGCACCTGAATGTGTGTCAATGCTCACATGAACATATTTGAGGTGTCCAAATCCAGGAATGTGTGTGATGTCTGTCTGCCATACCTCACAACTGCCAAGGCCCCGGGGGTTAACTCCCATACCCATCGATGGCATTTGCTTGGACCTGGCAGTTAGGACAGGTGGCCACAGTGGCTCGAGCCTGACTCCGTGTTAGCTGGAACTGACGGATCAGGCCTGGCACATTCTGATGGTATTGTTGGTGACTCAGCTTTGCCTGTTGGAAGATATCAGGGAGACGTGCTTTTTAAACTGGTGCAGCAGGGGAATCTGCCCGACGGTTCTCCTCTGCAATTTCCCCTGCCAAATCAGTGTGTGATCTTACATGCATCACATAGAATGGATGTTCTCATTGGGAAATTAAATAAATTAGCTTTGAAAGCAACCTGAAGAGGTGTTCATTGTCAATTTCTTTGAGCACAGCCTGCTCCGCTCTGGACACCACCCCCGCCACGTAAGAAGAGTCGGTTACCAAATTAATTGGTTCTGAGAACTTCTCAAAGGCTCTTACCACAGCAGCTAGTTCAGCCACTTGGGGGGATCCCTCCACAAACTCAACATCAGCTTCCCAATGCTGAGTCTGAGGATTTCTCCAAGTCATCACCGACTTGTGGGAAGCCCTGGATGCATCTGTGAACACCGTGAGAGCCTTGAGTGGTCTCCGACTTCTCTTCTCACGAGGAATGAGGTGGAATTCCTCATTGAGCAACTTGTGAGATGGGGCATGGACTGATATTTGTCCCCTGTAGCTGTCCAGAGATAACTGGAGACTGGCATTGCTCTGGAGCAAATGCTCAAACATCCCTTTGGTCAATCTCTTGGGACAGTTCCTTCCCTCCTAAGAAAGTTTGACTGGAAGGTGAATGCATGTAAAATCACAGCCAGCCAGTTCACACAATCTCACCCTTGCCTTCCGAATCAGTTGAGCTATCAACTCTTGTGGCTCAGTGATGGTCTTGGATCTTTGGTGAGAGAGGAAGACCCACTCTATGATCAAGAGTGAATCTCTCTGCCCCTCGATCCATTGAAAAATCAAACCATGCAATTGTGGCAGTTTTCCTAGAACAATGAATTGGAAAGGTATGTTTGGCTCACATCGATGAGCCTGCCTCTCTGATAAGGCCTTCTGTACCTTTTCAATTGCTGTCTTTGCCTCTGGGGTCAGTTCCCTGGGAGAAACTAGCTCCTTCTCCCCCTGCAATAAATTGAAGAGAGGGTCTAAAACCTCATTTGTGAGGCCTAGCCAAGGTCTTACCCAATTCAGAGACCTACACAAGGAATGCAGATCTGCTAAGGTTTTGGGATTACACTCAATTTCCAATTTCTGCGGAACAATGGTCCTTGCAGTTATTTGTAGACCCAGGTACCTCCAAGGTGGCATCCTTTGAACTTTGTCTTCCTGCAATTGAAATCCAGCAGAGGTTAAAACCTTAACCACTAGGTCAAGCGTGTGTTGGAGTATAGTGTTATTGGGAGCACACAGGAGTAGGTCATCCATGTAGTGAAGGATGATAGCATCCTTTCTCTCTGCACGTACTGATGACAGTAATGAGGCTACGTACTGTTGGCATATGAATGGACTGGATTTAAGGCCTTGCGGCAGGATTTTCCAGTGATATCTCTTCATTGGGGCTTCTCGATTAATGGTAGGAACCGAGAATGCAAACCGTGGGGCATCTTCTGAGTGCAAAGGAATTTGAAAGAAACAATCTTTGATATCTAGAACAGCCAATTGCCAATCTTGAGGGAGCATTGTTGGAGAAGGCATCCCTGGTTGGAGTGGTCCCATGTCCTCTATAATTTTATTTACTTCTCGGAGGTCATGGAGCAACCTCCACTTGTCCTTCCCCGGTTTCTTTATTACAAAGACGAGGAAATTCCAAGGGCTTGTTGTCTCTTCTAGGTGGCCTTGAGCCACCTGCTCCTCCACGAGCTCCTCAAGCACCTTGAGCTTCTCTTTACTCAATGGCCACTGTGCTACTTATTTTGGGGTATTATCCAACCACTTTAGTTTGTGGGTAGGGTACTACACAGTGGCTATTTTCAAAAATCCTGGGGTGTCTTAGCGTCCTAGTTTACAATGTTAAATTGTGCCCAAGGTTTGTATTCTATCCCCATGAGCCCTTGGAGCCAGGGTGGGGCAGTGTTTTCCTTATCTTCTGTTAACGAGCCTAACAATGCCTTGCCACATGACTCATAGATAACTTCCTCCAGGAGTTATCTCTGTTTAATGGGCCATCAAGGATCCACTGCATGACTCATAGAATGAGATCATCCCATTGTGAGATGCTCCGCCCAGGGGGAGGAGCCAAGAATTTCTACCTGGATATAATCCAGGGTTTGGGGCAGCACAGGCACTGGACTCCCAGAGGAGACAAGAGCTACCAGATGTTTCTACAAGAATCATTGCTTTGACAAGACCATCTCATCTGGACTGCCACTACCACCCTAACTAACAGGGTGTCAGGTTGTATTCTGGCTCTGTCAGTGGGGTTTTTTTGGTTCGGTTTTTTTTTTTTTTTTTGTACTATTACTTTTATTTTATTTTACTTTCTTTTATTTTCTTTTCATCTTATTAAATTGTGTTTCTGACTTAGAGTCCTTCACTGTTTTGCTTCCAAACCAGCACAGTGTCTCAAAGCATTAATGGTCCCCACTATTGTCAATCCCCATCACAGGCTCCTCATGAGATCTGTAGAGGAAAGAACTGGAGGCTAGGATTGCACAGAAGCCTCTAAAAGACTCAGCGTGGGATGGAAAATCCAATGGAAAATCCAAAGTATCCTAAAAATCTCAAGTATCTCAAAGCATTACTGAGCCCCACTATGTGTCAGTGCAAAGCTCTCAAGAGACTCATTAAGGCAGAGAATTGGAGGCCATGATTGCACAAAAAAATTTCAGAAACTCAGTGGCAAAAAGAAGTACTTAAACTAACCCTGAGTACCTTGAAGTATTAATAAACCCCAGTGAGTGGTGTTACTGGCTAAGAATCCCCAGGGACTTGTTACAGGAGATAATTGGGGCCATGATTGCACAAACCTCTAAGGATGAGTGTCAAAAAAAAGTTCTGTAATAAACTTTGAGTACTCTGAAGTATTTATGAGCCCCACTGAGTGTTGTTACTGACAAAGCCTCTCAAGGGACTCATTAATGCAGAGAATTGGAGGCCAGGATTGCACAAACCTCTCAGAGACTCCAAGGCAAAAGCAAACCCAAAGTCCTTGGAAAAACCTGCAGTCCCTGGCAGCATGAAGGAGCCCCCCAGGGCCATTGCTGACCAAGGCTCCTTCCCCAGGGACTCCTTCCAGCACATCCTGGAGGCCACTGGCATGGGAGGGGGATGCTGAGGGCAGCACAAGGGGCTGACAGTGCCCAGCCTTGCTGGGGCTGTGCCAGGAGGCCCCAGGGCCTCAGGACAAGGGGTCTCCTCAGTGTCCTTGGTGGCACAGAGGCTGCTGTGGCCCAGGGCACCAAGACTTGGCTTCTCTTTGTCCCCACCTGTCATCACTGCCTGCAGTTCTCTGTTCTGCCTGGGGCTTGGGGACACTTTCTGTGTTGTGTCCCTCAGTGGGACCCATTAAAACTTCCAGAAACTTTGGAGTTGGCTTCTGCCTTGGAGTTCTGGAGAGGTTTCTTCAGCTCCTTCTCAGGGACTGATGTTCAGGGCCTCAGCACAAAGCCCTGAGAGGGTCATTAAAGTCCTTGTGCTGTGTCTGTGCTGATGAGCTGGGCTGAGCTCCTGCACAGAGACAGATCCTGGCAACCAAGAAGAGCTTAAAAACACATTTCTCTGGATGAGCAGCTTTTCTGCCAGCCCAGCAGGGCTGGGGCACTGCCTGCAGCCACCCCGGGCACAGCACACAGGCACACAGGGCTTCAGCTCAGCCTGGGCTGGCAGCACAGAGCAGAGCTCACTCAGGGCTCACTGCAGGAGAAATCCTCCCAGGCTTGCAAACAGTCACTCTCTGGCTGGGGGAAGAGAAGCTGCAGCTCCTGCAGGGATCTCCTGAAACTGCCACATCCCCCAGCTTGGAGCACCTTCCAGGAGCACTGTGGGAGCTGCTGCAGGGCAGGGATGTGGCCCTAGGGCAGGGCTGGGTTTCCCTGCTGCCCCAGCCCAGGCCCAGCACAAGGCAGCTCCCTGGGGCCAGGCTCTGCTGCAGGGCTGAGCAGCCGGGGCTGCAGGCAGGGGTGCCCAGGGCTGTGGTGCAGAGCAGGGTCCTGCAGCCCAGGGCGCTGGGCTGGCCCAGGGACTCTGCTGCCTGCCAGGGACAGCTCTCAGCCGGCCCGGGCAGCTGCTGCCAGCGCTGGGGAGAAGCTGTGGAGGGAAGGAGCCACCCTGAGCAGGGCAGCTGCTGCTGCTGCTGCTGCTGCTGCTACTGAGAGGGGCTGTGTGGGGCAGGGCTGCTCCCAGCTCCACACCAGCCTGGGCACAGCTGCGGAGGACACTTGCCAAAAGAAGGTAGGCCTGGCATAGCTGTAAAGTTTAGGAGCTTTCCTGAGAGTGTTTTCAATTTCCCTCTTGGAGAAGGATGGGAAAGTTGGGATGATGACAACAAGATTTTTGCTTTTTATATATTTTTCATATATTTGTAGCTCTGTAAACAACTATTGTATATTTTTAAAACTATAATCCTTAATTGACTCTTTTCAAATACTTTTACATACTTATATTAGTATAATCCTTAATTATTTCTATTATTTTTCCTACCCCTTCTCTTAGATATTAGAACAATAAGATTCTAAATACCTTCCTGAAATACCATATAGACTTATTATCATGAAGACGATCTGCAAAATGAACATTTTGGTTTTTAACCAGAGTGTGACCAGTCATAAAGAAAAGTGGCATAAAGAAGCCCTTGAACCAACTCCAAGGGGTTTACCTAGGGGAGTGAATCTCATATTCGTTGTTCCTGTTAAATATCCTAATTATTCAATCTAAATAAATTGTTCATATCAGGGGCTGGGGTTTCCCCATCCCCAATGGGTCATCTTGAAGCTTCCAGTAAAATTCTGGTTTACACTTTACTGTTCTAATGCTGTTACAAGTGCTTTTTTTCTCTTTTGTTTATAGGTAACAGGAGGATGAGAGAAGAAGAAAAGGAATTATAATCACAGAATCACAGAACATTCTGAGTCTAAAGAAACACACAGGATAATCAAAGTAATGTTTAAACATTTCCACAGACTCTCTGCCTCCTGTCCCTGCCCTGCCCTACCAGGCACAGCACCACCACATCTGCTCTTGTTTCTGCACTGCCCTGATCCTGTCCCTGTCATCTGGTGCTCTCAGGGAGGCTCTGGCCTTTGCAGCAGCTGAGTCAGGCACTGCCCTTGGCATTCCTGCCAGGCAGCTGTGGCCATGGAAATGGGGTGTCCAAGCTTCCCTGGGCCCTGTGGGGCTGTGGGCAAAGCAGTCCATGGGAAAGAGGAATGAGCTGAGCCCCCTCCCTGAGATCCCATCATGGGCACAGCCAGGGATCTCCTTGCTGTGTCCTTGCCAGCTCTGAGCTGCCCTCGTGGCTGCAAATCTGTGCCAGAGCCCCTGGGAGTTCCCTGAATGTGCCCCGGGGAAGTGCAGAGATGCCAGAGCTGAGGAAATGCTGCTGGGTTTGCCAAGGGAGCCGGGAGTGTCCTTGGCAGAAGGGGGTGCTGAGACCTTGCCCAGAGCCCACTGGAGAGGGTGAGACATGGAGGGATCCCTGTGCTCTGGGCAGGGTCTGGTTTATCCCAGGGTGACCCAGGAGTGTGATTGTGCTCTGATTGCAGCCAAAGCTGCAAACCCAGAGCAGTTGGGAACAAGCCCATCCAGCCCCTCACCTTCCCTGAGCCACAGGGAATCCTTTTGCCTCTCACATCTCTCAGTGGCAAACCCGGAGTGCAGCAGCAAATGCTGGGGATTTCTGACCTCAGAGAAGCAGGAATGATGTGTGGGCAGAAAAATAATGGCTAAAATTCCTTCCTGCTCTCCATGACCTTTAGAAGTAGGAGTGCAGATGGCAACAAGCCTGTCTGCATACGGAGTGATTCCCCTGATAAATCCTGAATAACCAGACTTGTTTCTCTGCCACATGGCCACAAACCCAAGGCAGCAGGGCAGGGATGGCTCCTGGAGAGCCCTCACACACAGGCCTGGCTACTCCTGGCAGACTCAGACAGCACAACTGGAGCTCAGGCAAGGACCTGGGGGAAGGTTTTCCCAGAGCAGGAACAAGGGTGGGTGAGTCACAGTGGGACAGTCTACAGGGAATGGCCCAGGTTTGGCTCAGAGCAGCCTCTGCTGACTTGTCCCTGTCCTTTATCCATGAACAGGTGCCCATGGCCAGCCCCAGCAAATGTCCAACAGCAGCTCCATCAGCCACTTCCTCCTGCTGCCATTGGCAGACACGCGGCAGCTGCAGCTCCTGCACTTCTGCCTCTTCCTGGGCATCTCCCTGGCTGCCCTCCTGGGCAACGGCCTCATCATCAGCGCCGTAGCCTGCGGCCACCTCCTGCACAGCCCCATGTTCTTCTTCCTGCTCAACCTGGCCCTCACCGACCTGGGCTGCATCTGCACCACTGTCCCCAAAGCCATGCACAAATCTCTCTGGGACACAAGGAACATCTCCTATGCAGGATGTGCTGCACAGTCCTTTTTCTTACTCTTTTTTATCACAACAGAGTTTTGTCTCCTTACCATCATGTGCTACGACCGCTACGTGTCCATCTGCAAACCCCTGCACTACGGGACCCTCCTGGGCAGCAGAGCTTGTGCCCACATGGCAGCAGCTGCCTGGGCCAGTGGATTTTTCTATTCTCTGCTGCACACGGCCAATACATTTTCCCTGCCCCTGTGCCATGGCAATGCCTTGAACCAGTTCTTCTGTGAAATTCCACAGATCCTAAAGCTCTCCTGCTCCAACACCTACCTCAGGGAACTCGTGCCCATTGCAGTTAGCGTGTGTTTTGTATTTGGTTGTTTTGTGTTCATTGTTTTTTCTTATGTGCTGATTTTCAGGGCTGTGCTGAGGATCCCCTCTGAGCAGGGACAGCACCAAGCCTTTTCCACCTGCCTCCCTCACCTGGCTGTGGTTTCCCTGTTTGTCAGCACTGGCTGTTCTGCCTACCTGAAGCCCCCCTCCATCTCCTCCCCATCCCTGGATCTGGCCCTGTCAGTTCTGTACTCGGTGGTGCCTCCAGCCCTGAACCCCCTCATCTACAGCCTGAGGAGCCAGGAGCTCAAGGCTGCAGTGTGGAGACTCATGACTAGATGTGTTCAAGAACATTAAAATGCTGGCCAATTTTTGCAAATCGTTTGTAATAAATGTCATCTTTACTAGATCTTATTAGTTTGGTTGTGGATTTTTTTCCTGTATTTTTATTTTTTAATCTTGTCCACAAAGAAATGTCATTTGTTGTGCTATTCCTCATTTCATTTGTCTCCACCTTCCCTGTGGCCACAGACTGTGTCAATGAGGGGCTGCACTCTTGGTGGCTTTAAAGGAGATCAAGGATCTCCCAGCCAAGTTTTCTGCAGAGATGCCCCTTTGGTTCCCTTCTCTGCAGCTGCAGCAGCAATGTCTGTGTGCAGAGCTGGGTGCAGATCAGTGCTGGCACAGCAGCTGTGCCCAGCAGCAGCAGCAGCAGCCCTTGGTGTTGCCAGTGCTGCTGCCGTGGCCCTGCCCCGCTGCCCTGCTGGCCCTGGTGTTGCTGTAGGGCCTGAGTGCTCTCGGGGCCCGGCACAGTGCTGGGGGTGGCAGTGCCGGGGCTGCAGCAGGGACAGGCCATGGGCACTGCTGGGGCAGCGCTGACGCCTCAGGCCAGGGCCTGGGGGCTGCAGGCTCCTTGCCCAGGCTCTCTCCAGAACACTTTGCCCAGGCCAATGCTGAGCACAGAAAAGCCCCGGGAGCAGCCCCAGGCTGGCCGTGGGCAGGCTGGGGGCAAACAGCATGGCTGGGGCTCTGCAAGGTGCCTGGGGGAAACTGGGATCCTACTGGGATCACAGTGGGAGAGGCTGGGCCCATGCTGAAGGAGACTGGGATCATACTGGATCATACTGGCAGAAACTGGGACTGCACTGTGGGTGACTGGGAGTGGCTGGGAGCAACTGGAATCAGGCTGGAAGCAGCTGACGACAACTGGGAGTGACTGGGAACATGCTGGGAGCAACTGGGATACACTGGGAGAGACTGAAACCACAGTGGGGGTAAATGGGAGCAGCTGTGCCCATGCTGGGGTCATACTGGGATCCTACTGGAACCTTACCGGGAGTGACTGGAAAGGGGCATGCTGTGACTGGAACCGTGCTGGAGGTGACTGGGAGCAACTGGGCGCAAACTGGGAGTAACAGGCAGTCACTCTGGGCATGACTGGAATAATACTGGGAGTATCTGGAAGTGACTTGGTCATACTGGGGGTGACTGGAACCAAATTGGGGGTGACTGGGTCATCCTGGGTTCATCCTGGGAGCCACTGGGATTATAATGAGTGTGAACAGATCCTGACTGGGGGTTACTGGGAGCTACTGTTGGGAGGAAAATGTGGAGACATTGGGAGCAACTGGGGTCAACTGGAAGGGACTGGAACACTGCTGATGGTACTGAGACCACAACTAGGGGAACTGGGATCATACTGGGATCAATTGGGACCACACTTAAGGCAACTGCTAAAAACTGGGATCATGCTGGAGGCAACTGAATAAACTGGGGAAAGACTGGGATCATTCTGAGGTAACCAGAACCTTACTGGGATATACTGGGATATACTGGCAGTGTCTGTTACCATACTGGGGAGATTGGAACCACATTGGATCAGCTGGAACCATGCTGGGGAAAACTGGGAGTGCATGTGACCATGCTGAGAGGGACTGGGACTATTCTAGGGAATAGTGGGATCATACTGGTAGGAACTGGGAACAATTGGAACTATTCTGGCAGCAACTGGGATCATAGTGGGATCACAGTGGGAACAGCTGAGTTAATGTTGGCTGAGACTGGGGTCACACTGAGGGTGACTGGACTCCTACTGGGATTGACTGGGAGTGGCTGTGAGCAACTGGAATCACACTGAAAGAAACTGGGAGGAACTGGGAGAGACTGGGAGCTATGAGGATCATACTGGAGGGTACTGGGGTCATACTGGTATTTACAGGGAGAAACTGGGATCACAGTGGGGGCCACTTAATCATACTGGGAGTTACTGGAACAAGACTGGGATTATAGTGATGTGATTGGATCCTGACCGGGGGTTACTGGGAACTACCAGACCCATGCTGAGAGCCTCCTTGGGATACACTGGGAGGAACTGGGAATAAATAGGAATGACAGGATGTATGCTGGTGACAACTGGGATGTACTGGCAGTTACTGGGATAAAACTGGGGGCAACTGAACCATGCTGGGGTAACTGGGAGTGCCTGGAAATGACTCTGAGAATGTTCAGGGCAACTGAGATATACTGGGAGTGTCTGAGACCATGCAGGTGGCTACTGGGACCACACTGGGAGCCACTGGGAATGTGCTGGGGGAAACTGGGACAATGCTGGGGGTAACTGGGTAGAAGTGTGAGTGACTGGGGCCCTGCTGGGAGAGACTGGCATCATACTGGACTCATTCTGGGATCATACTGGGAGTTACTGAGGCTGTGCTAGGGGCAACTTGGAACACACTGGACAAAAGTGAGAGAAACTGGGAGCAACTGGGAGCAACTGGGACCATGCTAGGGGCAAACTGCATCATAGAGGGGAATGACTGGCAGTGACTGGGCTCCTACTGGGAATGGCAAATAAATAAATAAATCCTGGTTTTTTGGTTGTTATGCTGTGTGAATGTGTCCTGACTGTGAGACCTGATCCATATAAATTTCTTCTAATCCTCAGCTAAAATCTTAACCCTTTAAAATCATGATTCAGATCCCCCCGAATGTTGGGGTGTCCCCTGAATGTCGGGGTGTCCCCGCACAGCCCCCCCTTGCTGAGGGTTTTCTGTGTCCATGTCGAACGAGAGGACACGACGGTGGCCGTCATCTTCTCCCAGCCTGTCAGGGTGAGTGGGGACCCCTGAGAACCCCCAAAATCACCTGGGTACCCCAAAAAAACCACCTGGATACCCCCCAAATCTCCTGGAACCCCCCAAATCACCTGTGAACCCCAAAATCATCTGTGTACCCCCAAAAAATCACCTGGATACACCTGGGTACTTCCCCAGATCACCTTGGTACCCCTCAAAAAATCACCTGGAAACCACCCAGACGTCACCTGGAGAAACCTGGGAATCTCAAAAATCACCTGGGTACCCTATAAATTGCCTCGGTACCCTCAAAAATCACCTAAGAACCCCAAAAATCACCTGGATACCCCCCAAAATCACCTGGATCACCCCAAAAAGTGTGCGGGTACCCCTCAAAACATCTGGATCTCCCCCCAGATATTCCTGGGTTCCCCATAAACCACTTGGTACCCCCAAGAATCAGCTGGATACTTCCAAAATCACCTGGGTACTCCTGGGTACCCCAAAAATTATCTGGGTATTCTCAAAAATCACCTGAGTACTCCCAAAAAATCACCTGGATACACCTGAGTACCCCCAAAAATTCTTGGGCCCCTGCCCAAACTGGTGGTGGTGAATCCTCCCTGCTTTGTCTGGGTAGATGCAGTGTCCCATTCATCCCTTTGACTTGAATGGGTAGACCTGGTGTCCTGCTTACCCCCATTTACCCTTAGTAATCCTTCCCAGTGCTCCCAGTAATGCCCTGGAACTCCCAGTACCCTGTCTTAGCCACTCCCAGTGATCCCAGTAACCCCTCCCAGTGCTCCCAGTTTGCTCAGTTTCTCCTGTTTCTCCCTCCCAGTGCCCATTCCCCCAGTGCTTCCAGTTCCTCCCCCAGAGCTTCCCCTTAGCCCTTCCCAGTGCTCCCAGTTTCACCAGTAACCCTTCCCGATCAAGCTCTATTAATGGATAGACCTGGTGGCCGTAAAATCCCCATTGATTTAAATGGAGGTAGACCTGGTACCCCTAAATCCCCATTGACTTTAATTGGGTAGATCTGGTGTTCCTTAATTCCCTTTGACATTATTTGGGTAGACTTGATGTCTTTTTCCACCCACTGATTCCAAGAGGTAGACCTGATGTCCTTTCTCCTTTATTAACTTCAATTGGTAGACCTGATGTCTTTTCTCCTCTATTCATTTCATAAGGTACATCTGATATCCCAAACATCTTGAGAATAAAACCACCAATTTCAGAGTTGGATGTTCCCAATTTTTGGTGGGAAAATGCCCCAAATTTTGATCTTTTTCTCCCACAGGTCAACCCGGAGTGCCCAGAGCTGAGGGCAATGCTGGACAACTCCACCCTGGCTGTTACTGTTAGGTCAGACGTGACATAAACACACACATGATCAGGATCCAAAATGGAAAAAAAATTTTATTCTGCATGTTCTCTAGCTTATATACTCTTAACAAAGTGTGATCTTAAGTCATTGACTACACAATAACTTACTATATTCATTGGTGCAAAGCAATTAGTGTCAATATAATTGGCAAAAGTTTTACAAAAAGTTTAAAAGACACATATGTGTGTTTACTTATGCATGTGGTCTAACTTACAAAAATTTTCATGTATCTTTTTTAATCAGTTCCCATGCTGTGGTGGTTTTGACCAGCAAGTGAGTTTTCAGGAAGTTCAGGAAAGAACCAATTGAAAGTAGTTGCATCTCCGCGGATGTACAGGGTTTAAATATCATTCTAACATCTGCGAACTGCAGCGAGAGAAAGAGAAAGACCTTGGTCAGATTTAACCCTTTCCTGGCAACATGAAGCTTTCAGAACTCCAACCCTTTCCCAGAGGGAGAGAAGAAGATCAGAGTGATTTAAAATGTAGAGAGACAGCATGATACAGTCACCAAAAGAACTGATAAAGGTTATCTGGAAGAAAGGGTTGAGGAAGTGGACATTTTTGACTTGACTGCTCTAGATGTAAACCATGGAGAAATGGACTATTTCTTGTAATCTATTGGTGCTGTTTTGGGGGAATGCTGTTCTAGCTGAAGGTAATGGACTGATGTAATTGAGATTTCATTGAGAATGTTGTAGAGGAAGTTCCCCAGCTCCTGAGATAAAAAGAGGTCTCAGCTGTCTGAGATGCAGATTTGGCCCTTTAGCTCTAGTAAAAGGAGTTCTGTTGAGAGAGAGACAATTTTAAAGATAGAAGAGAATCTTTGTAAAATACTAAAAAAAGCATTCTTAAACAAATACCCCAAAAATGCTGAGAGGCCCATGAGTAGCCAAGAGAAAGGCTGCTCATGGGTGAGATGGCACAATCTGCAAAATTCCAGGTGCTTGCAGGTTCGTGACATTGGGAGCCACCAGACTGTTTCTTGTGGTGAATGTCTTCATGGACTCCAGAGAGACTCCTCTGCCAAGGTGATGAAAGATAATGTTTAAATAGTTGAAACTGACTGGGAATCATAGTTTTGTCTCTCTGTGTTGGTTATGGGAAAGTGAACAGTTTGTGGGAGAAAGGGAAGTGTTATGAAGTTTCAATTTCTTTTTTTTTCCCCTTTATTCTTTAGAGTGTGTAAACAAACTGTCTTTGTAACTTTTAAAGATCAGGCCTGTTTTACTGTTTGTCTTCTCCTAGTCCAACTATCACAGGAAACCAGGTCTACCCAATTAAAGTCAATGGGGATTTAGAGACACCAGGGCTGTCCATTAATAGGGATTGATTGGGAAGGGTTACTGGTTAAACTGGGAGCACTGGGAAAGGCTAAGGGGCAGCACTGGGGAGGAACTGGAAGCACTGGGAGGAGAAACAGGGGAAGCTGAGCAAACTGGGAGACAGGGAGGGTTACTAGGAGGACTGGGAGGGCAAACTAGTCAAACTGGGAGCCATTCCTGGGAGCACTGGAGGTGGCTAAGGGAGGGCAAACTGGGGTTACTGGGAGTTACTGGGAGTTGCTGGGGGTGGGCACTGGAGTTCCTGGGAGCCCTGGGGCATTACTGGGAACACTGGGAAGAGTTACTGGGGATAAATGGGGGTAGACAGGACACCAGGTCTGCCCATTCAAGTCAACGGGGATGTCGGGACACCAGGTCTACCCAGTCAAAGCAATGGGTTTCACAACCACCAGTTTGGTGGGGCCCAAAGATTTTTGGGGATACCCAGGTGTATCCAGGTGACTTTTGAGGGGTTCCCAGGTAATTTCTGGGGGTACTGCAGAGACAGAACCCCCCTGTGATTTGGGGGAATATCAGACGTATCCAGGTGATTTTTGGGGTACCCAGGTGATACTTTTGGGATTCCCAGGTATATCCAGGTGGTTTTGGAAGAGCCAGGGTGATTTGAGGGGGTATCCAGGTGATTTTTTGGCATTCCCAGGGGTCCCCACTCACCCTGGTGGGCTGGGAGAAGATGACAGCCACCTTTGTCCTCCCAGTCAATGTGGACGAAGATGACCCTCAGCAGCAGGGGGGCTGTGGGGCAACACCCAACATTCAGGGGCACCCAACATTCAGGGGCACACCAAAACTCCAGGGAGGGCCCCAGGGATGGGAGGGAGCCCTGAGTTACCTCAGGAGAGGATGCAGTGCAGGTACACCCAGGTGCTTTGGTCCGTGGGGTCAGTGAAGATGGCGTTCTGCACCAGCTCCAGCTCTGGGGAGGGGCAAAGGGGCACCCCAAAATCTCAGGGGGCAGCCAGGGGACACCCTGAGATCTGAATGGGGGTACCCAGGTGTGTGGGGGCTCAGGTGTACCAATTGAACCTAATGGGGATTTTTGGGGCCAACAGCTCCAAAATCCTCAACAGAGCCAATGAGGAATTAGGGACAACAAGTCTACCCATTGACATCAATGATGTTTGGGGACAACAGGTCTAGCCATTAAAACCAATGGGGATTTAGGGACATGGGGTCTACCCATTAAAATCAAGAGGGATTTTTCGGAAACCATGTCTTTTAAGGACAGTGGGGATTTGAGGAAACCAGGTCTACCCATTCAAGGCAATGGAGATTTAGGGACACCAGATTCACCTTATCAAATTCAAAGGGAATTTTGGGACACCTGGTCTAGCCACTAATGTGGGGAATTTAGAAAATTGGGTCCAGGCATTAATGGGAATTTCGGGACATCAGGTTTACCTATTGAAAAAATGGGCTTTTTGGTCCACCAGGTCTATCCTTTAAGGACAATGGGGGTTTAAAGACACCACATCTACCTACTGAAACCAATAGGGATTTAGGGACACCAGGTCTTTTCATAAAAACAATTGGGATTTCGGGTAATCAGATCTACCCACCAAACCCCATGGGCTCAGTGGGACACCAGGTCTACCCCTTAATATAAGGAATTTAGGAAATCAGGTCCAGCCACTGATGTGATGGGAATTTTGGGACATCAGATCTACCCCCATTAAAGTCAATATGCGGAATTTAGAACACCAGGTCTACCCTTTGAAACTAAGGATTCAGAAAAACAGGTCTACCCATCAATGGAAATGGTGATCTGGGGACACCAGGTCTATTCATTAATGACTGTAAGGACATCAGGTCTACCACAGAAGTCAGTGGGGATTTAGGGAAACAGGTCTTGTCATTAAGGTCAACGGAGATTTTTGGGACAGCAGATCTACCCATTGAAGTCAATGGGAATTTTTGGGACACCATCGAACCCAACAGAGCTCAACTTCAAGCAAGGGGCTGGAGAATTTTTGGAATAGGATCCTGGTGAAATTCTGTGAATTTTTCCAGGGGAATCTCTCACCTTCCTTCAGCCTTTTGCGGGGGCAGCATCCCGGCCTCGCCCTTCCTGCAGTTCCTGGTGGGCACCAGGAGCCACAGCCGGTGGTGCCAGGCTGAGAAGTTGGAGAAGTTGTGGCTTAGAAGGGCCCTGGAAAAAGCCAGCTTGGTCTTGGGGTCCTGCCCAGCCACCAGTGCCTGCCGGTGGTCCCAGGCAGGGAGTGGGAGGGCACCAGTACAAACCAGTAAGCACAGGGAGCTGCCCACAAGCTCCTGGGGTTTGAGGTTGCAGCTCCCAATAAAAACCAGTAAGGGTTAATGCACCCAAACCAATTCCCAGTATGGGGTTTAGGGGCACCAGGCCTACCCTACTAAAGTCAATAAAGATTTTGGGACATCTGGTCTACCCATGAAAGGCGGGTCTAAGAGCTCCCAGGATGGTTGTGGGGCTCCCACTTTTACCAGGTTAATACTGGGAGGGCACCAGTATAAACCAGTAAGCACTGGGAGCCACCACCGATCCACTGAGCCCTGTGGGGGCAGTTCCCAGTATAAACCAGTAAGGCCAGCACAACCTGAAGTCACTCCCAGTAGGTCCCAAGCGCCATCCGATTATAAACCAGTACATCCCAATATAACCCAGTACATCAGTATAAACCAATGCACCCCTAACCCTAATCCCTTTAAAAATTAGTATAAAGCAGCATAAACTAGTAAAACCCAGTACAAACCAGGAAAACCCAGAAACTCACAGGTCCCCATCCCAGTATAAACTTGTATATCCCAGTATAATCCAGTATAAACCAATGCCCCCAGCACCCTATCCCCGTACAAACCAGTATATCCCAGTATAACCCAGTGACCCCCGGCACCCCACCCCAGTATAAACCAGTAAAACCCCGTATAACCCAGTAACCCCTCCTGTGTTAAATCACGTGAAGGATGCTGCCAAAAGGGCATTTCAGATCATGCCCACTAAAGATCCTAGGCAGAGTTCTATCTCAATTAAACAATCCCCTTCTGAGCCTTTCCTACATTTTATAGATAGACTTCATGCAGTGGTGGAAAACCAGAGAGAGGACCAGGAGTTGCAACAGAAGATGATCCTGGAAGTGGCACAAAACCACTTGGTGCCTGGAAGTGGCACAAAGCAATGCCAGTGATGTCTGCAAGAGGATCATCTCCGGGCTTCTCCACCTCCACCCCTGGACCTCCTCACTGAGACCTGCACCAAGTGAGCCATAAGGGACCCAGATGAACAGCGGAAAGGGTCTGGGCTCAGAGGCCGGATTGCAGCACTAGCCACCATTCCAGCTGGACCACCAGTGTCTGGGAGGGTCAAATGTTTCCAGTGTGGGCGGGAGGGATGTGTGATGTGCTTTTGTCCCTTTGAGAATAAAACATCACACACACTGGTGGGAGCAGTGGGGGAGGGGGAGAAAGGGAACATTCCAGTTCCAAAAAACTAGGGGAGGAGCATTAGCTTCTACCATGTGATGAGAAAAATGGGACAGGTCACACGGTGGTTGGGCTTTAGGGGCAACTCAATTGTGGGAAGGTGTGGGACCCTAAGGAACCCTCAGGGTTGGTAACAACCAAGAGGATATGGAAGCCATTTAGGCTTGAGTTAACAACAGGTTTGCCTTTCAACACACCGGACTGGCAAGTGGTCACCGTTGACCCTGGACACGTGACCAACCTAGAGCAGACTGATAGTAAGTGCCTTGTTATCAGGGATTCTAAGCACAATCCTGCTGAGATCAAGATTAGTCCAGGACTTCTGCCATCAGATCTGGAGCAACGAGCTCTCTTGGCACGTTGTGTCCATCCTCCCCTCTTCCTACCAAAGGGCCGAGTCATTGCCCAGGCCATACCACTGCCCAAACTGCCCTAGGATGGTCTGGACCTTTTGGTCTATTGGACAGAAATGGTGGGAGAGACAAACCCATAATTTGGTGTGGGCTCAAGAGGGAGGGGGATTTCATCCAACTCCAGGGAATGATGGACACAGGATCAGATGTGACAGTCATACCACCACCACACAAGTGGCCATCACATTGGGAGTTGCAACCCGTGGCTGGTAAGGTTACAAGTATGGGGGGCACAATTGGCAAAACAATCCAAAAGCATTGTGCGAATTGAGGGACCAGATGAGCAATTGGCTTCTTTGTTTGTTCTAGATTCCAAATTCACCTTGTGGGGAAGAGACACCATGTCCCAGTGGGGAGTTAAACTAGAAATCCCAAAAAACCCAGAAGATTTTTCATTGTTTCCTCTGAGGAGCGCCCCTTCCAGAAACTAAATTGGCTGACAGATACCTCAGTTTGGGAGGATCAGTGGTCACTGAACAAATAGAAATTGAAGGCACTCAAACAACTTGTGGAGAAGCAATTGGCTAAAGATCACATTGTGGAAACAAATAGTCCCTGGAATTCTCTGGTGTTTGTGATCAAAAAGCCAGGGAAGGACAGGTGGCTCCTCCTCCACAATTTGTGAAAAATTAATGATGTCATCGAGAGCATGGGGTCTCTTCAGCCAGGGATGCCATCCCCTTCAATGCTCCCCGAAAATTGGAATTTGGCTTTCATTGATAAAAAAGATTGTTTTTTCCTGATTCCCCTAGATCCAGCCCATGCCCCGCAGTTTGCATTCTCTGTGCCTTCCACCAGAAGAGAGGCACCCATGAAGCGTTACCACTGGAGAGTTTTGCTGCAAGGGTTAAAGAACGCACCAAGTATTTGCCAGTGGTACGTGGCCAAAATACTGTCCCTGGTGTGTGCCAAGGCTGGAGAGGCCGTCATCCTTCATTGTATGGATGATGTGCTTGTGTGTGCCCCCAGTGACAATGGACTTACACAAATTCTGGATGAGACTATCACTGCTTTTGCTGCTGTGGGATTTGAGTTGCAGCAGGAAAAAGTGCAGAGACTGCCACCTTGGAAATACCTGGGGCTTGAGATTCCAACCGGACCAGAACAGCCCAGAAGTTGGTAATCAGTGAGAGACCTGAGACTTTGAAGGATCTCCAGCAGCTGTGTGGATCTTTGAATTGGGTCAGGCCGTGGCTTGGGCTTACTACGGAGGACCTAGCACCTCTCTTCAATTTGTTAAAGGAGGGAGAGGAGCTGGATTCTCCAAGGGCTCTGACTCAGGAGGCTCGGCAGGCATTGGAGAGGGTTCAATCGGCAATGTCCAGCTGGCAGGCCCATCGCTGCCAGCCAGAACTTCCATTTAATGTCATCATTTTGGGAAAACTGCCACACTTGCATGGGCTGATTTTTCAGTGGGACAAGAACCAGAAGGATCCCCTCTTGATCATAGAGTGGGTGTTCCTAGGTCATCAGCTGTCCAAAAGTATCACTAAACCACAGGAGTTGATGGCTCAGCTGATCAGCAAAGCAAGGGTCAGGATGGGACTGCTGGCAGGGTGAGAGTTTGCAGGCATTCATGTGCCAATCCAATTGTCAGCTGGAAGGTCAACAAAGGAGGCTTTGGAGCAATTGCTCTGTGAGAACAAGATGTTGCAGTTTGCTCTGGATAGCTATCCAGGGAAAATTTCAATCCATTGCCCGGGCCACAAATTATTTCATTCAGAATTTAATTTGATTCCAAAAGAGAAACAGAGCCGCAAACCTCGCAAAGCTCTGACAGTTTTTACTGATGCATCCGGAGGGTCACACAAGTCAGTGGTGACTTGGAAGGACCCTCACACTCAGCAGTGGGAGGCTGACATCGAGGTAGTCAAAGGTTCACCTCAGGTGCCTGAGTTGGCCGAAGTTGTCAGGCTTTTGAGAAGTTTTCAGAACCCATTAATTTGATTACTGATTCAGCACATGTAGAAGGGATAGTGTCCAGAGCAGAGAATGCAGTTCTCAAAGAAGTCTCAAATCCGGCCATTTTCAAGCTGCCCCCAAAGCTGACACACCCAGTGTCCCACAGAGAGCATCCTTACTCCGTTATGCATGTGAGATCACACACTGACCTTCCTGGTTCCATCACGGAGGGTAACCGCAGAGCAGATGCCCCAGCTGCTTCTGTGCAGCTGGGTGGCCTACCTAACATTTTCCAGCAGGCCAAGCTCAGCCATCAGCAATTCCATCAGAATGTCCCAGGCCTGGTGTGCCAGTTCCACCTAAGGCAGGACCAAGCCAAGGCCATCATAGACACATGCCCAAGCTGCCAAAAGTTTTCCTTACCCTCGCTGGGACCAGGGGTCAACCCCAGAGGGCTTGGCAGTTGTGAGGAGAGGCAGACAGATGTCACACACATTCCTGAGTTTGGAAGGTTCAAATATGTTCATGTGTCAGTTGATACCTTCTCTGGTGCTGTTTATGCCTCTGCCCACACAGGGGAGAAGACCAGAGATGCACAGAAACACCTTGGGCAGGCCTTCTCCATGCTGGGGATCCCCAAAGAGATCAAAACTGATCATGGTCGAGCTTATGTTTCCAAGGAATTTGATGGTTTCCTGCAAGAGTGGGGGGTGAAACATAACAGGAGGATCCCGTCCTCCCCCACTGGCCAGGCAGTGATAGAAAGAAGTCACCAGACGCTGAAGAAGACCTTGGGACAGCAGAGAGGAGATGTGTCATGGGTTTGAGTTGCTGGCCTGATGCCAGCGCACCCATGAGAATATAGTTCTTTAAAATAATGCTGTTAGACAGACTGGGAATAAAACAGAGAAAGCTCCAACTATGAAATAGAAAGAAAACTTTATTGACTTACACTATATAGAAAAGAGGAACAGGAAGAAACAAAATCAGAAGTTAAAAGAACCTCCTAAACCACTCCTCCTCCCCCCACACACACACATTCCTACCAAAACTTTCTGAGAAGAAACCTGGAACTTCCAGCTTCAAATATTATATGTGCCCTATAAAAACTCCCACAAGAAACACAGTCTCTTGTAGCCTGCACTTTTCACAAATGACCCACCCCATACAGAGGAAATGTACATTTGAGAAGTCCTCCTTCCACGGACGGTGCTCTCACCACCACCCATGGACTAGAAACTGCTTGTAGGGTTCTTTTTAAGGATGCTTTGGGACACAAGTCTCCCCCATTTCTCCCTCGGGGCAAAGGGTTCTGAGAACAAAAGCCTCTTCTGAGGGCACCACCACACCCTCTCTCTGTGCTCTCTCTGGAGGCAGAAGATGAAAAGAGGACGCTCCACCACACACCCCCCTCCCCCCCCCTCCACAGACTGAAATGTGTGTTCACAGAGATGAAATGACCTTTCATTGGTCCACAGGGTGCCAACCTCCGAACCAAGACTCTCTCACTTCCTGGGGCAGGTCAAACCATGACATTGTTAAAGAATGCTTTTTTTAATATTTGAAAAAGATTCTCTTCTATCTTTAAAATTGTCTCTCTCTCAAGCGACCGCCTTTTACTACAGTTAAAGGGCCAAATCTGTGTCTCAGACAGCTGAGACCTCTTTTTATCTCAGGAGCTGGGGAACTTCACAACATTCTCAATGAAATCTCAATTCCATCAGTCTATTACCTTCAACTAGAACAGCATTCCCCAAAACAGCATCAATAGATTACAAGAAATAGTCCATTTCTCTGTGGTTTCCATCTAGAGATGTTCAGTCAAAAATATGCACTTCCTCAACCCTTTCTTCCAGATCACCTTTATCAGTTCTTTTGCTGACTGTATCATGCTGTCTCTCTACATTTTAAATCACTCTGATCTTCTTCTCTCCCTCTGGGAAAGGGTTGGAGTTCTGAAAGCTTCATGTTGCCAGGAAAGGGTTAAATCTGCCCAAGGTCTTTCTCTCGCTGCAGCTGACAGATGTTAGAATGATACTAAAACCCTGTACATCCATGGAGATGTAACCACTTTCAATTGGTTCTTTCCTGAACTTCCTGAAAACTCACTTCCTGGTCAAAACCACCACAGCATGGGAACTGATTAAAAGGGATACATGATTTTTTTTTTAAGTTAGACTACGTGCATAAGTAAATGTGTATACATGCCTTATTAACTTCCTGTCAAACTTTTGCCAATTATATTGATGTTAAATATTTTGAACCAATGGATATATTAAGTTATTTTGATGTAGTCAATGACTTAAGATTACGCTTTGTTTAGAGTATATAAGCAAGAGAACACGCAGAATAAAATCTTCCATTTTGGATCCTGATCATGTGTGTGTGTATGTCACATCTGACATAACAGTAACAGCCAGGGCGGAGCTGTCCAGCCTCGCCCTCAGCTCTAGGCACTCTGGGTTCACCTCTGGGGGAAAAAGAACAAAATTTGGGGCATTTTCTCACCAAAAATTAGGAATCTCCAACCCTGAAATTGGTGGTTTTAACCCCAAAATGTTTGGGATATCAGGTCTACCCAGTGGAGAAAATGGGGTTTTTTACTGACATCAGGTCTACCCATTGAAACTAAAGGCAGAGAAAGGACAACGGTCTATGCATTGAAAGCAATGGATAGGAAAGGAAACCAGGTCTACCCAATTAAAGTCAATGGGGATTTAGGGCCACCAGATCTACCCATTAATAGGACTCAACTGGGAAAGCTTACTGGTTAAACTGGGAGCCCTGGGAAGGGCTAAGGGGAAGCTCTTGGGGAGAACTGGAAACACTGGGTTTGGGGGAGGTGGAAGCACTGAGAGGGAGGAACAGGGGAAACTGAGCAAACTGGGAGCACTGGGAGTGGCTAAGGGGGGGCATTGGGGTTACTGGGAGATCTAGGGCATTACTGGGAGCACTGGCAAGGGTTACTGAGGATAGGTGGAGGTAAATAGGAAACCAAGTCTACCCATTCAAGTCAATAGAGATTTAAGGACACCAGGTCTACCCATTCAAGTCAAAGGGATAAGTGGGACACTGCATTTACTCAGTCAAAGCAGGGGGAATCACAACCACCAGTTTTGGCAGGGGCCCAAGAATTTTGGGAGGTACCCAGGAGTATCCAGGTGATTTTGAGGGGGAATCCAGGTGATTTGGGGGGGTATACAGGCAATTTGTGCGGAGAACCAGGTGATTTCTGGGGGTACCCAGGTGATTTTTTGAGGGTACCCAGGTGATTTTTAGGCTACCCAGGTGTACCCAGGTGATTTGTGGGAGATCCAGGTGATTTTGGAGGTACCTAGGTAATTTTTGGGAGTACTCAGGTGACTTTGGGGGTTATCCAGGTGACTTTTAGGAGTATCAAGGTGCTTTTTGTGGGGTGCCCAGGTGATTTGGGGGAAGATCCAGGAGATTTTGGGGAGTATCCAGGTGATTTTTTTGGGGGTACACAGGTGATTTTGAGGGTACTCAGGTGATTTGGGGGGTTCCCAGGTGTCCCCACTCACCCTGACGGGTCGGGAGAAGATGACAGCCACTGTTGCGTCCTCCCAGTTGAAGTGGACACAGATGACCCTCAGCAGCAGGGGGGCTGTGGGGGACACCCCAACATTGGGGGCACTGAATCATTATTTTAAAGAGTTAAGATTTTAGCTAAGCGATGGAAGTAATTTATATGGATCAGGGCGTAAATTAGATAAGCAAACGATAGGTTAATGATTATCAGATGCCCAAAGTAGATCTAATTGTTGTATTGTTTGCCATTATGAGCTCGTTTATAGAAGGAAATGGAGTAAGTGAACCGTTCTAAGAACAGATTGAAACCAGTAAGAACAATGACCAGCACCTGGACTTTATATCAATCAATCACAAAGCAGGGGACCTTGGATTGTGCCAGAGGGTCACAGAGACCTGAGGAAGACTTTCCTGACTTCATCTTTGAGACCACTGACCCAATTCAAGAGAAGAATTGCACACACATGAAGGACTAAAAGCCTCATTTAATACAGAGCGGGGATGGGAGGTGCTGGGGTTATGCACATGTATTGTATGTAAGATCTTGGGAAATAAATGGAGGGCAAAGAACCTTTTACAGGGCGGTCACACCTTTCAGAGACGACTCCTGTGCCACCTGCCAGTGTTAATAAAAATACCACTTTCTAACTTCAACTAATTAGAGAGTCTCTGTCCATGATCACATCTGTTTTTAACAATTACCACCTGAGATTGTCTGAAACTTAAGAGTTTTAGATTGCTAAAAAAGGAAGAAAACCCCTTCTTTGGCTGAGTGCAGCCAGTTCTCTGAGCAAAGCAGGTCCCAGGTGAATGAGGGGAGACAGGATGGGGTTGGGGAATGTGGAGCAAGGTTGTCCACACTGGGTCAGACCTCAAGGCACAGCTTCTCTGAGCAGGCTAGACCTCCTTAGGAGTGTCCCTGCGTCAATATCAATCACTGAATGTTGCAAACACCTCTGCTATAAAGAGAAAAATACACCCTTGAAAATCAGAATGTGGATTTCTTAGAAGCTCTTTGAAATATTTCTCCATCACTCAAGGAAAAAAGGCTTCCTAATAAACTGCACCAGACCAGAGGGAAATCAAGGCACAGCCATGGTTTGTCAGGACTTGCTTGATCCTAATGAGCCCCGTGGTGCATTTGGGGCTGAGCCCTGGAACATCAGGGCCTGAGAGGAGATTGCACAAACCTTGGTCCAAGTCAGAAGAAAAACCCAAAATGTCTTGAAGTATTAATGGGTTGCACTGAGGTCCATCCCCAACACAGCCTCCTCATGAGGTCTGTAGAGGAGAGAACTGGAGGCCAGGATTGCACAAAAACCTCTCAGAGACTCAGCGTGGGATGGAAAATCCAAAGGAAAATACAAAGTATCTGAAAAATCTTGAGTATCTCAAAGCATTACTGAGCCCCACTATGTGTCAGTGCAAAGCTCTCAAGGGACTCATTAAAGCAGAGAATTGGAGTCCAGGATTGCACAAAAACTTCTCAGAGACTCAGTGGCAAAAAGAAGTACTTAAACTAACCCTGAGTACCTTGAAGTATTAATAAACCCCACTGAGTGTTTTTACTGGCTAAGAATCCCAAGGGACTCGTTAAAGCAGATAATTGGGGCCATGATTGCACAAAACTTTCAGACTTAGTGTCTAAAAAGGTTCTGCAATAAACTTTGAGTATCCTGAAGTATTAATGAGCCCCACTGAGTGCTTTTACTGAAAAAGAATCCCCAGGGACTTGTTAAAGGAGATAATTGGGGGCCATGATTGCACAAACTTTTCCTAGAGTCAGTTTGAAAAGGGAAACACCAAGTACCCTAAAATAACTGAAGTACCTTGAAGCATTAATGAGCTCCACTGAGTGTTGTTACTGACAAAGCCTCTCAAGGGACTCATTAAGGCAGAGAATTGGAGGCCAGGATTGCACAAACCTCTCAGAGACTCCAAGGCAAAAACCAAACCCAAAGTCCTTGGAAAAACCTGCAGTCCCTGGCAGCATGAAGGAGCCCCCCAGGGCCATTGCTGACCAAGGCTCCTTCCCCAGGGACTCCTTCCAGCACATCCTGGAGGCCACTGGCATGGGAGGGGGATGCTGAGGGCAGGACAAGGGGCTGACAGTGCCCAGCCTTGCTGGGGCTGTGCCAGGAGGCCCCAGGGCCTCAGGACAAGGGGTCTCCTCAGTGTCCTTGGTGGCACAGAGGCTGCTGTGGCCCAGGGCACCCAGACTTGGCTTCTCTTTGTCCCCACCTGTCATCACTGCCTGCAGTTCTCTGCTCTGCCTGGGGCCTGGGGACACTTTCTGTGTCGTGTCCCTCAGTGGGACCCATTAAAACTTCCAGAAACTTTGGAGTTGGCTTCTGACTTGGAGTTCTGGAGAGGTTTCTTCAGCTCCCTCTCAGGGACTGATGTTCAGGGCCTCAGCACAAAGCCCTGAGAGGGTCATTAAAGTCCTTGTGCTGTGTCTGTGCTGATGAGCTGGGCTGAGCTCATCATCCAGAGGGAGATCCTGGTAACCAAGAAGAGCTTAAAAACACATTTCTCTGGATGAGCAGCTTTTCTGCCAGCCCAGCAGGGCTGGGGCACTGCCTGCAGCCACCCCGGGCACAGCACACAGGCACAGAGAGCTTCAATCACTCAGGGCTGGGAAGGAGCTGAGAAGGGACTGGGGGAGAATCACTGCCAGCCCTTGGCACAGGAACCTCTGGCTGCAGGACAATGCAGCTGCAGCTCCTGCAGTGATCTCCTCAAGCTGCAACATCCCAATGCCTACAGACTGTGTGAGTACATTCTCTGATTATCTCTTGTGTAGAGCAGCCAGGGGTGCCCAGGGCTGTGGTGCAGAGCAGGGTCCTGCAGCCCAGGGCGCTGTGCTTGCCCAGGGACTCTGCTGCCTGCCAGGGACAGCTCTCAGCCAGCCCTGGGAGCTGCTGCCAGCACTGGGGGACAAGATTTGGGTGGAAGGAGACAGCTGGTAAGGCGTGTGTTGTTAGGATGCTGCACTGATCAGGACTGGTTCCAGCATGAGATTTAACTGCAGAACATTTCCAAGTAGATTATGCAGGAAGCACAGCAAGGCAGGCCTCCATAAAAGGGAAAATCTTGCTTTTTAAAACAACTGCTCTGGATTGCCTGGATAGGAAATTGCACATAGATATTAATCTCTCAATTCAGGTTCAAAAAAATCAAACAATTTCCTTTCATATCTTATTAAACCAGGCAGTGACAGAAATCAGCACAGGGTCCCTTGCAGGCAGCACCAGTGTCACTCAGGGTTGCTCTGACATTGCCATCAGAGCCTGCAGAGCCAGAGCTAGGCCTGGGCAATGCCTGAGCTGGGAGGGGTCTGCAGGGCAGAGCTGAGCCCCCAGGGCTGGGCTGGGCTCTGGCAGCCCTGGCAGGGCCCAGCCCTGGGCACAGGGAAGCAGCTGCAGGCAGGGACAGCTGCAGGCAGCAGAGCCCTGGGCAGGCAGTGGGGGGAAAGTGCCACCAAGCTGTGCTGGGATATTGAAAGTCTTCTACAAATGGAACTATTCACAGATTATTTTTTTTTACAGATCCCCTTTCCAAGACACCACAAATGGGGTGTCCCAGCTCCCTCTTCCCTGGGGAGCTCTTGTCAGGGCAGGCTGGCAGGCTTGGAATGAGCCAAATCTCCTCAAGCAGTGCCATGGACAGGACCCTTGGAGTGTCCTCAGGATGCCATCCAAGCTGTGAGCTGCCTCCAGGAGACACTGGGGGACAGGAGTGTCCTTGGCCAGGAGTGGGGCTGAGCCTCTGAGAAAGGGTGAGCCAGTTTGCTCTGATGTGGCTCCCTCTGCTCTCAGCTGTGTCAGGCTGATTTTCAGGGGAACACAGGGACTGCCCTCGATCTCAGAAAGGGCAGCTGGGGAAAGATGGAGGGACAGAGCAGCTCCCCTCACCCTTCATTGAGTTCCAGCCAATGCTCAGTTCTCTCTGATCTCCCTGCAGGGCACAGCAGGAAACCCTCTCCAACTGCCTTTGGCCATCACCGTTCCTCAGCCCTGGCACAGGAGATGCTGCCAAGCTCCTAAAACTAAGGAGCCCTTTGGGCTGATGAAGCCCAAGGCCAGGACTGGCCCCTGTCCCTGTTCCCATGGCCCCAGTGCTTCAGAGCAGAGCTGAGCCCTTGGTATTCATGGGCAGAGCCCCTGCTCATCACAGCCATGGGGCCAGATCCCAGCAGAGCTTCAGGCACTGAGGGGCTGAAGGAAGGGCTGTGAGAAAAGGAAAATTGGGTAGCACAGAACAGCAGGGGCAGGGCTGGGAGAAAGGGCTTGGAAATTGCTCAGCAAAGTGCCCTGACTTGTCACTGTGTCCTTCTTCAACAGGTCCCCATGCCCAAAGACAGCAAATGTCCAACAGCAGCTCCATCAGCCACTTCCTCCTGCTGCCATTGGCAGACACGCGGCAGCTGCAGCTCCTGCACTTCTGCCTCTTCCAGGGCATCTCCCTGGCTGCCCTCCTGGGCAACGGCCTCATCATCAGCGCCGTAGCCTGCGGCCACCTCCTGCACAGCCCCATGTTCTTCTTCCTGCTCAACCTGGCCCTCACCGACGTGGGCTCCATCTGCACCACTGTCCCCAAAGCCATGCACAATTCCCTCTGGGACACCAGGACCATCACCTACACAGGATGTGCTGCTCAGCTCTTTTTCTTTCTTTTCTTCATCTCAGCAGAGTTTTCCCTGCTGACCATCATGTGCTACGACCGCTACGTGTCCATCTGCAAACCCCTGCACTACGGGACCCTCCTGGGCAGCAGAGCTTGTGCCCACATGGCAGCAGCTGCCTGGGCCAGTGCCTTTCTCAATGCTCTCATGAACACAGCCAATACATTTTCCCTGCCTCTGTGCCATGGCAATGCCCTGGGCCAGTTCTTCTGTGAGGTTCCCCAAGTCCTAAAGCTCTCCTGCTCCAACTCCAAACTCAGGGAATTTTGGATCATTGCAGGTGTTGTCTGCTTAGTACTTGGCTGTTTTGTGTTCATTGTTTTCTCCTATGTGCAGATCTTCAGGGCTGTGCTGAGGATCCCCTCGGAGCACGGACGGCACAAGGCCTTTTCCACCTGCCTCCCTCACCTGGCCGTGGTCTCCCTGTTCATCAGCACTGGCATATTTGCCTACCTGAAGCCGCCCTCCATCTCGTCCCCATCACTGGATGTGGCCCTGTCAGTTCTGTACTCAGTGGTGCCTCCAGCCCTGAACCCCCTCATCTACAGTCTGAGGAATCAGGAGCTCAAGGCTGCAGTGTGGAGACTGATGACTGGATGGTTTCAGGAACATTAAACTGCTGGCCAATTTCTGCAGATCACTTCTAATAAAAGTCATCTGAGATACTCCTTGTAGGTTTCATTTTGGAGACTCTTTCTTTGTTTTACTATTTTTAATATTGTCCACAAAGAAATGTCAATGTTTGTGCCATTTCTCAGTTTTTTTCTCCCCACCTTCCCTGTGGCCACAGACTGTGTCAATGAGGGGCTGCGCTCTTGGTGGCTTTTAAGGAACTCAAGGATCTCCCAGCCGAGTTTTCTGCCGAGATGCCCCTTGGTTCCCTTCTCTGCAGCTGCAGCAGCAAGGTCTGTGTGCAGAGCTGAGGGCAGATCAGTGCTGGCACAGCAGCTGTGCCCAGCAGCAGCAGCAGCCCTTGGTGTTGCCAGTGCTGCTGCCGTGGCCCTGCCCCGCTGCCCTGCTGGCCCTAGTGTTGCTGTAGGGCCTGAGTGCTCTCGGGGCCGGGCACAGTGCTGGGGGTGGCAGTGCCGGGGCTGCAGCAGGGACAGGCCATGGGCACTGCTGGGGCAGCGCTGACGCCTCAGGCCAGGGCCTGGGGGCTGCAGGCTCCTTGCCCAGGCTCTGTCCAGAACACTTTGCCCAGGCCAATGCTGAGCCCAGAAAAGCCCCGGGAGCAGCCCCAGGCTGGCCGTGGGCAGGCTGGGGGCAAACAGCATGGCTGGGGCTCTGCAAGGGGCCTGGGGGAGACAAGGGGAAGGAGCAGCAGAGCAGGGGCTGATCCATCCCCACTGCGCTGGACACCCCAGGGCAGCGTCCCACAGCGTCCTCATGCACCTGCCAACAACATCCCCCCTCTGCAGCCCTGGCCTCTCCCCCAGCTCACACAGGTGCCGCATCCTTGCAGGCACAGACACAGCAGCACTGCCTCAGGAGCCCCTGTTTGCACTGCCCAGAGCAGGCGTCAGCACCCCCATGGTGTTGGTGTGGGGAGATGAAGCTGAGGGAGCACAAATGCCATCAGTCCCTGGGGCCAGGAAGGGCTGGGGGACAGCAGGGAAACCCCTCAGGTTTGTGGCGGCCTCTGCAGTCACACAGAAAGTTTGTTCCCATCAGCTGTGAGTTTCCTCTGCCACTGCAGACTTTGTTGCTCAGAGCCAGGGCTGCCTGGCAGCCACCCCTAAACTGCCCGCAGCATTTCCTTTGCTTCACCTTGGCTTGCTTTCCTCTTCCTGGGAAAAACTTCTTCCTCTTGCCCACCGCTTTTCCCTCCCCAGCAAACAGCCCATCCATGGTTGCCATTTCCTCTATTACCCATCTCCCCATTTCACTTCCTGACTTGGCACCATGGGAACGTCCCTTGGGGAGCAGGATCATCCTCCAAGTGCTTCAGGAATTGTCTTCAGGCTCCTGCAGTGCCTCGTGCTGCTCCCTTGCCAGAGGCACCCCAGACCAGGGGGGCCCATCTGACCTGGTGTGTCTGCCTCTGGGGCTCCCTGTTGTGGGCAAGGAGGAGGAGCTGCAGAGGCTCTTCAGGACTGACAGGATGGGCTTTGGGGCTGTGAGGAGAAGCTGCGGGACCTGGGCTGCTGGAACTTCTGAAGAGGTGGCCCAGGGCTCATCCTGCAACTGCTGCAAGGGTGGTTTCAGAGAATCACAAAGTAAGCAAGGTTGGAAAAAACCTTGGACATCATCAAGTCCAACCTATGACCTGACACTGCCTTATGTCAGCTGCTCCTCACAGGACCTGTGTTCCAGACCCCTCACTAGCCTTGTTGCCCTTCTCTGGAAACCCTCCAGCCCCTCCATGTCCTTCCTACATTGGGGGCCCAGAACTGGACACAGCACTCGAGGTGCTGCCCAACCAGTGCTGAGCACAGGGGAAGAATCACTGCCCTGCTCCTGCTGGCCACACTGTTCCTGATCCAGGCCAGGAGCCATTGGCCTTCTTGGCCACCTGGGCACACTGCTGCCTCATGTCCAGCCTGCTGTCCATCAGTCCCTGCAAGTCCCTTTCTGCCTGGCTGCTTCCAGCCACTCTGTCCCCAGCCTGTAGTGCTGCAGGGTTTGTTGTGGCCAAAGTGCAGGACCTGGCATTTGTACTTGTTAAACCTCACATTGTTTGGTTTGGGCCCTGGATCCAGCCTGTCCAGGGCCCTGTGCAGAGCCCTCCTGCCCTCCAGCCAACGTGGTTTCACTAGTGTTCCATGAGGCCTTAGAGTGTCACAATGGTCTCAATGATTCCATGAGGCCTCCCAGTGGCACAACGTCCCTTTGCTTCCATGGGAACCCTTGCTGTCACAAAGTCCCTTGGATCCTTGGGCCCTGCAGTGTCACAGTGTCACTGTGGTCCCCAAGGCCCTGCAGTGTCACAATGGATCCTTGGTTCCAAGAGGTCTGGCAGTGCAGCAATGATCTCCTTGCTTCCACACTGTCACAATGGCCTCTCGTTCCCAAGTGACACCACGGTGTCAAAGATGTTTCCTTCATTCCAGGAATCCCTGAGGAGCAACCCTGGCCCCTTGGTTCCATGGGGCCCTGCAGTGTCACAATGGCCCCATCATGACACCAGGTCCTGCTCTGTCCCAAAGCTCTGCAGGGTTCCACAAGGCCCTGCAGTGTAACAGGGGCCTCTTGGTTCCATCAGGCCTCAGAGGGCCACCATGAATTCCTTGGTGCTGCAGGGTCACCATGGAGCCCTGGTCACACAAGATCCTGCAGTGTTACCAGGGACCCTTGGTTCCATGGGGCACCCCAGTTTCACAATTGTTCCCTCAGTTCCCAGAGTCCTTGCAATGGAACAATGGCCCCTGGATTCCATTGGGCCCCAGGCTCTCCCAGGGCTCTCCTTGGTTCCTCAGTGGCACAATGGCCCCTTGGTTCAACAAGGCCCCACAGGGTCACCGTGGCCTCTGTGGTTCCACCAGGCCCCAGAGTGTCACCATGGACTCCTTTCTTCCATTCAGCCCCACAGTGTCACAATGGCCCCTTGGCTCTATGGTGCCATGTCATACACAGTGTCACTCTGGTCCTCTTAGTGCCACCAAGCCCCGCAGTGTCACAATGGCCCCTTGCTTCCCCAGGGCCCTGCAGTGTCACCATCATCAGAGAATCCACGAGGCTGGAAAAGACCTTGGAGAGCATCAAGTCATACCTGTGACCCAACACCACTTGGCACCCAGACAATGGCACTGAGTGCCACATCCAGTCTTTCCTTAAAAACTTCCAGGGATGGTGACACACCCACCTCACTGGTCAAGCCATTCCAATGCCGAGTCACAATTTCTATGAAGAATATTTCCTAATGTCCTGCCTAAACCTCCTCTGGTATAGCTTAAGGCTCTGTCCTCTTGTCCTATCAATGTTCCTAGAGTGGGGACAAAATCTGATGGAATTTTCAGCCATGAAGGACCTTGATTTCCATATCTTTTCAGACTGCATTAGCAGGTGCTGAGGGTTCATATCAATTGGACATTGCTGTTATCAATCTATAAACAGGAAAAGAAAACAACATGACAAAACAGTTTTCTCTGCATTGTTTTCAACATAAAATATACTTTTGAAATCTATACCTTAAATACACTTCTGAAATCTCTCAATATCCACAGAAGAACTGAAAACTTAAAATGTTCCCAGGGTTTTTTTTGTCCAGGTGTTTTGAAAAAATGTTTATGAGCTTTTCTCATTGAATTCCTGAAATGAAGAGATCAAGAAAGAAGAGGCCTCTGGAAAAGTAAAATTCATCAGACACCTCCAACTGGCTTAGGATCCATCCTCATCAGAGCAGGAATGAACAGAAATGGGCACAGCTTTCTGGCTGCCCCAGCTTTGGCACGGGCCCTGGGCCTGCAGCAGGAGCAGCTCTGGAGGGCCCCAAGGCCGTGGCTGCTGTGCTGGCCTGGGCAGATGGGATGGCAGCAGGGGCTGCAGAGCTCTCAGCACCTCAGCCAGAGGGGAGCAGGGCACACAGGGAGCCTCCTTTTCCCTTGGCCCAGCCCCTTCCCCATGGCTGGGGCTGAGTCCTGTCTGAGCTGCAGCTGCTGCTGTGCCCTTGCCAGGGGCTGAGGCCGTGGGGCCCCTGCCCAGAGCAGCCTGGCCTGAGCAGAGCTGTGGGGCCAGAGGCGGCTGGGCTGTGCTGGGGAGAGGCCCTTGGTGCTGCCCAGAGCTCAGGGCAGCTGGCAGAGCTTGGAGGGAGCTGGGCTGGGCTGAGAGAGCCTGGCAGAGAAAGCATCAGTGTCCATCTCAGCCTGGGTGAGCGTGCAGGGGCAGGACTCAGCCCAGGCCTTGTGGGGCAGGGCCAGCGCCTGGGGAAGGCATTGAAAACAGGCAAGGGGCCCAGAGAGGAGGCTGCTCTGTGCCCTTGGTGGCATGGCCAGAGCAGGGAGGGGGCCCAGGACATTTGTCAGCACCAGCCTCTGTCCCCAGCCCTTGCCAGCCCTGGCTGCTCAGCCCAGGTTTGCGGGGCACTTTGGCTGTGGCCCAGTTCCATCCTCCTGTGGGGCTCAGGGCCTGTTGCCGGCCATGGCCAGCCCTGCACGGCCTCTCTGCTGGCCCAGAGCCCGGCAGAGCCCGGGGCAGGGCTGTCTGTGCAGGCCCACAGGTGCCCCGGGCTGTGCAGGAGCTGGCAGAGGCTGCCCAGCAGGGAGGCCATGGGGCACAGAGGCCCAAGGCTGCTGTGGGCACCACGGCACAGGGGCCCTTCCCAGCCGCAATGCTCCTGTCCTGCCCTGGGCCTGCACAGGGGCTGTGGCACCATGGCTGGGCCAGTGCCGCACAAAGGGGCCATGCAGCCGCTGCCGGGGCTGACAGCAAGGCCAGGCACACACAAGGAATTGCTGGGCATGGCCTGCAATGCTCGGCAGGCCTGACTTTGCCAAAGGCACAGCTCAGCTGCCCTTGGAGGCTGCAGGAAAAGTCCAGAGCCCAAAGAGCCTCCATGGCTGTGCTGGAGACCAAGGCTGCAGGAGGGAAAGGCAGGGCTGCTGTGGGATGGGGAGGGGATTGAATTCCAGCACACCCCTCAGTTCTCTGATGATCCCGGCACCATGCTGGTCCCTGTTTCAGGCTGGAGCAGAGCAGATGTTGATGGGACAGGAGCCCCGCGGGGCTGTCAGGGACCTGCAGCTTGCAAGGTGCTGTGCTCTCCCTCAGCTCCTCTCTGAGAGATGCCAATCCCAGCGGGGCACCTCAGGGTACAAGTGTCACTGTGTGTTCATGGGCACACAGCTGATGTCTGCCTGGACAGGGCATAGGTTTTAATACTTGTACATTTCATAATATAAAAGTAATTTTTTTTTTATCTGAGTTATTTGAGTACTTTTCAGAAATGGCAAATGTTTCCCACCAGGAACAGGAATTTCTTGGATCTACTGGATTCTTCTACTGATCCCCGGAGAAGATATACTGATCTTCCCTTCTACCTTTGCCACCAACATTCAATATAATATTTCACGACCCTCTTCCTTCAGGTTTTTCCAGCTCTCCTGTTTAAATGGCCTTGTCTAAGGACATCTTTTCATGTAGAATAGCTGGATCTATGTCCTCCCTGTTGCTCCCTGATTTCCTCCTGCAGCTGTTCTCCGGTCTTTCCAATGCATCTCCCTTGACTGGCTTCATGCTTTGAGCTTCAGGGAGCTGCCCAATCTTTCACAAGTTTAAATAACACTGTAATCACCATCTTAGTTGTATTTTTATCTTTTATATCACCTCCTCTTATGTCTTGGTCTAAAATTCTTCCTATATGGCAATCTCTTGTGGATGGTGGACATGTCAGATGCTGGTGGAATGTCACAAGGAGCTGAGGGAAGTGTTTTGATTTTGATTACATTTGAACATGTTCACATCTTTCATGTTGGCCACGAACAGAAACCTTTCTGTGCCTCCAAGTCTCACCAGTTCCTGGTCTCTCAAAGGACACAAACCTGAGGAGTTTTGCTCGCCACTTCAGTGGCTGCACTTGGACCTCCCTCCATAGCCAGAGCAGAGCTCCCTTGTCTCATGAAGTCCCTGGCAATGCAGGGCTGAAGGAAACAAGTGTTTGGAATGTGGGAAGAGCTTCAGCCAGAGCAACAACCTGATCTGCCACCAGAGGATCCACAATGGGGATTGCCCCTATGAGTGTGGGAAATGTGGAAAAGGCTTCAGCTGCAGCTCCAACCTTGTCACCCACCAATGTATCCACACTGGGAAGAGGCCACCGGAGTGTCCCGAGTGTGGGAAGAGGTTTCAGACCAGCTCCAATCTCCTCGTGCACCAGCAGATTCACACAGAGAGGAGAGGCCCTTCCGCTGCCCCAACTGCAGGGTGAGCTTCAAGCACAACTCCATCCTCATCACCCCCTGGCACATCCACACCAGAAAGAGGCCCTACGAAAGTCCCTAGTGTGGGAAGAGCTTCTCCAGGAGCTCTGCCTTGACCAGACACCAACGGAGGCACCAGTAAGGGAAGCTCTGCAAGACTGTGGGAAGAGTGTCGTGTTCTGCTCCAACTTCATCCCACATCAAAGGACCCACATTGGGAAGAGACCTGGTGACCCACATTCCCCATAATCCACCTTGGGAAATGGCTGATGGTTCTTTTAGTTCGTCTCTAATTATCTTTTGATTTATCTTCATCTTTTTAAAACACACAGATTGTGGGTACAAAGGCATCTAAAGCCTCACTTTTTTGTTTGTTTTTGGTGGGGATTTGGGATTCGGGGAGATACTTAGGAGGATGTGGGAGTTTTGGGAGTATTTGGTGTACGGTTTATTTGCTATTTGGTGTTTTGTCTCCATTTCTTGGCACTCAAAAAGATGAGTGTGTGTGGTGGTGGGTTTTTTATAAGTTTTAATACATGATTCTCCTAAAGGTTTGTTCCTGTTATCCCCTCAATATTTGGTTTGGTTGGTTTTACCCCAGGTTTTCCCCTCCCCTGCCCTCTTGTCCATCCCTCCCCAGACCCACCTGTTACTTCGTTCACATGATGTCAAACCTTCCTGTTGGCTCTCTCTTGCAGCAGCCTTTGCAGAACAAAGATCTCCAAGAGAGAGCCTTCTCTGACTCTCCCTTCGAGCCCAGATGCCGACAATATCCAGGGCCCGCAGAGAGCAGAAGGCAGCTCTGCTCTGCCCCATTCCTGAGACTGCTCGCAGCCCCAGCACGGCCACTCCTGACCACGTGGCTGCAGTGAGAGCTGGCCGGGCTTCACCGGACCCCAGCGTCCAGTGTGTTCCATCTGTCACCTCAAAACCACTCAGTGCCACTGAAAACTACTCAATCCCACCCCAAAATGACTCCATTGCACAGCCCCTGAGGGTGGAATGGGGTTGGAAGGGGTTTGGGCAAATTGTGCTGCAAATCAGGAGGGGTGAGATGGGAATTGGGTGGGGCGGGATTGGTGGGATGGGGATTGGGAGGGGTGGGATGGGTGAAATAGGGCTTGGGATGGGGGTTTTTATGTCCAAGAGGGGTGGGATGGGTTTGGGTGGGGATTAGGAGGGTGTGGTGAAGTCTGGAATGAGACAGCTGAAAGCTGGGAATGATGAAGAGAGAGGGAACCATTTCTGAGAGAGTTTTTAGGTACTCCACAATCTTGAAGGGATTTTGGTGCATCCCACGTTTCTGAGGTGGTTTTGGGATGGTCACTGCCCCAGCCCCTGGCCCTGCAGCCTCTGGTCCAGCCCCAAAGTGGCTGCCAAGCCCATGGCACCCCAAAAACCCCACCTGTGAGAGGGACCAGGGCAGGTAAAGGCTGTGACACTGTTGTGACACTGACACGACCCATGGCCCCAGAGCTCACAGCAGCTGAGATGGTGCTGGGTCCCAGGCCCTGACTGTGGATCTCTCTCTGACTTCCTCTTCTGAAAATCCACATAGGCAGCACAGACAGCACAGTGAAGACACCAGAGTGAAGTGACACTCATGAAACCAAGGGTGCAGTGTGTCACAGTGCTGACTCATTGGACACAGGAGACCATTGGGATGGAATGGAACTGCATGGAACCGAAGCTCTGAAGGGACACAGTGGGGTCTCATGGAACTGAAGAGACAGTAGTGAGGCTCTGGAACCTCATGGAACTACAGCTCAACTATTTCACAGCAGGGCCTCATGGAAGGCAGGAGACCAGAGGGAGGCTACGGAACCGCACAGAACCAAGGGTCCAACTGACACAGCAGTGCAGCATGTAACCCAAGAGACCATGATGACGCTGGGGAATCTCATGAAACCAAGGCTTCAGTGTGACAAAGAGGGACCTCCTGCATCGCTGGAGACCTTTGTGAGACTGTGGAGCCAGAGTGGCACCAAGATTCCCCTGGAACCTGACAGAACCTCATGGAAGCAAGAGACCATTGCAGCCCTACGGAATCACCGGCTGTAGGTGGATCTTCTGCTCCCTCCTGGGATACAGGAAGACAAGAAAGCCTGAGTCATTTTTCCCACTAGTCTGGCTGTGTCCTTGGCATGGAGGGTATTTGGGGAGACTCCCCACACCCCTGCCTCCACTCCTGGGAGCTGGGGCACAGGCTGGGGTACTGATATCTCCCCCCACACACACTAGATCAGACTGTTCCAAGCCCCCTCCAGTCTGGCCTTGAACACTGATATGGTTGGGGCATTCACAGCCTCACTGGGCAATCTGAGCCAGGCTCTCACCACCCTCACAGGATAGAATTTCTGCCAGCTATCCAGCCAAAATATGCCTCTTTCTGTTTGTACCCATTAGTCCTTGTCCTATTGCTCCTGTTCCTGACAAGAAGTCCCTCTGCAGATCCCTGGAGGCTCCTTCAGATCCTGCAAGGTGCTGTGAGGTCTCCACACAACCTTGTCTTCTCCAGGCTCAACAGCCCCAAATTTCTCAGCCTGCCTTGGCAAGAGAGGTGCTCCCATGCTCAACTTTCTGCCCCCTCTGCACTTGGTCAAGCTCTCCCATATTCTTCTTCTATTGGGGGCCCAGACCTTTGTGCAGGACTCCAGGGGGGTCTCACAAGAGCAGAGGAAAGGGACAGAATCCCCTCCCTGGAGCTGCTGGCCACGCTCCTTTAGATGCAGCCCAGGGCTCTGTTGGTTCCCAGCTCCCCCATCAGCCCCAGGTCCTTGTCCAGAGGCTGCTCTCAGTCCCTTCTCTGCCCAGCTTGTCGCTGGCTCTGGCATTGCAGCCTCCCAGGTGCAGGACCGTGCCCTTGGCTGAATTCCTGAGCTTTGCCTGGGCCCAGCTCTCCAGCCTGTCCAGGTGCCTCTGGGTCCATCCCTTTTCCCCACCCACAGAGCTCGGGCTCATCACAGAACTGGCTGGGGCTGTCCCCATCCCACTGCCCACGGCACCCACAGAGCTGTGGGACAGCATCGGCCCCAGCACCCACCCCGAGGGACCCCACTGGTCACTGCTCCCCATGGGGACAAGGAGCCACTGACCACAACTCTCTGCTGCAGCCATCCAGCCAGGCTTTGGTGCACTCAGTGCTCCATCCATCCCGTCCAGCTCTCTCCAAGGTAGAGGCAAGGATGTCCTGGGGAACAGTGCCCAAGGCTTTCCCTAAGTCCAGGCACACCAGGTCAGTTGCTCTACCCCACCAACCCCATCCACCAACGCTGCAGCCCTGGCATTGAAGGTCACCAAATTTGTCAAGTGAAACCCAGGGAGCAGCACCAGACTCCTCCAAAGGCGAGACTTGAGATGATTTTCCTCTCTTGAAGGAAAACACAGCCTCTGGAAACCATCTGGAGTTTTCTCAAGCATTACCTGATGTCTTGGTCTCTGATTCAGGGACCTGAAATCCAGGGTTGGAGCCCCAGATTCTTCCAGAGATGAAGACTGGAATGTTATTTTCCTTTTACAGGAATTTGCAGACTCCTCCCAGGCATCTCCAGGAATGTTTTCCCATCTCCTCAAGGGAGATCTCAGGGAGCAGCTCCACATTCACCCAAAGGAATTACCCCAGGTGATCCTTCTTTTCTTTTGCATCCTGGATCTTCCAAGATCCATGTGAGTCTCCCCACAGGCATCTGCTGGAGTCTTTTCACATCTCTTCTAAGTACCTGAGATGCCAGGTAGAAGCTCCAGACCTTTCAAGGGCAGCTACCTCAGATGATTTTTACCCTCTTGCGGGAAACTATCCTCCTGGATCTGACCTGCGAGTCCTGCCAGGATTCTCCTGGAGTCTTTTGAGCTCTCATTTTGGCACCTGAGTTGATAACCAGAACCCCACAATCTTCCAGGGAAGGTTTCCAATATGTTTTTTCTACTTTAGAGTTACGTTTTTGTTCTGGAATCCACCCAGGTATGTCCCAGAGTCTTCACATCTCATTAAGCAAGCTGAGATCTCAGGAAGTAGCCCCAGATTCCTTTAGGGAAGCTTCCCATGATGTTTTTGCTCATTTGGAAGTATTTCTCTATGACAGCAGGCACTGGAGACTCGTCCTGGCATCTGACACAGTCTTTTCCTGTCAGGTTTAGGCACTTGATATCGCAGGTAGCAGCCCCAGACTGCTCCAAGACAGGTACCTGAGGTGACTTTTGTCTTCTTGTGGAAATTGGATGTTGTGTGATCTACCTGACATTGATCCAAGGAATCTCCAGAGTCTTAACCTCTGACAAAAATGTAAAGCAGCCCCAGATTGCTCCAGGAAAGCTGACCTTGATCAATTTGTGCTTTTGCAGTGAACCTGCATATTCCAGGACCTCCCAGAGACTCCTCCCAGACATCTCCTGGAGTCTTTGACATACAGAGGTCTCAGGAGCTGAGATCCTGGGTAGCAGCCCCAGAGGGCTCCAGGAAAGCTGCCTAAAGGGGATTTTGTGCCAGGAAAGAGGGAGCTGTGCAGGCCTGCAGGAGCACAGAGGCAGCCCTGCTGTGGCAAGTCAGGAAAAGCTGAATGTGGCTCCTCTTGTGCCGGGGTGCGTCTGTGTCTCATTGGGCACCTTGAGGAGCAGCTGGATGTGCCTGTGGCTGCAGGCTCTGTGTCTGGGCTGCTGCTGGCCACAGAGGCTGCCTTGGCCTCCTGGTGTGGGGTGGGCCAAGGGCTGGGCAGTGCCCCTGTTGCTGCCGAGCGCCTGGCAGGGCTGGCTGGGGCTGTGGCTGCCAGGGCCGGCCAGGACAGCACCTGCCCCACTGCGGCCTCGTCCCCGCCAGGGCCCCTGGGCCAGGCCACGATGGCTCCCGCTGCTGCTGCTGGAGCTGCGGGGCTGTGGGGCCATGCCGGCCTGTCCCTGTCCCCATGGAGGGACCAGGCCTGGCCCTGGCTGCCCTGAGGCTGACACTGCTCCAGCTGCGGGTACAGGAGGAGCAGCAGGAGGAGCAGGAGGCAGTGTGGGATGGAGGCGCTGCCTTGGCACAGTGCTGGGGAGCCCTGGCACCATCCCAGCAGCGGCCTCTCCCTCCTGCCCCGTCCCTCAGCTGGTGCCGTCCTTGGGGCGCTGGGCCTTGGCCTTCCTCTTCTCCCTGGTGATTCCCAGGCTGTCCCGGGGAGCTGCTGCCTCCTGAGCCAGGGGCTCTGCTCTGCTGCCCTGGGCACCCCGGGGCTCCTGGAACACCCCACGGGCAGGGCAGGCCCAGAGTGTCACAATGTCCCCTTGGTTCCAGCAGGCCCCACAGTGTCACAGAGCTCCCTGTGCACCCTGAGGCTCCACATCACCCAGCCCAGGCCATTGCCATGGTTCCAGTCACTCCCAGTATGATCCCAGTCTCCCTCAGTGTTGTCCCAGTTCCACCCAGTGTGATCCCAGTTGCCCCTTGTATAGTCCCAGTAACTCAATAGATTATCCCAGTCCCTCCCAGCATGATCCCAGTCATGCCCAGTTGCCCTCAGTGTAGACTCAGTCATTCCCACTCACTCCCAGTTCTCCCCAGCATGGTCCACATTGTCCCCTGTGTGTTCCCAGTCATCCCCAGTATGGTTACAGACACTCCCAGTATACCCCAGTATATATATACCCTCAGGATGTCCATAGTGATTCCCAGACATTCCCAGTGATCCCAGTAAAGTGCCTATTATCCCACTACGATCTCAGTCACGTCCAGTATATCCCAGTTGCCTCCAGCATGCATCCAGTCATTCCCAGTTCCTCCAGTTGGCTTGCAGCACGATCCCAGTTTCTCTCTGTTGCTCCCAGCAGCCCATAGTGTCATCCCAGTTGCTCCCTTTCAACGCAAATATGAGCCCAGTAAGCTCCAGTATGATCCTAGTCACATGCCAGCACTCCCAGTGTAGTCTAAGTATAATCCCATTTCCTTCCAATCATTCCCAGTATGGTCCCAATTGCCTCCAGCTAGATCAACCCCCTCAGTCCCAGTATGATGCCAGTTGCTCCCAGCATGCTCCCAGTTGCTCTCAGTCACCCCCAGTATGGGGGATCATGTGCAGAGTATGTTCCCAGTCACTCTCAGGAACTCCCAGTATTAGTCCAGTCACTGCCAATATGAGCCAAAGATGAGCCCAGTGTGGTCCCAGTCACTGCCAGTATGAACCAGTTGCACCCCACATAGTTCCAGTTGCTCCCTTTCACCCTCACTTTTGTTCCAGTCACTCCCAGTCTCTCCCAGTGTATCCCAGTTCCTTCCAGCATGATCCCATTTGCTCACAACCACTCCCAGTCAGCCTCAGTGCAGTCACACTCACTGCCAGTATGATCCCAGTCACCACCAGCATGACCCCAAGTTCATCCCAGTATAAGCCCAGTTGCTTCCAATCAGCCCCAGCATGCACCCAGTCACTCCCAGTTCCTCCCAGTTGCTCCTGGCATGATCCCACTTGCTCCCAGCTGCTCCTGGTCAGCCTCAGCATGGTCCCAGTCACTCCCAGTGTATCCCAATTTCCTCCAACATGGCCCCAGTTTCCCCCTGCAGGCTCCTGACTCCCAGTATGAATCCACTATGATCCCAGTCTCCCTCAGTGTGATCGCAGTCTCCCCTGGAGTGATCCCAGTTGCTCCCAGTATGATCCCAGTGTGATGTCAGTACAACCCAGTGCAATCCCAGTCACTGTATGATCCCAGTACAAACCAGTTACTCCCAGTGATGCCATTTCTAGGGCACACACACACCCCCATTCTGACTGGTCCCCGCTCCATCCCCGCTTCATCTACGAGCTGTGAGATCTTTGAAGAATGGAGGAGGAGGAGGAGGAAGGAGGGAGGAGGAGGCAGAGTGGCAGCAGGGGGAAGAAGAGGAGAGGAAGAACCAGGCAGCTCCAGCGCTCCCTGAACTCGTAGCCCCCTGGGACCCTCACCTCCAATCCCACAGGTGCCTGGGGAGGGGGACCTTACCCCAAATACCCCAGGGCGGGGAGTCCCTGTCTTTGGGGTTTTTCTGTGGGGGATGTTTGGAGCTTGCAGGGCTCCAAAGCCGAGCCTCAGATGCCCCTGGGGGCACATCGGGGGGTCCCCAGGAGGTGTTTTTGGGGGGTCCTGGTGGCAGCAGAGCCCTGGCGGTGGGTGGGGGGATGCTGGTCCCCCGTGGTGGGGGTTGGGCTTTGTGGGCCAAGCCCTACGAGCTCTGCCAGGGCCACGTGAGAACTGGGAAGGAGCGGGGGTACGGGGGGACACTGGGTTTGGGGACCCCGGGAGAGCCGCAACTTCCCTGAGTGAGACCCCCAAGAGAGGAAATGCCAAAACCCCAAAGCGGGGACCCAGTGATGGGGGGACCCTTGGGATTCCCTGTACCCTTGTGGGGGCGGCTGGGGCTGGAGGGGTGGGATGGCCAGGAAAGGGGTTCAGGGGTCCCGGTGCCAGAAGTGGCTGCTCCCAGTGTGAGCCCAGTTGCTCCCCCCCAGTGGTTCCAGTTTCCTCAGCACTTCCAGTATGAGCCAGTCACTGCCAGTCATTCCCCATTATGATGCCATTTGGCCTTAGCTCAGTTGCTCCCAGTTGCCCCCACTTTCATACCGTTCTCCCAGCTGCCCCTAGCATAGTCCCAGTCACTCCCAGTATGATGCCAGTCTCTCCCAGAAGGGCCCCAGTCACTCACACTTGTGCCCGGTTGCCCCCAGCATGGTCCCTGTTCCTCCCAGATCATGTCAGGTGGCTCCCAGTATGTCCCGGTCACCACCTGCATGGTCTCAGGCACTCCCAGTATATCCCAGTTGCCCTGAACACTCTCGTAGTCGTTGCCAGGCACTCCCAGTTACCTCAGCATGATTCACTTGCCCCCAGTTTTATCCCAGTCACTGCCAGTACATCCCAGTTCTCACCAGCATGCATCCTGTCATTCCCAGTTCCTCCCAGGGCATCCCCAATAGGCTCTCAGCATGGGTTTGGTAGTTCCCAGGAACCCCCAGTCAGGGTGCATTGAAACCCACTATAATCCCAGAATGATTCCAGTCACTCCCAGTATGACCTCAGTCACTTACAGTCTAATCCCAGTAACTCCCAGTATGATTAAGTGTCCCCCAGTGTAACCCCTGTTGCTCTCTGTCAATTCCAGCATGACCCCAGTAGACTCCAGGATGATCTGTGTGACTCCAGTCTCTCCCACTATATCCCAGTCACTCCCAGCATGCTCCCAGTCATTCCCAGTTCCTCCCACTTGCTTTCAGTGTGATTCCAGTTGCTCACAGCCACTCCCAGTCAATCCCAGTAGGAGTCCAGTCACCCTCGGTTTGACCCCAGCTGCTGCCAGAATAGTTCCAGTTGTTCCCAGCTCCTCCCAGTGTGGTTCCATTGTCCCCAGGATAGTTACAGGCACTTCCAGTATATCCCAGTTGCCCCAGTAAGATTGTAGTAACCTCAGAATGATCCCAGTCTTTCCCACTTACTCTCAGTTGCCTCCAGCATGATCCCAGTTTCTGGCAGTTGCCCAAAGTGTGGTCACAGTTGATCCCAGTATGACCCTAGTTTCCCCACATGTGGTCTCAGTCCCCTCAGCATGGTCCCAGTCCCTTCCAGTTGATCCCAGTAGCTCCCAATGTGTCCACATTTTCCTCCCAACAGTAGCTCCCAGTAACCCCCAGTCAGGATCTGTTCACACCCATTGTAATCCCAGTGGCTCCCAGCATGAACCCAGTAGGACCCAGTCACCCCCAGTTTGGTTCCAGTCACCCCCAGTATGACCCCAGTCACTTCCAGATACTCCCAGTATTATTCCAGTCATGCCCTGAGTGACTGCCTGTCACTTCCAGTTTGAGCCCAGTTGCTCCCAGTCACCTCCAGCATGGTTCCAATCACAGCCAGCACCTTTCCAGTCATTCCCAGTCTCGTTCCAGTAGAGTCCCAGTAGGACCCCAGCACAGGAACAGCTGCTCCCATTTACCACCATTGTGGTTTCAAGTCTCTCCCAGTGTATCCCAGTTGCTTCCAGCAAGATTCCAGTTGCTCACAGCCACTCCCAGTCACCCTCAGTGCAGTCCCAGTTACTGCCAGTATGATCCCAGTCTCCCAGTGCATAGGCCCAGGCTCTCCCACTGTGATCCCAGTAGGATGTCAGCTGCCCCCAGGCACCTTGCAGAGCCCCAGCCATGCTGTTTGCCCCCAGCCTGCCCACAGCCAGCCTGGGGCTGCTCCCAGGGCTTTTCTGTGCTCAGCATTGGCCTGGGCAAAGTGTTCTGGAGAGAGCCTGGGCAAGGAGCCTGCAGCCCCCAGGCCCTGGCCTGAGGCGTCAGCGCTGCCCCAGCAGTGCCCATGGCCTGTCCCTGCTGCAGCCCCGGCACTGCCACCCCCAGCACTGTGCCCGGCCCTGAGAGCACTCAGGCCCTACAGCAACACCAGGGCCAGCAGGGCAGCGGGGCAGGGCCACGGCAGCAGCACTGGCAACACCAAGGGCTGCTGCTGCTGCTGCTGGGCTCAGCTGCTGTGCCAGCACTGATCTGCCCCCAGCTCTGCACACAGACATTGCTGCTGCAGCTGCAGAGAAGGGAACCAAAGGGGGATCTCTGCAGAAAACTTGGCTGGGAGATCGTTGAGTTCCTTTAGAGCCACCAAGAGCACAGACACAAATTGACACAGTCTGTGGCCACAGGGAAGGTGGAAAGAACAGAATAAGAGATGGCACGAACAATGACATTTTTTTGTAAACAAGATTAAAAAAAAAAACCAAAAAAAAAAAGAAAAGGAACCTCCAAAAAACAGACATGAAATATCAAGCATGGCTTTTAATACAAGTGATTTGCAGAAATTGGCAAGCAGTTTAATGTTTTTGAAACAGACCAGTCATCAGTGTCCACACTGCAGCCTTGAGCTCCTGGTTCCTCAGGCTGTAGATGAGGGTGTTCAGGGCTTGAGGCACCACCGAGTACAGAACGGACAGGGCCAGATCCAGGGGTGGGGAGGAGATGGAGGGGGGCTTCAGGTTAGAAAATGTGCCAGTGCTGACAAACAGGGAGACCACAGCCAGGTGAGGGAGGCAGGTGGAAAAGGCTTTGTGCCGTCCCTGCTCAGAGGGGATCCTCAGCACAGCCCTGAAGATCTGCACATAGGAGAAAACAATGAACACAAAACAACCAAATGCTAAACAGATGGAAACCACAATGAGCCCAGTTTCCCTGAGGGAGTTGGAGTGTGAGCAGGAGAGCTTGAGGATGTGTGGAATTTCACAGAAGAACTGGCCCAGGGCATTGCAATGGCACAGGGGCAGGGAAAATGTATTGGCTGTGTGCATGAGAGCATTGAGAAAGGCACTGGCCCAGGCAGCTGCTGCCATGTGGGCACAAGCTCTGCTGCCCAGGAGGGTCCCGTAGTGCAGGGGTTTGCAGATGGACACGTAGCGGTCGTAGCACATCACGGTCAGCAGGGAAAACTCTGCTCCCATGAAGAAGAGAAAGAAGAAGACCTGTGCAGCACACCCTGCATAGGAGATGTTCCTGGTGTCCCAGAGGGAATTGTGCATGGCTTTGGGGACAGTGGTGCAGATGCAGCCCAGGTCGGTGAGGGCCAGGTTGAGCAGGAAGAAGAACATGGGGCTGTGCAGGAGGTGGCTGCAGGCTACGGCGCTGATGATGAGGCCGTTGCCCAGGAGGGCAGCCAGGGAGATGCCCAGGAAGAGGCAGAAGTGCAGGAGCTGCAGCTGCCGCGTGTCTGCCAATGCCAGCAGGAGGAAGTGGCTGATGGAGCTGCTGTTGGACATTTGCTCTGGCTTGAGAGGATCTGTAAAAAAAAGTAATCATGGAATAGTTCAGTTTGGACAGGACTTTCAATATCCCAGCACAGCTTGGTGGCACTTTCCCCCCACTGCCTGCCCAGGGCTCTGCTGCCTGCAGCTGTCCCTGCCTGCAGCTGCTTCCCTGTGCCCAGGGCTGGGCCCTGCCAGTGCTGCCAGAGCCCAGCCCAGCCCTGGGGGCTCAGCTCTGCCCTGCAGAGCGCTCCCAGCTCAGGCACTGCCCAGGGGCAGCTCTGGCTCTGCAGGCTCTGATGGCAACGTCAGAGCAACCCTGAGGAGGCTGGAAAAGCAACCCTGGTGCTGCCTGGGAGAGACCTTTTGCTGATTTCTGTCACTGCCTGGTTTATTAGGATCTGAGAGAAAACTGTTTTTTTTTTTTCTCAACCTGAGCTGAGAGATGAATATCTATGTGCAATTTCCCATCCAATTAAAACAGAGCAGTAGATTAAAAGGCAGGATTTCCCCCTTTATGCAGCCCCTGCCTTGCTGTGATCTCTGTAGAATCTACTTGGAAATATTTTAGAATTTAATCTCATGCTAGGATCAGTCCTGAACAATGCAGCATCCTCACCACACAAGGAGAACACTCCCACACTTTACCAGCTGTCTCCTTCCACCCAGATCTTGTCCCCCAGTGCTGGCAGCAGCTCCCAGGGCTGGCTGAGAGCTGTCCCTGGCAGGCAGCAGAGTCCCTGGGCCAGCACAGCGCCCTGGGCTGCAGGACCCTGCTCTGCACCACAGCCCTGGGCACCCCTGGCTGCTCTACACAAGAGATCATCAGAGAATGTACTCACACAGTCTGTAGGCATTGGGATGTTACAGCTTGAGGAGATCCCTGCAGGAGCTGCAGCTGCATTGTCCTGCAGTCAGAGGTTCCTGTGCCAAGGGCTGGCAGTGATTCTCCCCCAGTCCCTTCTCAGCTCCTTCCCAGCCCTGAGTGATTGAAGCTCTTTGTGCCTCTGTGCTGTGCCCGGGGTGGCTGCAGGCAGTGCCCCAGCCCTGCTGGGCTGGCAGAAAAGCTGCTCAAGAAGAGGAATGTGTTTTTAAGCTCTTCTTGGTTACCAGGATCTCCCTCTGGATGATGAGCTCAGCCCAGCTCGGCAGCACAGACACAGCACAAGGACTTTAATGACCCTCTCAGAGCTTTCATGCTGTTTACATCAGACTCAGTCCCTCAGGTTGTGATCAAAAACTTCTCCACAACTCAAAGTGAAATTAAAAATCCAAAGTTTCTGGAAGTTTTAATGGGTCCCACTGAGGGACACGACACAGAAAGTGTCCCCAGGCCCCAGGCAGAGCAGAGAACTGCAGGCAGTGATGACAGGTGGGGACAAAGAGAAGCCAAGGCTTGGTGCCCTGGGCCACAGCAGCCTCTGTGCCACCAAGGACACTGAGGAGACCCCTTGTCCTGAGGCCCTGGGGCCTCCTGGCACAGCCCCAGCAAGGCTGGGCACTGTCAGCCCCTTGTCCTGCCCTCAGCATCCCCCTGCCTTGCGAGTGGCCTCCAGGATGTGCTGGAAGGAGTCCCTGGGGAAGGAGCCTTGGTCAGCAATGGCCCTGGGGGGCTCCTTCATGCTGCCAGGGACTGCAGGTTTTTCCAAGGACTTTGGGTTTGGCTTTTGCCTTGGAGTCTCTGAGAGGTTTGTGCAATCCTGGCCTCCAATTCTCTGCTTTAATGAGTCCCTTGAGAGGCTTTGTCAGTAACAACACTCAGTGGGGCTCATTAATGCTTCAGGGTACTCAAGGTTTTTAAAGAATGGGGTTTTTACCCTGACTTACAGGTTTGTGCAATCATGGTCTCCAATTATCTGCTTTAATGAGTCCCTTGAGATTTTTAGCCAGTAACAACACTCAGTAAGGCTCATTCATGCTTCAATGTACTGAGGGGTAATTTAAATACTTCTTTTTGCCACTGAGTCTTGTAGAGGTTTTTGTGTAGTTCTGGCCTCCAATTCTCTCCTCCAATGACTCCATGAGAAGCCTGTGTTGGGGATTGACCTCAATGAACCAATTATTACTAACAGACACTTTGGGTTTTTCCTCTGACTTTGACTCCTGGCAAGGTTTGTGCAATCTCCTCTCAGGCCCTGATGTTCCAGGGCTCAGCACCAAATGCACCACGGGGCTCATTAGGATCAAGCAAATTTTGAGAAACCATGGCTGTGCCTTGATTTCCCTCTTTTTTGTGCAGTTCAAAAAGAAGTCTTTTTTCCTAGAGTGGTAGAGAAATATTTCAAAGAGCTTCTAAGAAACCCACATTCTTATTTTTATAGGTGTATTTTTCTCTGTAGAGCACAGGTTTTTTTACCATTCAGTGACTGTTATTTACCCAGGGTCTCTCCTCACGAGGTCTGGCCTGCTCAGAGAAGCTGTGCCTTGAGGTCTAACCCAGTGTGGACAACTTTCTTCCACATCCCCCAACCCCATCCTGTCTCTCCTCACTCACCTGGGACCTGGTTTGCTTGGAGAACTGACTGCACTCAGCTAAAACAGGGACTTTCTTCCTTTTTTAGAAACCTAAACCTCCAAAGTTTCAGACATGCTCGTCAAGTGTGTGCCAAGCCTAAGGTGCCACCAAGGAGGTTTCCCTTCACCAAGGCAGAACCATGCAAGGAATGTTTGAGACACACAGGAAGTTCTACCATAATGGCCGTGAACGATGACCATCCCCAAAAAAAAAAGAAATGATTCCTCCATAAAAAAATGCACCCCCCAACCAGCCCCAAAACTTCACCGCAAACCGCCATCCCTCCTAAAAACAGTACGTCATCCACATACAACACCCAATAAAAAAAAAAATAGTCCGCTGCCTCGCCCCAAAAGCGACCGGCCACCTGAAAACCACGCCCAAACTAACCCTTTTTTTTATGTAACTAACAACCCCTCCAATAATACCCCGCATACACACACTCTCAATGTCTCCAAAACAAATACCACCGGTTCTCGCTTTCCCAAATTAATCAGCTCCCTCAAATCCTTCCAAAACCAGCGCCTTCAATATCCCCCATCACACACGAGAAAAATTAGACGGGCCCAAAAGTGTCCCCAAAATATCCCCCTCAAAATACCCCTAAAACCACCCAAAATACCCAAAAAACCAACCTCCAAAAACAACCTCTCAAATACCCCCAAAAAATCCGCCAAATCTCACTTATGAAAAACCCAGAATATCCCCAAAACACCCGGCGAAAAGCACCAAAATCACGCACAAAAATGCCCTCGACAACACCAAATCCCCCCAAACATTTATCCAAAAATACCCCTAAGAACACCTCCCAAAATACCCCAAAACTAGTCGAAACCACCCCATAATGGCCCCGTCTGAAAATACCCCACGACACACCAAAAAATACTCCTCAAAATACCCAAAAAACACCCCAACCCCCCAAACATTCCCAAAAACCCACCCAGTTGATGGACTGAGATGCCCAGGCAACAATTTACCCCAAACATCCCAATACCACCCCACCAAAAAACCTAAAAACACCCCAAAATACCCCCAAAATACTCTAGGCCCTCCCCCCAAACACCCCCAAGAACCTTCCCATAATTACCTCCAAACCACTCCAAAACATCCCCCACAAAATAGAACCAAACACACCCCCAAAAATACCCCAGAAATTACCCAGAGCCCGCCAAAACCCCCAAAAAACTATTCCTGGAAAACCACCCAAAAAATCTCCCCAATTATCTCCAAACACTCCCAAAAATACTCTAATCCTCCCACAAATCCCCCAAAATTATCCCCACAAAACACCCCAAACATTCCAAAATACACCCCCCAAAACCACGCCCAAAACTGACCTTAAAAGCACCCACCAACCCCCCAAACCAATGTGGCAAAACCACACAACAAATCCACCCCAAATAACACCCCCAAAACTCCCCAAAAGCCCAAAAACCACCCCCAGAAATACCCCAAATTCACCCTCAAACACCCAAAATACCCCCCAAAATATCAAAAAACACCCCAAAAATCCCCCAACCCCAAATATGCCCTTCAACCCACAAAAATACCCCAAAACACCCTCAAACCACCCAAAAATATCCTTGAATCCCCTGTCCAAACCCCTCTGTCCTAAGGGGGTGACGTTTATAATGTTTGTATCCCCAGTCATCTGTTTAGTGGTGATGCCAGATTATTTTACACCCTGTACCTTTAATAGTGGGTCTGAGAGCAGAAGGGGAGGGGGAAGTGGTGGTTTTGTTTTTTTTCCCAGGAAAAAAATCTGCTCTCGGAGTGGCCTTGAAGAGGGGGAGATCAGTTTTGCCTGTCCTCGGAACTGTTCCAATCTCTCTGGACTGAGGACGTGGGGGAGCACCTGGGGCATTTCCACCTGGACCCACTCTAACCAAGACCCACCGGCGCAGTACCTCCTTTTTTCTCGCAGTGCCAGAGGAATGGGAGAAACACAAACAGAGCAATAATCTTTTGAGGGCGGACACTGCTCTCATAATTTACTCCCCAGAGTGGCACAAATTTCCTGTCATCTGGTATTGTTCAATTTATGGTGCTGGGGAGTGTTGCGCTGTTAACAGGGACGGTTCTTGTTCCACTGTCTTCTCGAAAGTTTTCTTCTCTCGATATTCATTTGTTTGGTTGGGGAGCCTTTAGGATGTTTTTTCCCAAATTTGCCAAACCAGGGACAACCCCAGAAATGGAAATAGGTTCTGCCCCCAATGTCCCATGCTATCAGGGTCACTATGTGCCACTGTCAACCAAAGCTTCATATTTCTGTGGCTCTGATGTGCCAGGCCATCGAATCCACACAGTCCAAAAGACTCGGTTTTCCCGTGCCTCTTCCTGGCTAGAGCAGGGCCCCTCTAGCACTGGTTATTATTCCCTTCCTGGGCATACATCGTAGAGGTTCCTTCAAGGGATCTGACATAATCATCTTCACTTCTGTAAATACCTGGTGACTCTGGTCATGGAGGTTGAGGCTACTTTCATTTTAGTGGACCCCCTCGGTTAGTGTTTCTCCTTGAGCTCACGCACCCGTGCTGCCAGGGGCAGAAGTGGGTTTCCATCCCACCTTCCCATGTCTTCCCCATGGTCACGCCAAGAAAAACCACAGGTCAGCCCTTGGGGTGTACCCTCTCTCTCTAGCTGGAGGGCGTTGGGCTCTGGCTCTGGGGCCTGTGACTCGCACCGGTGCCGCATGGGAACTGTTCCTCCTCATCTCCTCCCTCACCTCCTCCCTCACTTCTCTTATTACCTCCTCTTTGAGTTCTTTAACTACTGCAGAGACCTGAGCTGCACTGGGCTACTGATCATGCTCTCATAATTTCTGAGCCTGTGGCGACAAGAACCCACTGTCTCCCGGTTGCTATCAGGATTGATCATTGCAATGAAGGTGGTGTATTGAGGATGGCCCTTACTTGCCAGGTTCCACAACATCTGCCCTGTGCACCTGACCTTTGTCAGGGTCATTGTCATGCTGTCCACCCTCCCAAAGAGTACCTAATATGGCCACTTCCCTCAGCTGTTGGAATCCCTTCCTCAAGGGTCTTCCTACTGATTCTATGATGGTGCTCCTGCATTCTGTCTCTGTGGACAACCTCCCCTTACACTCATTAGAAGTCGCTCCCAAAGGGGAAGGGCCCTTGCTCCCTTACAAATACTTGATTCACCCCTGAGTCCTGGGTCAAGGGTCCCAAGTCCTTGGCCTCACCACCATCCAGTTTGCACGCCTGTACCTATAAGGTCCCAAACCCGAAGTAAACCAAGTTGTATAAGCCTCACGTCCCCGTCGTGCAATATCTTTTTGCAGATTACGTAGGCTTTCATAAGTCAGGGACTCGATGGTAATTTCACCTCTGGTTCCCCTGTGGGCTGTGAGGGCCCTCCTTTCTTATCTTATTACCTGGGTGCTCTGATTTCATCTTATACTTCTTTGTTTCTACAGGGCAACTGCAGCTGGTTGTGACTGGTCTGTGGTTCAGCTGCTGGAACCTGGATGGTTGTAACCTCTGTGGGTTCCACTGCTGCACCATCGGATTCCCCCTTTTCAGGGCAAGGGGAGGGCTTCTCACCAGCTGGGAAGAATGTATTCTTTCAGCACTTGGCTCATCTCACGTATCTCTTTCACTAGACCCCCAACCCAACTGGGGTGGTTCATTTCGGGGTGGGCTGCGGGGCAGGGTCAGGCAGTGGGCAGCAACCCCAGTCTCTGGGGCAGTATCAGGCTCTATGGCAGCATTTCTCAGCCTCTGGGGCAGTATCATGCCTACAGCAGTATCTCTACCTCTGGGGCAGTATCAGGCCTTACAGCAAGTATCTCTAGTCTCTGGGGCAGTATCAGGCCCCTACAGCAGTATCTCTAGTCTCTGGGGCAGTATCAGGCCCTACAGCAGTATCTCTAGTCTCTGGACAGTATCAGGCCCTACAGCAGTATTCTAGCCTCTGGTGCAGTGTCAGGCCCCACCAGCAAATATCCCTAGTCTGTGCAGTGCTCCAAATTGACCTCACCTTATCTTTGAAAGCTAAATAAGCTAGGATCATCACAACATTTGGTTAGTTTCTAGAGGAAATTTGAACTCTTCAAAAGCTGGTGGAGTAGGCATAAGGAACTGGCTAAAGGTCTGGAAAACTTCTCTCACTGTCATTCCCTCACAGAAAGTACCATTCTTAAGTAACCCCAAATACACCCACTTAGTATGTGATAGCCACCTATCCACGTGCCTGCTGTCCAGAGCAAGTTAAAAATCAGTGAATTCCTCACCTTATCAGCCCATAAAACAAACTGGATAACAGCCACAGTAGCTTTTGTTATAGGGCCCATGTTTAGGTAAGGGCCTGCAAATGGGCAAAATAAAGCCACAACCACATGCCACCCGAACCAGGATAAGTTAGACCACATGGCGTTACTTATCAAGGTTTCTATATCCAGTGAACAAGAATGAACAAGAGATTAGGTCACTTAAGAACTGTTATTCCCTTTTTTCTCTCAATGCCCTCAAGCCCCACGTCTGGGCACCAAAATCTGTCTTAGTTTTGAAAGAAGACAGGTATCTGCTAGAGAGAGGCAGGGCCTCTCTTGGAATGGATAATTCAAATCCCCTTCCCTCAAATTATTATAATTTAGAAAATTAAAAATGGCTCTCAGGCAGAGATATGGGAATAGGAATAACAGTTCTTTACTAATAGGTATAACAAGGCAAACAAACAAAAACAACTACAGCAATTAATAGCGATAACAGAACCAGGGACCTTGACGGAGCTTGGTCCCACATCACCTCTGATCACTCATAAGTACCCGGCCATCAATTGCCTTGCAAACTCTTGGGAAAAAATTCTATAGGTGAAAAAAGAAAACAGGCTAACCCCCCAACACTGGGACATCCCGGCTCTTTGGCAGCCTGGGGACTCCTGGGATGTAACCGTGGAGCCCCCGTGAGTGCCTGTGACAGATGGGTGCCTTTGCAGCCCAAGGTGCCCTGGGATGTCCCCATGGAATGGCTGTGACTGCCTCTGAGCACAGGGCTCTTAGCATCCCCAGAAAGCCCTGGGAGGTCTCCAGGATCCTCGAGTCCAACTCCTGGCCCTGCACAGGACACCCCAACAATGCCAGCCTGGGCCTGGCAGTGCTGTCCAAACGCTGCTGGAGCTCCCAGAGCCCTGGAGCTGGGACCCTTCCCTGGGAGCCTGTTCAGTGCCCCAGCAGCCTCTGGGGGAAAAACCTTTTCCTCAGATCCCACCCAAACCTGCCCCGACTCAGCTCCAGCCCTTCCCTCCAGTCCTGTCCCTGGGCACCAGAGGGAAGAGGTTCCCACAGCCCCAGCCAGGGATGCGCTCCCAAGGCTGTTCCAGGGCAGCCAGGGCTGGCACCAGCTGGGATGCTCGGTTTCCATGGGCTGGGGTTTGGGAATGGGATTCCCCAATTTTTTGCTCCCACTAAAACCGTGCCACTGCTCGCTGCCCTCCAGCCTCCCACTGAAAGTACAAAAGACAAAGATCTCAGGCTGGGATAAGAACAATTTAATGGGAACAGCAACAAGATAACGAACAAACAGGAACAGAAACAATATTGATAACAAACGGGATAAAGCTAACAATATAAAGGGAAAACTATAAAATCATCAACTGGCTTGTCCCACCCTTCCTGGAAAGGGCACCCTTCACCTTGAAGGAGAAGTAGAGTCCCTTTCCTAGCCCTGGTAATGAGCTGAGATGGGATGGAATACAATGATGAGGCCATGGCCAGACCCTCATGTCCTTCAATCCCACCTCACATCATTGCCAGGGGCAGGGAAAGGGACAGGTGTCCTCCCAAAATGAATTACAGGGAACTTTGGCTCAGCAGGGCTCTTCCCAATGTGCATCTTCTGATGGTGGATGAAGTTAGAAACAGGCATGAAGCTCTTCCCACAGTCAGGGCACTCTGAGAGCTTCCCTTACTTTTGACTCCGTTGGTGTCTGGTCAAGTTAGAGCTGTGGGTGAAGCTCTTCCCACACTGGGGACACTCGTAGGGCCTCTCCCCAGTGTGGATGCGCCGGTGGGTGATGAGGGTGGAAATGTGCTTGAAGCCCTTCCCGCAGTCAGGGCAGCGGAAGGGCCTCTCCTCTGTGTGAATGCGCTGGTGTTTAAGGAGCTCTGAGCTGGTCTTAAACCTCTTCCCACACTGGGGACATCCATACGGCCTCTCCCCAGTGTGGATCATCTGGTGGATGATCAGTTTGGACTTCTGGTTGAAGCCCTTCCCACATTCCCCACATTTGTACGGCCTTTTCCCAGCATGGATGTTCTGGTGGCGGATCAAGTGGGAGCGCTGGCTGAAGCTCTTCTCACATTCCCCACACTCATATGGCCTCTCCCCAGTGTGGGTCCTCTGGTGGACAGTCAGGTTGGAGCTTTGGCTGAAGCTCATCCCACATTCCCCACATTCATACGGCCTCTCCCCAGTGTGGGTCCTGATGTGGCGGATCAGGTTGGAGCTGTCTCTGCAGCCCTGCCCACATTCCCCACACACGTAGGGCCGTTCCCCAGTGTGGATCCTCTGGTGGCGGGTCAGGTGGGAGCTGCTGCTAAAGCTCTTCCCACACTCCAAGCACTCATAGGACTGCTCCTTGTCATGACATTGCTCAAGGGCCACCAGCTCAGGGCCCTGGCTAAAGCTCTCTCCATTTTCCTGGCACAGGGTGGGTCTTTCCTCCTCTGAGCTCCCTGGGATAGGTTTGGAGCCCCTCCTCATGCCAGATCTCTGGGGGTTTTCCTCTGTTTTTGATTCCTGTACCATGGAGCCACTCAAAACAGCCTCTTTTATGGGGTTCTGCTTTTGGGATTTGTCTTCCCTGGTCTCCATCCTCAGCTCCTTGTCTGGGGGAGGAAGAACAAGGAGAGAATGGAATTTCCTCTGTGCCAGAGGGAAGGGGAAGGAGATCCCTCCAGGGAATCCCTGGCAGGACGGCGTCAGCAGTGGGGTTGTCCTGCAGCCAGGGGCCATGCTGGGCTGGGAGATGGAGCAGAAGAGAGGGGAAAAGGGGCAGTGACTTCCTCTTTACCTGCCTGGCTGTCCCTGGGAATCTTCCTCTTCCTTGCAGTCTCCTTCTCCCTCCAGCCAAAGTTTGGAAATGAGTAATCCTGGTTTTCAGAAAAATACAATATATGAGCACATTGGGTTAGGGGGTTCCTCCTGCCCAAGTTCCTCTGTAGAAGTTACCAGGCATCTGTTGGCCATATAAACCTCCCAAAACACCAAGATTGATTCCTGCAAAATACAAGAATGACCAAGATTCAGTAGAAACACCCAATTCATGAGTTTCCCCTCTCTGGTCTCTCAATTTTGGGGTCTTGGAGGTTCATCTCTCTCTGGTTTGCTGCGGATAAAGTTTCTATTGGTGTTCCCCCTCTCTGGGCTGCTGTGGCTTCTGGGAATCCAGGAGGTTCCCCTTCTCTGGGCTCACCACTTTGGTATCACAGGTGTCTCAGGAGTCAGCCCTGTCTGGGGTCCCTGTGTAAGGGTCCTGGGAAATCCATGGGTCCTCCATGTTCCAAACATGTGCAGGCTTCTGGAATAGCCCCAGCTCGGGTCTTGCCCATTTCTGCTCCCCCCATTCCCGGGTTTCCCTCCCAGCCCTGCTGGTACTGGGCCATCCCCACGTGCCTCTTGCTGACAATGCAGCCCCTGAGCTGGGCAGACCAAGCCCCAGCGCGGGGGGACCCTGCATCCTCCGCTCCCTGGGCAGCCGCGCCCAGCCCCGGGCACAGAGCTCTGTCAGCCCCGCCGCCCCCTCCCCAGGGCCCCCCGGGGACCCCTGCAGCTGGGGCTGGCTCTGAGTCAGGCCGCCCCTAAGCCTGGCTGAGTGACCAGGGGGGCACGGGGAGCCCGGTACCCCACAGGAATGCCGCCAAATTGGGACAAAAAGCTGCTCCACTGGAGGCACTTTGAACACCCACCTGTGTCAGTGTGGGTCAGTGGTGACTCACTGCAGCCTCCCAAAAGTGTCTCCCAGAGGAAGGCGTTTGGGGCAGGCACACAGCAATCACACACCCACACACACCACAGGGAACTTGCTGACGACCAAGGACAGGAAGGGCCTTTGCCTAGAAATCCAGTGGGTTTTATTGCAGCCGCACTGAAGGGATCCAGAGGCAAAAGGCAGCGACCGTTAGAGGTTCCAGGCTTATATGTGGGTAGAAGGGGGTGGAGCTAACACTAACAACCAAACACTGAGAGGAGTGGGTGGGAGAAGAGTGTACAACAACCAATAGGGACACACGGAGCTATACCGACAGGGGTACAGACCAATGGGTTTACAAAGAACAGAGAAAGTGCTAGAAACCTGACCATATAAGGTCAGCTGGGGGAGTAACAGCCAACAGACCAACAGGGGGGTTTGGCCACAGGATTGACTATGAATTGTCAGTGAAACAGGAGTCCCTGGCACACGGCTCCCGGCAGCTGCCCCGCTGCCACAGGCGGGGCTTTGGGGCAGGGAGGCTCTGCGGGACCCCCCGGGCTGTGCCCCCTCCCAGTCCCTGCCCGCCCCGGGGCTGACCTTCAGCCTGGGCTCTCTCGCTGGCCCCGGCTCCTGCAGAGTCTCTGCTCTCACTTCCTTGGCCCCTGGGCTCTCCTCTGGGGGTCGGAGAACAGCCGGCAATGGAACCTTGACCTGAAAGGGAACCATTTTGGTGCTCCCTAGCCACGCCAGAACTGAAACTGTGTTCCTTTTGCCTCCTTGCAGAGAAGTTTCAGCCCCCAGCTTTTACTGAAAGAGCTGCCTACAAATGTCACACTGCCAGGACCCTGTCCTTGCTGTCACCTGCTGTGACTGGGCATGACCAGAGCTCCTGCACTTGCATTTCCAGCTGCTGTGCAGCCAAAGCTGAGGGATCTGGAGCTGCCTGAATGCAAAAACTGCAATTCAGCCTCTCTCCAGGGGGAAATCTCCCCTTCTTTGCCAACCCATGGCAGTGCTGCCATTCTCTGCTGCTGCTGGGGCACTTGTGGGTCTGGCTGAGCAGGAAAGGTGACCCTGAGCCAAGAGATTTCCTTGGCTTCAGCAAAGCCTCAGCAGGCAAAGACCTTCCTGGCATTGTTCCCTGGACCAGGGGGGAGGTGCCACAGGATCTGACCCTAAATTTCTTCTCCCAGGCAGCTGTAGGACACAGAACATGGAGAAACCAGAGCTGTCTCTCACCTTTCTGCAGTCCTCCAGAAGGATCCTGTGTGTGAAGCAGTCAGGGAGCAGGGTTTATGTGTCAGGGGAGAGGAATTCAGAGCCCTTTTCTCCCCTGTGGGCTGAGGGTCTGTTGCTGCCAAAGAGGCCCTTTTTGCTCAGCTGAGAATAGTTCTGCTGATAGCCTGTCCTTAACTTGCTTTTCCCACAAATGTGCCCAATGAATCCTGATTTTTTTTCAGCTCCAGATCTTGTGTACATGCAGGTGTGAGAGAGATCTGAAGGATGGAACAGCTTTGCTAGAGGAAAGTTCTCTTTTTCTTGTTTGGTGGTTTTTGTTCAGTATTTTTTCTTTTATTTTGTTTTTTTGGGGGTTTTTTTTGGTTCAGTTTTGGGGAGTTTTGTTTTTTTTTTTTTCCTCTTTGTTTGGGTGATGGTTTTTTGTTTTGGTATGGTTTGGTTGTTTGTTGGTTTTGTTTTTTAATTAACTCCCCCTGGCAGCCCTGGGCAGAGCTCTGTAACTGCATCTGACACTTGTCTGTGGCATTGTGGAGGTGGCCAAGGGGACCTTCCCCAAGCTGTCTGCAGAGGAATCCACATCAGCCCAGGCTGGGCTGGTCAGTGCCCAGTCAGTTCCATTGAGTGGACGCAGCTCTGGACGCTTCCCTTGGAGCATCTCCAGGGAGGGAACTCTGGGGCTGCCACCCCTGTGGTGTCACAGAACCACAGAATGACTGGGTTGGAAGAGACCTCCAAGATCAACGAGTCCAACCCATGCCCTGACACCTCAATTAAACCATGGCACCAAGTGCCACATCCAGCCTTCTTTTAAACACATTCAGGGATGGTGACTTCACCACCTCCCTCGGCAAATCATGCCAGTACTTTATCTCTCTTTCTGTGAAAAACTTTTTCCTATTATCCAGCCTGAATTTCCCTTGGCACAGCTGAAGACTGTGTCCTCTCGTTCTGTCAGTTGCTGCCTGGAGAAAGAGACCAACCCCACCTGACAACAATCACCTTTCAGGCAGTTGTAGAGTAATAAGGTCACTCCTGAGTCTCCTTTTCTCCAGGATGAACAACCCCAGCTCCCTCAGCCATTCCTCATAGGGCTTGTGTTCCAAGCCCCTGACTCAGCCTCGTTGCCTCCTCTGGATGTGCTCAAGTGTCTCAACGTCCTTCCTAAACTGAGGGGCCCAGAGCTGGACACAGCACTCCAGGTGTGGCCTCACCAGTGCAGAGTACAGGGGAAGAATGACCTCCCTGCTCCTGCTGGCCACACCATTCCTGATCCAGGCCAGGAGCCATTGGCCATCTTGGCCCCCTGGGCACACTGCTGGCTCATGTCCAGTCAGCTGTCGACCAGAACCCCCAGGTCCCTTTCTGCCTGGGCACTGTCGAGCCACACCACCCCCACCCTGTAGGGCTGCAGGGAGTTATTGTGACCAAAATGCAGGATTCGGCACTTGGACATATTTAACTTCATCTTATTGGACTCTGCCCATCCATCCAACCATTCCAGGCCTCTCTGCAGAGCCTTCCTACCTTCCAACAGATCAACACATGCTCCCAGCTTAGTGTCATCTGCAGATTTACTAATGAAAGACTCAATACCCTCATCCATGTGATCAATAAAAATATTGAACAGAGCTGGCCCCAGCACAGAGCCCTGAGAAACACCACTGGTGCCTGGCTGCCAGCTGGATGCAGCACCATTCCCCAGCATTCTCTGGGCACGGCCATGCAGCCAGTTCCTAACCCAGCACAGAGTGCTCCTGTCCAAGTCATGGGCTGCCAGCTTTTCCAGGAGTGTGCTGAGGGAGACAGGGTCAAAGGCCTTGCTGAAGGCCAAATAGACAACATCCACAGCCTGTCCTGCATCCACCAGGTGACTCACCTGGTCATAAAAGGAGACCAGGTTGGTCAAACACAACCAACTACCTTTACCCCTCCTAAACCCATGCTGGCTGGGTCTGTTACCCTGTAGGTGCTGTGTGATGACACTCAGTATAAACTGCTCCATTACCTGACTGGGTACTGAGGTCAGGCTGACTGGCCTATAATTACCAGGATCCTCCTTCTCACCCTTCTTATGAATGGGTGTCACATTGTCACCTGGAACCTCACCAGTGAGCCAGGACTGCTGGTAAATGATGGAGAGCAGCTCCACAAGCTCATCTGCCAGCTCCCTCATCACCCTGGGGTGGATCCCCCCTGGGCCCATAGATTTATGAATATCCAAGCATCCCAGCAGTTCTCTGACTGCCTCCTCCTGAATAACGGGGGACCAATCTGCCCCCTGACACCCCTCTATGATCCACAATGGGAAATGGCCTTATGAGTGTGGGGAATGTGGGAAGGGCTTCAGCTGCAGCTCTCACCTGATCATCCACCAAATGATCCACAAAGGAGAGAGGCCCTATGAGTGTCCCAAGTTTGGGAAGAGGTTTCAGACCAGCTCCAGTCTCCTTCTGCACCAGCAGATTCACACACAGGAGAGGCCCTTCCGTTGCCCCGACTGTGGGCTGGGCTTCAAGCACAACTCCACCCTCATCACTCACTGGTGCATCCACACCAGCGAGAGGCCCTACGAGTGTGGGGAATGTGGGATGAGCTTCAGCACAAGCTTCAGCCTGATCTGCCACCAGAGGATCCACACCAGGGAATGACCCTACGAGTGTACCCAGCTTCTCCAGGAGCTCTCACTTGACCAGCCACCAACAGTAAGGGAAGCCCTGCGAGTGCCGTTACTGCGGGAAGAGATTCATACAGTGCTCCAACTTCATCCACAATCAGAGGACCCACACTGGACAGAGCCCTGGTGACCCACATTCACTGTGATCCATGCTGGGAAGACACCTGGCTGGTTATCCTTTTGGTTTGTCCCTGATTTTCTTATTTATCTTCATCCCTTAAAAACACCCAAAATAGGACTAAAAAAAAAGAAACTGGTCAGAGATGTCTGAAGTCCCACCATTTCAGAAGGAATTTATGGTTTGGAGACCTATTCTGAAGGATTTGTGGGTTCTTAGGGCATTTGGGGCGGTAATCTCCATCTCTTTGCTCTCCAAAAACCAAGATGAATTGATCTGTCACCTCAAAATGACTCAATCCCACTAAAAACCACTCAATCTTACTCCAAAAAGGCTCAATCCCACCTCAAAAAGGCTTGTACCCACCTCAAAAAATTCAGTGCCATGCCAAAACAACTCAATTCCACAGCCTCCAGGGTCCGATGGGGTTGGAAGGAGATTGAGAGAAGTGGGATCCAAATTTAAGGGTGTGGGATGGGGATAGTGTGGGGCTGGGTGGGTGGGATGTATTTTGGTAGTAAAGAGAAGTTTCAGAATTATTGATTCCCGTTCCATTCATTTTCCACTAGTTCCTGCTTGTATTTCAGAGTGCCACCTTCTCAGCTGATTGTGTCTGTGCCCTCCTTTCTCTCCTGCCTTTCTCTGCCTGCTCTGTTTCTGTCTCAGTGTCTCTCTTGAGCCAGGGCAGCTCCCACGAAAGACCCTCCCCTGATTTAATTCCCAATCCATGAGCTACAACAACCATGGGTGAAGTTCTAAAGGCTGGCGGTGAAATTTCACTGTAAGATCTTGCTCCACTTGGCTTTTGGTTTCTCAATAAGAGCTTTGCCTTTAAGGCCAGGTGTTGTATTGCACGAAATAGTCCATGTTGTTATTGCATAAAGGTGATTTTTACACACACACAGTTTAGTATAATTTGCACATGGTTTGTCCCACACACCCCTCTAGGGTTCGGTTTTGGTTGCCCTCATTGGCTCCTCCCCTTGCCCCTGCCCCAATTTGCCCCCCATTGGTTGTAGTTGCTCCCCCTCTCCCCTCTCCCTTTCCAAGGGCAGAACACTGACTGCCAGGAGTCAGGAGCCTTCTATGTACTTCCTGGCAAAAGGCCTGGGAGGAATAAAGCTGGGACTGTACAAGAAGAAGGAAGAGCGCCTATTATCTTTTGTCTTTGTTCACTTATCTGGCTGTGCACTCGGGGTCTGAGAGCTCGCTTGGCTCGACCCCTTGAGAGCACAGGAACTGTGATAAGGAGGGGCAGCTGCTTGGAGGAGGGAGGGCCCAGTGGCAGCCCCATGAGCCTGGCCCTTTTCCTGATCCTTATCCATGACTTAGATAAGCTTTGTCTCCTGAAGATGCCACCGTTCCCATTGGGGAACAGCCCCACCTTCTCCATCTGTCCCTCTTCCTTTCTGCAGAGATGGAAGGAGACAACGTGCTGAGGGCAAGGTTTCCCGGAGGAAGCAGTGGCTCCATGGCAGCCTCTGCTGCAGGAAGGGAGGCGATGCCAGGCACAGGCACAGGAGGTGATTGCTGTGCCTCTGGGCCTGAGCCCTGCTGAGGCTGGAGCTGCCACCTCTGCTGCTTGGCAGTGCGGGCACAGCCCGGACAAGAGCGGCACAGCCCAGAGGAATTATCCCCAGCAGGCTCAGGGCACTCGGGTACTGAGCAGCCCTGCTGGGCTCCCTGCGTGGGAGACATGGCCCCAAACCTGGGAGGGGCTGCAAGGGGTGCCCGTGGTGGGGAAAGGGCAGAGGGGCAGAGCAAGGCTGCAGTGTGTCCTGAGAGGTCCTGGCTGTGTCCCCTTGGGCTGGGGGAGCTGTCCCAGCAGAGGGAGGGAAGGAGCTTGGGAGGGAAGGAGCCTCTTCCTTCCCAAGTTGTGGCACTGCCTGCTGCAGTTTTCCCCAGGGCTTTAGGGAGGCTTTCCTCTGGGAAGTAGAGAGCCCAGGGGGCCTGGGCTGCTCCTGCTGCCTCTCCAGGGATGTTGCAAAGGGCAGGGAAAGAGTGTGGAGGGTGACCAGAGCCAGCCCAGGGCTCCCCAGGCCCCTGTGCAGCTTTGGCCATGTCCAGTGACATCTGGCTCCCACAGCCTTACCTGACCCCCTGGCAGTGCCCAGTCCCCTAAGGCAGAAGGGGATCCCAGCCCACCATGAAAAAGGTTCTCATCTGTGCTCCATTCTAGATCGGGGTGCTAGGAAGGTTTCTCCAGCAGCTTGGCTCAGTGAAGTCTTGCAGCCTCTGGGGCCTCCTGCAGGTATGTTGTCAATGTTCCTAAATGAATGATCATTGACAACCTGGCAGGAACCAGGTGACAGAAGTTTCTGTGGCTGTGGAGTTACAGGTGTGTCTGCAGAGAGGACTGTTCACACTCCTTTGTTGGTTACTGCAGGCAAGTCCAGCTCCCATCGCAGAGGTGAGTAGTGTGTCCCTGCTGACCCCACAGGCTGAGCTCTGGGGTTCTGGGATCCATTCCTGAGAAATGGAAACACCTTAAGGTCCCCTGAGAAGGAAGAAAAAACCTAAAGGAGATAGTAAGGCCATGGACAAATCCAAACATCTGGAAGAAATTCTAAGTGAACTGGAGGGATAGCACGGTGGGTGCATATCCCTGAGCCTTCCCCTGAGACTCAGCAGCCGGGCCCTTTCTCTGCACATCTGGACACGCCGTGCCCGGCACAGCGGGAAGGGATCCATGGCAGCCTCGCTGCCCCGCTGCTGCTTTCACACCCTGCAGGGCTGTTTGCCAGCCTGGCCTGGCTGCAGCTTCTCCCCAGCCCCTGCAGGAAGGCATTTGGCATCAGCTGCCAGGGAGCCCCAACTGCCCCACGGGCCATGCCCACCCTGAGATCCCTGCAATTTCCCGGTCTCTGGGTAGATCCAGAGAGGCGGCTGATTCGAGGAGGGAGGGCCCTGAAGCACCTCCAAAACCCTGGGCATTTTCCTTGTCCCTATCCATGTCTTTGACAAATATTGCCTGGAGGAGAGCGGTACAGCACAGAGAAATTTTGCCAGGCAGTCTCAGGAGTTTGGGCACTGAGCAATCCTGTGCCAAGGGGCGCCAAGGTGCCTGCAGGCCCCAGCTCTGGGGGAACAGAGAACGTCCTGGCCGTGTGCACCGTGCTGCCAGCTCAGCAGTGGAGCACAGCACGGGCTCACGCTCCCCATTGCTCCTGCAGATGCAGCCGGAACCACAACAGAGGATGACAAGATCTGGAAAAGCAGGAGAAGAGTTTTCTGCTGGGGACCACGTTGTTTGATGAAGGTAATGGGCATTGTGGCCAGTGGGGCACTTTTCCTGACAATGTGTTTTGGTATTGCTGGAAGAAAAAATGGTGAGTGTTTTGCTGATCTTTGCCTCAAACAGCTTCCTTTAAAGGCTGCTGGTTGTTAGGGAACATTCCCAGTGGTGCTGCTGTGGCCCTGTGGATAGTCAGTGGTTTTCCAAATAATTCTGCTGAGGGTTCTGCTGCTGCCCAGTGCTTTCATTTGCCTCTGAATTGCTGGCCCTGGTCCTGGGGAGCCTGCAGGGGCTGCAGCCAGTGCTGGCTCCCACTGAGGCTGCCTGGCCAAGAGCAGCCCCAGGGGCACCAGGCAGAGGCAGAGCAAGGTGGGCAGGAGAAAGAGCGGGGCCCAGCTTGCCCTTGCAAGGCAGAGGCGCTCTGGGGCTCTCTCCTGGCCAGGGCCCTGGCCCAGAGCCTGGCCCTGCTGGCCGGGGCCTGGAGGGGCAGCTGTGCAGCTGGGCCAAGCTGTGCCAGCAGCTTCAGCCATGCTGGGGAGCCGTGCCAGCTCTGGGCCCTGCTGTGCAGGAGGGTTCCTGTGTGCCAGTGGCAGCTGGGGCCTCAGAACCCTCCTCTCTCCACAGGTTTGCCTCTGCAGCTTCAGTAAAGCAGCTAAACAACTCAGGCTGCGAGAAGTTGCCCTGCCATCTCAGCCCTTCACGTCTGTCCCCATCTGCCCTGCTGCGGCTGCAGCACCATCTGGAGTCTTTCCTGACACATCTAAAAGGCAAACGTCTGCCCCAGAGTCCCCTGGCCCTGCTCCCCTGACAGGACTGGAGGGGGGCAGCCCCTGTGCACCTGGGCAGGAGTTGGCCCATGTTTTATGTTCAAATAAAGAAATGGAGTTGTTCCAGCTCTGAGTGTTTACCCCCAGCCAAGCCCACAGGGCAGCAGCACTGCCTGAGCTCCATGGCCGGGAGCAGCCGTGGATGGCCACGGTGTGGGCAGGCAGGAGCCAGGCAGGGGCTGCTGTGACCAGCGGCGGGGCCCTGAGGGGCTGGGGGAGCCCGTGCTGAGCGTCCCTGGGCTGAGGGCACATTTCCTTCACTGCTGTCACCTGGGCCTGCACCTCTTCCAGTGGCACGGCCCGGAAAAGCCATCAGTAAATTCCTGCTTTGAGAAAAAGGGAATGAGGCTGGACTGTGCACCAGAAGGAAGTTCTTCATAGCCTGAGAGTGGAGCTCAGAGCCCTACAGAGACTGTGCCTGTGGAAACCTGGGATCCTTTCTGAGCAGAGTGGGAATTTACCCCGCAGGCCTCATCTCTTCACTCAGGGACACATGCTGAACACACACAGGGAACATGGCTCAGCCCTGATACCAGCATCAAAAAGTCATCCCAGGACATGCCAGCCCCATATTGTCAGCTTACTACCAAAACTTATATATATTCTAATGCTACATACACATACATTATACATACATCTATATATACGGTATACAGTTATATACAGACAGTGGCAGTGACATTCAGCAGTGATATTTTCACATAGTTCTCGCCCAACAATCAGATCTCTCTGAGGTACACATCGTGTTGTTCCATCTTTCTGCATTATCCCCCATGTGCAACCTGGTCCCTGAGCAAAGACAATCCCACAGATGGGTTTGTCTGTACCTGAGGTAGGATTGATCCAAACTTTCTTCCCTAACAAATTTCTGACATGCACCACTGGGACTTTGTCTCCGTCTACTGTATGCAGGAGCAGGGCTTGCCCTGTTGGTGGAGCCTTGGGTGTTGACCAACCAGGTGGTCTTTGCTAAATGCCTCTCCCGATTTTTGAAAGATCTCCCACCCAATGCTCTCAAGGTGGTTTTTAACAGTCCATTGTACCTCTCCACTTTGCCTGCAGCTGGTGCATGGTAGGGGATGTGGTACTGCCACTCAATGCCATGTTCTCTAGCCCAGGTGTTGATAAGGCTGTTCTTGAAATGAGTCCCATTGTCTGACTCAATCCTCTCAGGGGTATCATGCCTCCAAAGAACTTGCTTTTCAAAGTCTAGAATGGTGTTAGGGGCTGTAGCATGAGGCACAGGGTAGGTGTCCAGCCACCCCGTGGTTGCTTCTACCATTGTGAGCACATAGCGCTTACCTTGGCCTGTCTGGGGCAGTGTAATCTAATCAACCTGACAGGCCTCCTCATAATTTTTTTTTGACAATTGCCTACTATACCATAGGGGCTTCAACTGCTTGATCACAGCACATGTCTCAGAGTCATGGATAACCTTAGAAATACTGTCCATGGTTAAACCAACCTCTTGGTCTCGTGCCCACTTATAGGTGGCATCTCTGCCCTGATGGCCTGAGGCATCATGGGCCCATGAAGCTAAAAACAACTCTCTCTTGTGTTCCCAATCTAAATCCATCTTTGACACCTCTATCTTTGCAGCCTGATCTACCTGCTCGTTGTTTTGGTGCTCCTCATTAGCTCTGCTCTTGGGGACCTGGGCATTTACATGGCAGACTTTCACAGGTAGCTTCTCTACCCGAGTGGCAATGTCCTTCCACTCCTCAGCAGCACAGATTGGTTTCCCTCCATGCTGCCAATTAGCCTCTTTCCACCTCTTCAGCCATCCCCACAGAGCATTGGCTACCATCCATGAATCGGTATAGAGGTAGAGCCTTGGCCACCCCTCTCTCTCAGCAATATCCAAGGCCAGTTGAACAGCCTTTAGTTCTGTGAGTTGACTTGATCCACCCTCTCCTTCGGTGGCCTCAGCAACCTGTTGTGTGGGGCTCCATACGGCTGCTTTCCACTTCCGATTCATCTCTACAATACGACAAGAGCCGTCAGTGAAAAGGGCATAATGTGTCTCCTCTGCTGGCAATTGGTTGTATGGTGGAGCCGCTTCAGCCCGTGTCACTTGCTCTTGTTCTTCATCTGCTTCCACCCCTGGGGCAGTCGGTTCCAGGTGTACTGCACGCCCCTCCAGGTGAAAGCAAACTGAGGCCGGCACTCTGCAGCTAGAGGAATGGAGAAAAATGCATTAGCAATGTCAATAGTGGCATACCACTTCGCTGCCTTGGACTCCAGCTCGTACTGGAGTTCCAGCATGTCCGGCACAGCAGCGCTCAGCGGTGGTGTCACTTCATTCAATGCACGATAGTCCACAGTCAGTCTCCATTCTCCATCAGACTTGCACACAGGCCAGATGGGGCTGTTGAAGGGTGAGTGGGTTTTGCTGACCACCCCTTGGCTCTCCAGCTCCCGGATCATCTTGTGGATGGGGATCACGGCATCTCGATTGGTCCGATACTGCCGGCGGTGCACCGTCGAGGTGGCAACTGGTACTCGTTGTTCTTCTACCTTCAGGTGTCCTACTGCAGATGGGTTCTCCAACAGTCCAGGCAAGGTGTTCAATTTCTTAATGCCCTCTGCCTCCACAGCAGCTATTCCAAAAGCCCATCTGAGTCCCTTAGGGTCTTTGTAATACCCATTCCGGAGGAAGTCAATGCCCAGGATACACGGGGCCTTTGGGCCGATTGCAATCAGATGTTTCTGCCACTCCTTCCTGGTCAGGCTCACCTTGGCTTCCACCAGAGTCAGTTGCTGTGATCCCCCTGTCACTCCAGCAATGGAAATGGGTTCTACCCCCACATGTCCCGATGGCATCAGGGTACACTGCGCACCAGTATCTACTAAAGCTTCATATTTCTGTGGCTCTGATGTGCCAGGCCATCGGATCCACACAGTCCAAAAGACTCGGTTTTCCCGTGCCTCTTCCTGGCTAGAGGCAGGGCCCCTCTAGCACTGGTTATTATTCCCTTCTTTGGCATACACAGTAGAGGTTCCTTCAAGGGGATCTGACATATCATCTTCACTTCTATAATACCTGGTGGCTCGGTCATGGGAGGTTGAGGCTACTTTCATTTTAGTGGGACCCCCTCGGTTAGTGTTTCTCTCCTTGAGCTCACGCACCCGTGCTGCTAGGACGGAAGTGGGTTTCCCTTCCCACCTTCCCATGTCTTCCCCATGGTCACGCAAGAAAAACCACAGGTCAGCCCTTGGGGTGTACCCTCTCTCTCTAGCTGGAGGGCGTTGGGCTCTGGCTCTGGGGCCTGTGACTCGCACCGGTGCCGCATGGGAACTGTTCCTCCTCATCTCCTCCCTCACCTCCTCCCTCACTTCTCCTATTACCTTCTCTTTGAGTTCCTTAACTACTGCAGAGACCTGAGCCTGCATTGGGCCACTGACCATGCTCTCATAATTTCTGAGCCTGTGGCGACAGAACCCACTGTCTCCCGGTTGCTATCAGGATTGATCATTGCAATGAAGGTGGTGTATTGAGGTGGCCTTTTACTTGCCAGGTTCCACAACATCTGCCCTGTGCACCTGACCTTGTCAGGGTCATTGTCATGCTGTCCACCCCTCCCAAAGAATACTTCTAATATTGCCACTTCCCTCAGCTGTTGGATCCCTTCCACAAGGGTCTTCTAATGATTGCTATGATGGTGCTCTTGCATTCTGTCTCTGTGGACAAACTTCTCTTTTACACTCATTAAAAGTCGCTCTTAGAGGGGAAGGGGCCTTTTCTCTCTTACAAATACTTGATTCACCCCTGAGTCCTGGGTCAAGGGTCCCAAGTTCCTTGCCTCACCACCATCCAGTTGCACGCTTGTACCTATAAGGTCTTAAACTCGATATAACTAAGTTGTATAAGCCTCACGTCCCCGTCGTGCAATATCTTTTTGCAGATTACGTAGGCTTTCATAAGTCAGGGACTCGATGGTAATCTCAACTTCTAGTTCTTCTGTGGGCTGTGAGGGCCTTCTTTTCTTATCTTTATTACCTGGGTGCTCTGATTTCATCTTATACTTCTTTGTTTCTACAGGGGCAACTGCAGCTGGTTGTGACTGGTCTTATGGTTCAGCTGGGACTTGGACGGTTGTAACCTCTGTGAGTTCTACTGCTGCACCATCGGATTCTCCCTTTTCAGGGCAAGGGGAGGGCTTCTCACCAGCTGGGGAAGTGTATTCTTTCAGCACTTGGCTCATCTCACGTATCTCTTTCACTAGAACCCCCACCCAGCTGGGGTGGTTCATTTCTGGGGTGGGCTGCGGGGCAGGGTCAGGCAGTGGGCCAGCATCCCCAGTCTCTGGGGCAGTATCAGGCTCTATGGCAGCATTCTCAGCCTCTGGGGCAGTATCATGCCTTACAGCAGTATCTCTAGCCTCTGGGGCAGTATCAGGCCCTACAGCAGTATCTCTAGCCTCTGGGGCAGTGTCAGGCCCCACAGCAATATCCCTAGTCTGTGCAGTGCTCCAAATTGACCTCACCTTATCTTTGAAAGCTAAATAAGCTAGGATCATCAGCAACATTTGGTTAGTTTCTAGAGGAAATTTGAACTCTTCAAAAGCTGGTGGAGTAGGCATAAGGAACTGGCTAAAGGTCTGGAAAACTTCTCTCACTGTCATTTCCTCACAGAAAGTACCATTCTTAAAGTAACCCCAAATACACCCACTTAGTATGTGATAGCCACGTATCCACGTGCCTGCTGTCCAGAGCAAGTTAAAAATCAGTGAATTCCTCACCTTATCAGCCCATAAAACAAACTGGATAACAGCCACAGTAGCTTTTGTTATAGGGCCCATGTTTAGGTAAGGGCCTGCAAATGGGCAAAATAAAGCCACAACCACATGCCACCCGAATCAGGATAAGTTAGACCACATGGCGTTACTTATCAAGGTTTCTATATCCAGTGAACAAGAATGAACAAGAAATTAGGTCACTTAAGAACTGTTATTCCCTTTTTTTTCTCAATGCCCTCAAGCCCCACGTCTGGGCACCAAAATCTGTCTTAGTTTTGAAAGAAGACAGGTATCTGCTAGAGAGAGGCAGGGCCTCTCTTGGAATGGATAATTCAAATCCCCTTCCCTCAAATTATTATAATTTAGAAAATTAAAACGGCTCTCAGGCAGAGATATGGGAATAGGAATAACAGTTCTTTACTAATAGGTATAACAGGGCGAACAAGCAACAACAACTACAGCAATTAATAGCGAAAACAGAACCAGGGACCTTGACGGAGCTTGGTCCCACAAAACCCGGGGCAGTCTGGTCTCTGGGGGACTCCAAAGAAAAGTACCAAGCTGGAACAGTGGGGAATCCCGGGCTGGTGGATCAGATGAAGTTCAGAGCTCCGTCAGTAGTCACTAGAAGGCCAAGGGGTCTGGCCGGGAGGCCAGTGCGGGCCCGCGGTGCAGTGCAGCTCCAAAACAGCAACGAGGCAGTGGGACAGGATGCCCAGCCGAGGCAGCTCCAGCAGGGCAGCAAAAAGAGGAATCCGGATCCGGGCACACGAGCAGATGATGGTAGCTCTCTCTCCAGGATCAGATCCCGGTGGTGCTGTGAGAAACTCACACAGCAACGGCAGCCCCCGTCCGCCCCCGACGCAGACCACACTAAAAGTGAAGCTGTCCCCCCCCCCAGCCCCGTCTTTCTCTCCCCCCCCCCCCCCACCCCTCGGGGGGAAACTTCCAGAGACAAAGGGTGTAGCCAAGTGCTAGCTTCTATGCTTTGTTTTCACCTGAGCACTCATAAGTACCCGGCAATCAGTTGCCTTGCAACCCTTGGGAAAAAATTCTATAGGTGAAAAGGATAAACAAGTCTAACCCCCAACAACTGCCAATAAAACAAAGCAAATCAAAACTAAAATCAAAAGAACAATGATAGGGTGACACAATTTATTCAAAACACTGGTGGCAGTAGGGGACCATCCAAAAAGTGTGTCCCACCATCTGTGTTCAGTGTCTGTCTTTACCCTCTCTAAAACACGATGAATTTGTCTTACGTTGTGATGGACAGTTACTAAAGTTTTCTGTCCGCTCTTTTTTATCTTTTCTAAAATTTTCATCAAATCCTGGTGGAGCAACAATTGCTTTACCAGAGTAAGGTTCATACCTATTGTTGTAGGCCATAACCTATGGATCAGTGTATAATTGGATTGCAAAAGTTGATACAAAGTAACTGGAGCTGAGTAAGAAAAATCACAACCAATAATTTTGGTAAAGTTACAAACACAAAAATTTGAATGATTTTTGGTATGTAATGTTACATTTTCTATAACTATTTCTTCACAAATAGTCCTAAAACATGCACATCCATTTCCTACATATACTAGCACTGTCTTAAAAGCTTCATTCGGGCGTATTTCAAAATGACAAATGTTCTGTTCAGTGTCTAAACAAATATCTTGAGCTACAACTGCGTTACTTTCACAGATAAACCTTGTTGTTCCTGAACTACGCAAGATTCTAAATCAACAGTTTGCCATTTATCACCAACTTGACGGGCCCATTCTCGGTGCTCGGAGGGATAGAACGTTGCTCCGTTGTGGTTCAGTCCTAATGCAATGATAGGAAAGATTGAATATACTGAAGCATTGCTAATGGTTAACACAAAGACCGTGGCTGTGTTTGTAACAGAGTTGTAAGTGAAATTTACTAAGTTCCACCATGCTTGAAGTTCCTTTTCAAAATCATTTGCATTGTCCCAAATTATTTTCCGAATCTCAGTAGGGAAGGTTCCTTCTTCGCCTTCTCTTATGATCGCGGCAGCAATGGACTGTATCTACAACTGGGCCTGAATGCAACTGAGAGCCAAAGAGACATTGCTTTGTGTAGTATTAAGTGCATCAATTATTAATCTGTGATCATTCACATGTATCTTTTCTCAATCTGGTACTATGTTTGATAATAGCCACTGAGTCGTTCCCAAGGCCGATAAGGACAACTGTAAAGGATACTGTAATTTGGTCAAATCTCTAGCTGAAGCAGCTAGTTTGTTCATCAATACCTCTGAATCGATACTGTTTAGGATACCTAATGCAGTACCAATAGCACCTGCAATGTCTCTTGGCACGCGTCTCTTAGGAGGACTACGTTTTCGCAGCCATGTAGTCCAACCTTCAAAAGAAGTTTGCAGAAAAGGTGAGCAAGCAGGTTGAATTTCTGAAACATCAGTTTGCATCAACAATTTAACCTTTTTCAAAGACCATGTAGGGTTAAATATTATTTGCTGTTGACCAGTTTTCCTAATTATATATGGTCCAATTTCAAAGATTCTCGGGCTTAGTACTGTTGGTGGTTGAGTTGGAATGCTGGTAACAGGTAAAACTAGGGCATTTACTCTGAATTTAAATGTGAGTCCTTCATTACCTTTGGCCCAAAGACAAGTTATTTCTGTAGTTTGTAATAATGTAAAATTGTGCCAGCAATCTTGCACGCTAGGGGGTGTACAAACTTTTTTATATTCATTTGCCTTGATTGATACTACCTTTTCATAGGTAGTTCCATTAACCATTCGACATCCTATATCAATTTTTTCTCCTACTATTCCTTGTAATTGCCAAATTTCATCTCTGTACACCCATTCTCGCTTTGAGTATAACTGATTATCATGCATCACTACGGTTAACAAATTCAAACCATACACATTTCCCATAGATCCAGTAAAGTGAATAAAAGCTTGGGATCAAGGCCATTCAATTTTGTGTAAACTAGGGTAATATCAATCCTCAGAGAAGTGATAGAAAGGTTAGAGACACTCTTAGTCTCTTCAAGTTGAGGTGTGGTAAAATGACTAGAGGTATTTCCAATCTCTTCTACTTTTTGGTGTGTGGTGAGGTAATGAGATGTGATCAGATAAATGGGAGTGTTCTTTGCCTCTTTTAACATTTGTGGGGTGACTGCTGTGCTTGTTATTGGTTTTCTTATAGTATTTATTTTGAATTTATAAGCCAAGCCTCTCAGACCTGACTGGTTTGCTGAGCTATTTTGCCAGTTGCAGGTCACTTCAGTGGGTCTGGTTAAAGTAAAATTATGCCAGCAGTCAAAGGGTTCATTTTTACATTCTTTAGAAACAACAGCATTATGGGATTTAATATCCTGAGTGTGACGACAACATGATCTAAAAGAGGCATGTTTAATACAATTCCATTTCGTTGAAGAACAAAATTCTGCTGTAAACTTGGGATGTAAGGTATCTTCTCTATCTAGGTTTGGAAAATTCCCAGCAATTATGATAGTAGAAACTTTAGTAAAAAGAGATCCTTCTACCTTTCTGCATGTCACCTGAATCACTTCACCTGCAATTCCACTCAAGGTGTACATACGAGCGTCGTTATCCCATTTCCATTCACTAGGGTGATATGGCTCAGAATTATGCAATACTACTGTCGCTAAGGTCGGGCGGCGTTCTTTGGAGTTGGGATAGGATCCCATAACAATAGTATGACGGACGGTAGCTTCGGACCATGGCCAGCCAGCTGGCTTCTGGCCACGGAGTTGCAGTAGGGTACAGGAAAAGATTATAAGCCTTATCATGATCCAACGGAGGTCATCTGTGAAAAGAGCAAACACAACAAAGATCTGCCACGGAGGGGCAGAGAATTAAAATGAAGGAACTATCCAGCGTGTGCTGATTCGGTGTTCCTTTCCTAGAGCATCTGATGCTACCCATGAATATTTGTTCAGAGGGGTTTTCAGGACAAGTGGTACTTCTCCTACTAAAGGTAGGTCAACAAGAACAGGTTGTCCTCGATAGTGACTTGGATTCTTTGAATCATCAGGTCCCTGTAAGACAGGGATTATGCTTGGAGGTGTCGGGCAAAAAGCAGTGATTTTGGGACAGCCGTTCACTCCCCATCTGTCATTCACATTTTTCACAGCTTCCCATAATCGAAGATCCCAGTTCCCCTCATGTGGTTTAAGAAGTCTTTTCAAGAGACCATTTGTTCTCTCTACTATTCCATTAGCCTGAGGGTAATAAGGAGTGTGAAATGTCCATTTGATCCCTTCACCTTTTGCCCAATCTTGTACTATTTTAGCAGTAAAGTGAGACCCATTGTCGGACTGTATTTCTTGTGGTTTTGGAAAAATTCCAAACCATTCCTGGAGTCCTCTAACAGTATTTTCTCCTGTGGCTCTTTTAAAAGCAGAAGCTTGAACTAATCCAGAAATTATTTCTACCCCTACTAGCACATACTGTTTACCTGCTGATTTTCTGAAAGGGCCGATGTAATCTATTTGCCATGCATCCCATAGGCCTTTGCCCTTTCTCAAATGTAGGGGGTCATCTTCTAAGGGGTGTCTTTCTAATCGCTTGCGACACTGCTCGCAAGCTGATATGCATGTTCTACACTTTTCTCTGGTAACAGGCCAACCACGAGCAACAGCTTCTCTGTATAAATCTTTTGCACCTGTGTGATGTCTTTTTACATGTAGCCACTCTAACAGGCGTTCCCAATCTTCCGCAATTTCTTCCTTTTTCAGGGGACTCAGCCTGGCTAGTTCATCTACCTTGTTATTCCATTCTGCTGCTGGATTATTATCTGTTTGGTGGGAAGCAACCCAGCCTACTGAAAAATCTCCTTGACTAGCAATTTGTAAAATTTCTTGCCACTTTTCCTTTTGCCACACAGGGACTCTATTGACCTGCCAGTCATTCTGTTGCCAAAAGGGCAGCCATTCTGTACAACCTTTGAACACAGCATAGGAATCAGTATAAATACGGACAGGAGAAGAATTGCTTGCTTCTTTTTTAAAAACACTCCAAACAGCCGTCAGCTCGCCAACTTGTGCACTGCCTTCTCCTTCGTTAATGATTTTTTCACCTGAGGAAATCTGCAACGCAACAGCTTTGAATTTCCATGTTTTTCCCTCTCTTTTAGCTGAAGCATCTGTAAACCAAGAATTTACTGATTCTGGAGAAAAAGGAGGGGCAACTTTGATTACTGAAACTGGTTTTTCCTGGCTGCTGTTCAAGTTTTCTGTCTCTTGTATTGCTAGGTGTTTTATAGTACCTTCACTGACAGAAAATGTGTTACAGTAATGTTCTATTTGGGCGAGATTCAAATCCACTGAGGCCCGCTGTGCCACCCCGTCAGGGGGGGAGTTCCTGCAGTGACTGTTTTAGTGACTTTAAAAGGGCCTCTAAGGACAATGGGTTGCTGTCGAGTGATTTTTTCTACTTCCACTAAGGCTAAACAGACAACAAAAAGCCCTTTCTCCCAGATGGTATACCTTTTTTCAGCATCTTTGAAACCACGAGAATAGAAACCGACGGGTCTAGTAGGGCCGTCAGGGCCCCGTTGCCATATATGTACTGACAAACCTGAAATGGCAAAGCCCCATTCAACTTGGAAAGGATCTGTGGGGTGAATAGGGCCTAATGCCTGGTATGCTGTGGCTTCAAAAATCAATAATTTTAATGCTTCTTCTTGAGAATTCTCCCATTCCCATTTAACTCCTTTTCTCAGCAAATTGTAAAGGGGTCTGGCAATGATAGAGAAATCTGGGATGTGTTTCCTCCAAAAGACCAGTAGTCCTAAAACATGCTGAAGCTCTTTCTTGGAATCAGGCATCTTAATTTGTCCTAAGGAAGTTATAGTGTCAGGAGGAATACATGCCATGCCTCCTTTCCACCAGATACCCAGAAATTTTACCTCATGAGAAGGTTTTTGAATTTTTTCAGGGGGGATTTTTAAATCAAGGCTTTCTAGGTGAGAGATTATTTTCTGCTGAGCATCTCCCACCTCCTCTATTTTTTCCCCTCCTACTAAAATGTCATCAATGTACTGATAAACAGTAACATTGTCATCTAGAGGTATTCTTTCTAGTTCGTGAGCTAAAGCATGGTGGGCTAGGGTGGGTGAATGTCTGTACCCTTGTGGCAATCTAGTGAAAGTGTACTGTTGCCCTTCCCATGTAAATGCAAAACGGTCTCTGTCTTCTGGTCTTAAAGGAATCATGAAAAACATATCTTTAACATCTATGGTTGCCATGATAGGATGAGCTTTTTCTTGAATCAGAGTAATTAATTCAGCTAAATTGGGAACAGCTGCAGTGAGGGGTTGTGTGTTAGCATTCAATCTCCGGAAGTCTATGGTCAGTCTCCATTTACCATTAGGTTTGCGGACTGGCCATACAGGAGCATTGAAAGGTGAATGTGTGTTAATTATTACACCTTGTTCTCTCAATTCTTGTATTACTGGTTTGATGCCCTCTTTTGCTCCAAGAGGCAAGGGGTATTGTTTCACATTTGTGACATTGCTGTGTGGCAATGGAGGTGCTATTTGAAGCAGTCTAATATCAAGACGTGGCGCACCAAAAGACCAAACAAACCCCTCAGAGTCTAAAAATTGTTTGCCAGCAAGAGCATCTAGGCCAAGCAAGCTACATGGAATGTTTCTGATAACCATGTTGATAGTTAGTTTGTTTTCTTCTCTGGGTAGAAGAATTTTTACTAGGGCTGTTTTCATTAGCTGTTTAATACCAGGTGCATTAATGACACATTGGTTTTTTGTTGTTGGAACAATTCTAGACCTCTCTGCTTCTTTGTTAGTTAACGCAGAGGTTTGAGCACCTGTGTCTACAAGATAAGTTACAGGTGCTTTCTTGGGTCCTGTAATTGCTGTGATCAATACATCTCCTCTAGTATTTTTAGTGAGCATTTGTATATAGATACCGCCTTTCAGCTCACTTACGAGAGGCGGTTTAATTAGTTTTTTTGGTTCTGATGGACTTGTTCTGCTTCACTAGTAAGATCAATTAAGTCATGAGAGGAGGTACTTTTCATGGGCTTACTGCCCGAATGCTGGGAGGGGCGAGGTGCGCTGGGTTCAGTTGTTAAATTATTTCTGGGCTTAATGCCAGGAGTTTGGGAGGGCAGGTGTGTGTCAGGTAGTGTTTTATTTGTGGGGGCTTGTGTTGGCGTATTTCTCTTACAATGCCAGTTAGAAATTATCATCTGAAGTTTATCAAGAGGTAACCCATCCATGATATCTTTGGATACTTTTTAATACCTAATAACCACCAGCGTTGGCGTGGGTGATGTGTTTTACTTTTTCTGTCTTTTCACTGCTGGGGTTTTCAACATACCTGATACATTTTGTTCTCTGTGATTTGTCATCTGTTGTGTTTAAAGGACCATATTGCCTACAATAGGTAATTAATTCTACTGCAATGTCACCCCACACCCAGATCTTGTGGTCACTGCTAGATGTGTTAGCATGAATAGCTGGAGGCTGAGAGGGGCTGGAGTGAGGGGTGAAACTAGGGTCAGTAGAGACAGTTTGGTCTGTTGGATTCCGGAGGAATCTATCAAGCCTTTCTACAGGGCCTAAAGTAGCTATGGTTTTTTGCAAAGCAATTGCTGTTGGTTTAAGAAATTCTGGGAGCCCACGAATTAAGGAGTCATAAGTTCAGCTTTCACAGGAAGTTGCATGGGAGATTCAAATCCAGGGATAAGTTTTCTTTCATGTATCATTTGCAAGCAGGCTGTCTTTTGGACACTTTCTAGTATTTGGTCAGGGGAGGTAGGTATGATTACAGGATCTCCCCTTTCTAATGGGTTAATCCCACCAGCCCAGAAGGCTGCTCGCTGGGTTATGGACCACGTATCACGTTTATCTCCAGTTGTCAAAAGACTCCGTGCCCCCAATATCCTGAAGCTTCTGATTCTGTTAATTTAATTTGATCACCTCCTGTGAGAGATAAGCGAAATACATATTCAGTTTCAGTTTCTTGTGGAAGCCTGCTGTATTCTTTCTTTAGCTTAACTAACTCTGTTGCAGAGTAAGGGATTTCTCTGGTTGTAATTTGTGGTTCTAAGTCCTCATTGTTGATGTAATTGTATTCTGTTTTAATTAAAGGTCTTAAATGAGGACAACAGAATTCTCCACAATTTTTAGCAGATTCTAACTCTTTATGTGGATAAATTTTGGTGTGGAGAATTTCTTTTTCTTCTGTCTCCTTAGGGGAGTCAGAACTTATTGAATTGAGATACTCAGTTCTTAAGGCATCTCTCAATAACTGATTTTCTTTCCTTTCTTCTTCAAGTTGTTTTTGTAAAATCTTTACGAGATCTTGGAGAGAATCAGTAATAACTTTTTCATCTCCGTACCACTTAAGGCGGCTCTCGATCGCGGCATTTAGACAAGCTCCAAGAACAGAACAAATTATAGCTTTGTCTTTGCCAAGTCTAAATTTAGATTCTCGTTGTAATGAGCAAATTCTATCAATAACATTTTCTGGATTAAACCAATTGTTTTGAGCCCAAACATCTCCTACAGGTGAGGGTTTGGCATTGAATTTTGCTAACAAGCTATATAGTGCATTTTTTTTACTTTTATCCATTTTACTTTTCTTCTTGTTTGGGGGGGGGGGGGCTAAAGGGAAGTCAAACTACTACTAGGGAAGGTAATACGTGACTATACAGGGATATTACAAAACAGTTTACACACATACAAAACAACAACAACAACAACAACAACAACAACAGTAACAACAACAACAACAACAAAACAAACTCTTTTGCACTCAGAGAACCTTTTAGTGAATCTCTGAAGACAGAACACTCAATAGAGCATGAGGTCGCTTTCCTTCAGGGTTTGTGCAGTTTGCGGGAAATCTCAGCACCCCCCTTGCTTTCTAGCAACTACCTCAAGCGAGGCGTGCTAGGTGCGGCTGGAGTGAAGATCCTTCCCCTGTTACAGACTACACAAAAAACCCTTGCAGCCTCTCTGTCTAATCAGAATCCTGTCCGTGACCCCAATTATGTTACGACCCGTTCAAAGTGAACTAAGTTCGTATTTAGTTCTTAGAGTACAAAGGAGGCCAAGAGAATGCAGTTTAACCAAAATCAGTATGCTTTATTCAATATCAATATACTCACTAAAACTGATATGCTTTTATTCAATGTACCCACCAAAATGGTATGCAATACCAAGAGAAAGAAATGAGAGAGAGAGAGAACTATATAGATAAAAGCAAAAGAGAAGAGAGAGATAGGACAGATAGGATATAATTACCACAGAGAGAGAGACGAAGTCCTCGCAGCAATCCAATAGGTCCGCCTTCGCAAATCCTCGTAGCGTGCCGCTAATAGATTTGTCTTCGCAGAACCCTCGTGGAGCTGATAGATCTTCGTTTTCCGTGGGGAGGTCCTCAAAAGGGGTCTCTTCTGAGGCAGAATATATAGTTCTCCAGAGTGGGGGAGAAGTCCCGTGATGGAGTCCAGGCCCATGCACAATGCGAGGGAGGGGGAGAACAGGGCAAGCTGTCCTGCTACACCTCAGGCACAGGTGGTACAGAATGCAGGAGCAGTGTAGCGTGCTGCGACCACCATTGTTTCAGCAGGATGTATGTCCGGGAACTCTGTTCCCAAGCAAACACACCTGGGCAGGAATGGCAATTCTGGTAGCAGTTACATCAGCTCTTGGTTTCCCTCTCGTCCCCCCCAAAGTCTCCACGACGAAAAACGTGAGACAAAATTGAGGGTCTTCGGGCCGACTCTCACACCAGTCACTCCAACCTGCTCACAGCAGTTCCCAGCATGGTCCCACTTCTCCCAGTGTGCTCGTTTAAAAACAAACCAACAGGAGATCCCAAGTAAGAACTGTTCCATGACCCATTTCTCATAACTCTGGGGGAATATCTTCTGTTAATGGGCCAGCTGTTCAAACCAGGTGGGGCAGTGTTCTTTATCTCTTCCACCACCCACACTCCCTCCAGGGAGATATCTTCTGTTAATGGGCCATTGAGTCTCACTGCATCACTGATCAAATTCCATCTTCCCATTGTGAGATGCTCCACCCAGGGGAGGAGCCAAGCATTCCTACCTGGATATAATCTGAGATTTAACACACCACAAGCAGCCTGTTTCCACTGGATTCCCAGAGGAACACCAGACCCATCTCCACCACCCCTGGACCTTCAGAGGAGTCTACTCCCTTCTACAGGATCATTGCTTCAACAAAACCACATCTGTGACTCCAGGAGGACTGCAGCCACGATTTGATTGGACTGCTACCAACACTCTGCCTGACCAGGTTTCAGGTTGTATTCTGATTCTGCCAGCATTTTTTTTTTACTACTGCATTTCTACTTTAATTTTCCTACTAAAGCACTGTTATTCTTATTCCCATATCTTTGCTTGAGAGCCCGTTAATTTCAAAATTATAATTCAGAGGATGGGGGTTTATGTTTTCCATTTCAAAAGAGACTCCTGCCTTCCTTAGCAGACAGCTCTCTTTCCAACCCAAGCTTGACCCAGATATCTTGGGGGCTCCCTGGGCTGAGTTTTTTGGGGAAGATGTTTGGAAAATGAAGAACTCCCAAGATCAGTGGAAAATGCCTTTTGGCAGGGACCTTGGGGGTCCCAGTGGCAGCATTCTGGAGGAGCAGAGCCCTGTTTTCCCCAGCACCCCAAAGTGGGGAGCCCTGAGAGGGGGGAGCACCGTGATTTGGGGGACCCTCAAAAGCCTGGAGAGAGGCAGGGGGGAATCCTTGGACCCCCTGCACCCCAAAGCAGAGAATAACAGGAGAAGGGACCCTGGGACCTCCAAAACCCCCAGCATCCCTAAGTGGGGAGGGGGAGAAGGGGGGAACTTTTCAGATTGCTGGGACTCCCAGCAGCCTGGGGAGGGCTGGGACTGAGTAGATGGGGGACCCTCAATACAAGCGTGACCCCCAGCAGCTGGGACAGGGGGGAACACCCAGAAAACCAAATGGGAGAGACCAGAGAGGGGGAACTCCTGAGAGACATTTTCAGGGCTGAATCTTGGTGTTTGGGAGGTTGTAGTGGTTTTAATGTTTGCTGAATTTTATTTGCCAAATTTAGTGTAGTGGTCTAAATATCTTTTTTTTTCTATGAAATACATTATGAGAACAGGAGGCAAAAAAGGCTTAACTTAAGGATGAAAAAAGGTAGATTTATTAACACCCGAAAAGAAAAAGTGAAAAAGTAGAATCAAAATGAAACCTTTAAAACACTCTCCTCCCCCCTCCCCCCCCAACAGTCTCCTTTCTTACATGCAACACAAAGTGACAAAACTCAGAGCTTCAGGTTAGTACTACTTATAAAATAAGTCTTCCATTCAGTCTTTGAGAGAGAGAAGTAAATCTCTTGATGTGTTAGGTAACTTCTACTAAAGACGCAGTCTCTTTTGTGGCTTTTAGCCCCTACAAAAAGCAGCCTGCCCAAAAACTTCTGCAATTTTGTAGTCTTCCCAAATCACGTAGCCTTCCCATGACTACATACTGGGCCATAGACTCACAATGGGGTTTCTTTGTTTAAAAATGCACACTTTCACAAGCAAAGGATTTCTTATCTTAAAGAGCAGAGATAACTTCTCAATTCTTCATGGAAACAAAAGGCTTCTTCATATCTCTCTCTGTTAAAACATCCTATAAGATCACATTACAGTTTCTAACTCAACATTCATTCAGTAAATCACAAAAAAAATCCCTTTGCTCAAAAATCTGCAAAGCATCTCCCCAATCATATTGTCTGCGGTTTAAAGGAAATTTCTAGCAAGTCACAATACAGTCTGTTACTAAAACTCAGGGGGTTTATGCTTAAAAACTGAGGCAACTCGTCATCTCTCCCACCTGAGAATTCACTCTTTTTTCCCGACTCTGGTATCTTCATATTGTCCCTTTACATCTCTTTAATTCAGCCTTTTCTTTCTTTCTGAAAAGGGTAAGAGTTTTAAAAAGTCTCAGTCTGTGTCAGGAAGGAGTTAACATTCTCACCAGGACTGCAGAGAGTCATGTGGGCTCTGCCTGGCGGGCCCTGCAAAAATCTTGGAGCCAGGAGAGAGAAAGGTTCAGGGACAGTAGCGAAAAATCCTTTGCTCAGCTGGTCTTTCTTCCCTCTCTACCCTTTGGTCTCAAAGAGGTAGGAACAGCCAGCCTGGGCTTGGCACCACTGCCAGAGGGGGAAGGAGGCCCGGGGGGATCTCCCTCGGCCCTGCGGCAGCGTGGGGCAGCCCCAGGGTCGGCTGGGTGTTACCAGCGCAGCTTCTCCTTTGCGGGCAGCCGGGGGAAGAGAGGAGCTCAGCCGGCCCAGCACCGCTCCGAGGTGAGGCAGCGGCTCCCGGAGACCCGGCCTGGCCCGGCCCGGCCCCATCCCCGCCGGGAGGGAGCCAGGACAGGCCTCTTCCCTCTGTCGAGGCGGAGGGCCAAGAGGGCGGTCCCCGCAAAGTCTCTGCTTTTTACATGGGTATTTCCAAAAGTCACATCAGTTCTCTCAGTGGCCAGACCGCAGGACAATAGCTGAGAACAAGTCCCTGATAGGCATCTGCCCCCTCTAAAGCAAGTCCAAAGTCCTGACAGGGCAGTATTCTATATTCTTCTTTAACAAAAATAAAATATTTCTAACCCATGACACCCAGTTGCACCGATGTGAGAGTCAGCCTCAAGACCTTTAATGTCTCACATTTTTGTCATGGATAAGAGACTTTGGGGGCAGGGACTGGGACCCCCTCCAGCCTGGTGTGTGACTCGAGCTGCTGCCGTCCAGCCAGGTTTGTTGACTCAAGATTGCTGCTGTATCTGAATCCTGCCAGAACAATGGGGGCCACGGTACACTGCCCCTGTGCACTGAACCACCTGTGCCTGGACTGAACGGGCCAGCCTGTCCTGTTCTCCTAATTGTGCATGGGCCACCTGATCAGGGGAATTCCCCCCCACTCTGGCAAGCTGCCTCTCACTTCAGAAGACCTATATATATATTGGCCTCAGAAAAGACCTCTCCCCGAGGCATCCCCATGGAAGAGATGGTTCTATTAGCACACGCCACGAGGATTTAGAAGGTCTATTGGCGGTCAAGCTACGAGGACTCTCGTCTCTATCTGTTGGTAGCTCTTCCCCTTTCTCTCTCTCTGTCTCTCTCTCTCCTACTCTCGCTCTCTTTATCTGTATCTCTTTCTCCCTCTCCGTTCTCCTTCACTATCGCAAATCAGTTTTGTGGGCACATCAAAAAAAGGTGCATTGATTTTGGTTAAACTGTACTCTCATTCCCACTTTTGCACTCTGAAACCACTACAAGCTCAGCTCATATTAGGAGTGAGTCATAACAACCCCCATATTTAAGAAGGAAATGGAGGGGCTGGAGCATGTCCACAGAAGGGCAACAAGGCTGGTGAGGGGTGTGGAACACAAGTACTGTGAGGAGCGGCTAAGAGAGCTGGGGTTGTTTATCCTGGAGAAGAGGAGGCTCAGGGGAGACCTCATCACTCCTACAACTCCCTGACAGGAGGGTGCAGCAAGGTGGGGGTCTGGCTCTTTTCCCAGGGAACAGTGAAAGGACAAGAGGAAACAACCTTAAGCTGAACCAGGGGAGATTTATGCTGGACTTTAGGGAATATTCTTCACAAAAAGGGTGATTGGGCATTGGAATGGGCCGCCCAGGGAGCTGGGTGAGTCACCATAACTGGAAGTGTTGAAAGAAAGAGTGGATGTGCACTGAGTTCCATGGTCTGGGTGACAAGGTGGTGTTGGGTCACAGGTTGGACTTGATGCTCTTCAAGGTCTTTTCTAGCCTGGGGGATTCTCTGGTGATGGTGACACTGCAGGGCACTGGGGAAGCAAGGGGCCATTGTTACACTGCAGGGCCTGGTGGCACTAAGAGGACCAGAGTGACACTGTGTATGACATGGCACCATAGAGCCAAGGGGCCATTGTGACACTGTGGGGCTGAATGGAAGCAAGGAGTCCATGGTGACACTCTGGGGCCTGGTGGAACCACAGAGGCCACGGTGACCCTGTGGGGCCTTGTTGAACCAAGGGGCCATTGTGCCACTGTGGAACCAAGGAGAGCCTTGGGAGACCCTGGGGCCCAATGGAATCCAGGGGCCATTGTTCCATTGCAGGGACTCTGGGAACTGAGGGAACAATTGTGACACTGGGGTGCCCCATGGAACAAGGGTCCCGGTGGAACTGCAGGATCTTGTGTGACCAGGGCTCCATTGTGACCCTGCAGCACCAAGGAATTCCTGGTGGCCCTCTGAGGCCAGATGGAACCAAGAGGCCATAGTGACACTGCAGGGCCTTGTGGAACCCTGCAGAGCATTGGGACAGAGCAGGATCTGGTGTCATGTCTTGCACGGAAGGAAAAAAGGGTGGGAAAGAAGAAGAAATGTAGACCAGGGAACTGTGAAGAAACCAAGGTGAAGTAAAGGAAATTGTAAAGGCAGTTTGGGGGTGGCTGCCAGGAAGCCCTGCCTCTGAGCAACAACTTCTGCAGTGGCACAGGAAATTCCCAGCTGATGGGAACAAACTTTCTGTGTGACTTCAGAGGCCACCACAAACCTGAGGGTTTCCCTGCTGTCCCCAGCCCTTCCTAGCCCCAGGGGCTGATGGCATTTGTGCTCCCTCAGATTCCTCTCCCCACACCAACACCATGGGGGTGCTGACGCCTGCTCTGGGCAGTGCAAACAGGGGCTCCTGAGGCAGTGCTGCCGTGTCTGTGCCTGCAAGGATGCGGCACCTGTGTGAGCTGGGGGAGAGGCCAGGGCTGCAGAGGGGGGATGTTGTTGGCAGGTGCATGAGGACGCTGTGGGACGCTGCCCTGGGGTGTCCAGCGCAGTGGGGATGGATCAGCCCCTGCTCTGCTGCTCCTTCCCCTTGTCTCCCCCAGGCACCTTGCAGAGCCCCAGCCATGCTGTTTGCCCCCAGCCTGCCCACGGCCAGCCTGGGGCTGCTCCCGGGGCTTTTCTGTTCTCAGCATTGGCCTGGGCAAAGTGTTCTGGAGAGAGCCTGGGCAAGGAGCCTGCAGCCCCCAGGCCCTGGCCTGAGGCGTCAGCGCTGCCCCAGCAGTGCCCATGGCCTGTCCCTGCTGCAGCCCGGCACTGCCACCCCCAGCACTGTGCCCGGCCCCGAGAGCACTCAGGCCCTACAGCAACACCAGGGCCAGCAGGGCAGCGGGGCAGGGCCACGGCAGCAGCACTGGCAACACCAAGGGCTGCTGCTGCTGCTGGGCACAGCTGCTGTGCCAGCACTGATCTGCCCCCAGCTCTGCACACAGACATTGCTGCTGCAGCTGCAGAGAAGGGAACTAAAGGGGATCTCTGCAGAAAACATGGCTGGAAGAACCTTGAGTTTTTTTAAAGCCACTGAGAGCACAGCCCCTCATTGACACAGTCTGTGGCCACAGGGAAGGTGGAGAGAAACAAAATGAGAAATGGCATAAACAACAACATTTCTTTGTGGATAAATTAAAATAGTAAAAGAAAAGAACTCCAAAATGAAACCAGCAAGATGTATCAATAGTTACTTTTATTACAAGTGATTTGCAGAAATGTGCAAACTTTAATGTTTGAAACCATCCAGTCATCAGTCTCCACACTGCAGCCTTGAGCTCCTGGTTCCTCAGGCTGTAGATGTGGGGGTTCAGGGCTGAAGGCACCACCGAGTACAGAACTGACAGGGCCAGATCCAGGGATGGGGACGAGATGGAGGGGGGCTTCAGGTAGGTAAACAATGCAGTGGTGATGAACAGAGAGAGCACAGCCAGGTGAGGGAGGCAGGTGGAAAAGGCTTTGTGCCGTCCCTGCTCAGAGGGGATCCTCAGCACAGCCCTGAAGATCTGCACATAGGAGAAAACATTGAACATGAAACAACACAATGATAAAGTTGAACTGAAAAAAATAACTCCAGCTTCCTTGAGATAGGGAGTATGAACAGGAGAGCTTGAGGATGTGTGGGATTTCACAGAAAGAACTGGCCCAGGGCTTTGCCATGGCACAGGGGCAGGGAAAATGTATTGGCCGTGTGCATGAGAGCAGTGAGAAAGGCACTGGCCCAGGCAGCTGCTGCCATGTGGGCACAAGCTCTGCTGCCCAGGAGGGTCCCGTAGTGCAGGGGTTTGCAGATGGACACGTAGCGGTCGTAGCACATGATGGTCAGCAGGAAATACTCTGCTGAGATGAAGAAGAGAAAAGAAAAAGGCCTGTGCAACACATCCTGAGTAGGAGATGGTGCTGATGTCCCAGAGGGAATTGTGCATGGCTTTGGGGACAGTGGTGCAGATGCAGCCCAGGTCGGTGAGGGCCAGGTTGAGCAGGAAGAAGAACATGGGGCTGTGCAGGAGGTGGCCGCAGGCTACGGCGCTGATGATGAGGCCGTTGCCCAGAGGGCAGCCAGGGAGATGCCCAGGAAGAGGCAGAAGTGCAGGAGCTGCAGCTGCCGCGTGTCTGCCAATGGCAGCAGGAGGAAGTGGCTGATGGAGCTGCTGTTGGACATTTGCTCTGGCTGGGAATTGGGTACTGCTATGGAGAAAAAGACAGTTAGGAGTTAGAGAGGCACTTGTAACCAAAATCAAAGCCATTTCCCATACACCCTTCCCTGGAACACACAGACACCATTTTCTGTTCAAGAGTTCTGCAGTTTTCCTGATAAGCTCATGAATATCTCTCCTGGTATTCTTGGATATCAATCCCTCTGCTTTTCTGCTTCCATCAGGGAGAACAGAGCAAGTTCCATGAGACAAAGTGATGAGTGGAGAGTGAGGGGACATGGTCTCTCATTCTGACCTGTTCACAGTTTCTCTGGCCTTTAACCTCTCTCAGGAGGAGGGTGATCAGCTTCCCTATTTCCCCTAAAAAAATCACCAGGTACTGCTGAGAGCAGATGAATCCCACAGAGCCGAACTCCATATTTGTAGCCAAAAACTCACATTGCTCATTTCACCAACCCAACAGCACTTTTAGTGTCACAACAACCTCTGCTTTCCCGTGGGTCTTTCAGATAACACAAAGATGCTCCAGGACAAGTTTGCCTCCTAGATTGAAGCTCCCAGCTTGCACTGAAATCTCAGGGAGACTTCCAAGTGTCCTTAGGGTGGCATTGGACTAAGGGAGATGCAGCTCCTTCCCTGGCTGCTCTGACAGCATTGCCCACAGCTGGGCACTGGGGACAGCGTCACCCTGAGCCAGCTGTGCCCCCTGCCAGAGCCCCCCAGTGCCGGGCAGCTGCTCCCAGCCCTGTGCTCTGCAGAGGGAACTGGATCCGGGGCTGCACAGCTGCCCCACGGCTCTGCTGAAGCTCTGCCTGCACAGGAGGGGCTGCACGCCTTGGAGCCCCGGCCCTGAGGGCAGAGGCTTGGCTGGGGGACAGGAGGGAGGGGGCTTGTTCAGAGGGAGGGGCTGCACTGCAGGGGCTCCTGTGGAGATCTCTGAACTCTCCCTGCCACAACATTTCTGGGTTTTGTTTTCTCTCATTGCCTCTTCTTCTCTCTGCTTCCTGCAGATTTTCCTCCTGCAGGTGTCTCCCTGTGCCTGAGCTCTCCCTGCCAGCACTCCCAGATCCAAATCTCTGTGCACTCTCTTGGCCCTACAGAACCCTGCCTGTTTGCAGGGCACTGCCTGGGGGCAAGTTC
>JAJEOU010000785.1:15000-75148 GCA_021534815.1 Acrocephalus arundinaceus | reverse complement strand
CTGATTATTTAAACTGAAGCCTAGAAATGATTTTAAGTTTAGAGACATTAAACTGGGTCTGGAATTAGCCCCGACTCATTAAACTGAATCTAGAAATAATGAATTTAGAGATACTGAACTGGGTCTGGAATTCATCACTGCTCATTAAACTGAATGGAGATATAATTACTTTAGAGACACTGAACTGGGTCTGGAATTATTCCTCACTCCTTAAACTGGGTCTGGAATGGATCCCCCCTGGTTAATCCAGGTCTGGAATGGATCCCCCCTGGCTAATCCAGGTCTGGAATGGATCCCCCCAGTTAACCTGGGTCTGGAATTAACCCCGACTCATTAAACTGAATATAGACATAATTAATTTAGAGACATTAAACTGGGTCTGGAATTAATCCCCATTTATGGAACTGGGTTTAGAATGAATCCCCACTCACTAAGCAGGGTCTAGAATTAACCCCGACTCATTAAACTGAATTTAGAAATAATGAATTCAGACACATTAAACTGGGTCTGGAATTCATCACTGCTCATTAAATTGAATGGAGATATAATTACTTTAGAGACACTGAACTGGGTCTGGAATTAATCCTCACTCACTAATCTTAGTCTAGAATTAACCTTGACTAATTAAACTGAATCTAGAAATGATTAATTTAGAGACATTAAACTGGGTCTAGAATTAGCCCTGACTCATGAAACTGAATTTAGAAATAATGAATTTAGAGATACTGAACTGGGTCTGGAATTAATCCTCACTCACTAATCTTAGTCTAGAATTAACCCTGATTTATTAAACTGAATCTAGAAATGATTAATTTAGAGACATTGAACTGGGTCTAGAATTAGCCCTGACTCATTAAACTGAACACAGAAATAATTAATTTAGAGACACTGAACTGGGTCTGGAATTAATCCTCACTCATTAAACTGGGTCTGGAATGGATCCCCCCTGGCTAATCCAGGTCTGGAATGGATCCGCCCTGGTTAATCCGGGTCTGGAATGGATTCCCCCAGTTAACCCGGGTCTGGCCCGGGTCAGGCACACTTACACACACGTGTCCCCACAGATCCCCCCCAGTTAACCCGGGTCTGGCCTGGGTCAGGCACACTTACACACATGTGTCCCCACAGATCCCCCCCAGTTAACCCGGGTCTGGCACGGGTCAGGCACACTTACACACACGTGTCCCCACAGATCCCCCCCAGTTAACCCGGGTCTGGCCCGGGTCAGGCACACTTACACACACGTGTCCCCGCAGATCCCCCCCAGTTAACCCGGGTCTGGCCCGGGTCAGGCACACTTTACACACACGTGTCCCCACAGATCCCCCCAGTTAACCCGGGTCTGGCCTGGGTCAGGCACACTTACACACATGTGTCCCACAGATCCCCCCCAGTTAACCCGGTCTGGCCCGGGTCAGGCACACTTACACACACGTGTCCCACAGATCCCCCCCAGTTAACCCGGGTCTGGCCTGGGTCAGGCACACTTACACACATGTGTCCCCACAGATCCCCCCAGTTAACCCAGGTCTGGCCCGGGTCAGGCACACTTACACACACGTGTCCCCACAGATTCCCCCCAGTTAACCCGGGTCTGGCCGGGTCAGGCACACTTACACACATGTGTCCCCGCAGATCCCCCCAGTTAACCCGGGTCTGGCCCGGGTCAGGCACACTTACACACACGTGTCCCCACAGATTCCCCCCAGTTAACCCGGGTCTGGCACGGGTCAGGCACACTTACACACATGTGTCCCCACAGATCCCCCCAGTTAACCCGGGTCTGGCCCGGGTCAGGCACACTTACACACACGTGTCCCCACAGATCCCCCAGTTAACCCGGGTCTGGCCCGGGTCAGGCACACTTACACACATGTGTCCCCACAGATTCCCCCCAGTTAACCCCGGGTCTGGCCCGGGTCAGGCACACTTACACACACGTGTCCCCACAGATCCCCCCCAGTTAACCCGGGTCTGGCCCGGGTCAGGCACACTTACACACATGTGTCCCCGCAGCGCCTCGGTGACGCGGAACTGGGAGTCACACCTGGGGCAGACCTTGCGGCCGCCGTCCTGGAAATCCAGGCTGGGGATGGGCGAGGAGCTGCCTGCAGGGAGGGGCACGGATCAGAGACCCCGACCCCTCTTAGCCCACAGAAATCCCGGATTTTAACAGCCTAAATCCCATAAAAATCCCAAATTCCTGGATTTTCACAGACTAAATCCCATAAAAATCCCAAATTCCCGGATTTTAACAGCCTAAATCCCATAAAAATCCCAAATTCCCGGATTTTAACAGACTAAATCCCATAAAAATCCCAAATTCCCGGATTTTCACAGCCTAAATCCCATAAAAATCCCAAATTCCTGGATTTTCACAGACTAAATCCCAAATTCCCGGCTTTTCACAGCCTAAATCCCATAAAAATCCCAAATTCCTGGATTTTCACAGACTAAATCCCATAAAAACCCCAAATTCCTGGATTTTCCCAGCCTCAATCCCACAAAAATTCCAAATTCCCGGATTTTCACAGCCTAAATCCCATAAAAATCCCAAATTCCCGGATTTTCACAGCCTAAATCCCATAAAAATCCCAAACTCCCGGATTTTAACAGCTTAAATCCCATAAAAATCCCAAATTCCCGGCTTTTCACAGCCTAAATCCCATAAAAATCCCAAATTCCTGGATTTTCCCAGCCTCAATCCCACAAAAATTCCAAATTCCCAGTTTTTCCAAGCCCCAATCCCACAGAAATCCCAAAATCTCTGCTTTTCACAGCCTAAATCCCATAAAAATCCCAAATTCCCGGATTTTAACAGCTTAAATCCCATAAAAATCCCAAATTCCCGGATTTTAACAGCCTAAATCCCATAAAAATCCCAAATTCCCGGCTTTTCACAGCCTAAATCCCATAAAAATCCCAAATTCCTGGATTTTCCCAGCCTCAATCCCACAAAAATTCCAAATTCCCAGTTTTTCCAAGCCCCAATCCCACAGAAATCCCAAAATCTCTGCTTTTCACAGCCTAAATCCCATAAAAATCCCAAATTCCCGGCTTTTCACAGACAAAATCCCATAAAAATCCCAAATTCCCGGATTTTCACAGACTAAATCCCATAAAAATCCCAAATTCCCGGCTTTTCACAGCCTAAATCCCATAAAAATCCCAAATTCCTGGATTTTCACAGACTAAATCCCATAAAAACCCCAAATTCCTGGATTTTCCCAGCCTCAATCCCACAAAAATTCCAAATTCCCAGTTTTTCCAAGCCCCAATCCCACAGAAATCCCAAAATCTCTGCTTTTCACAGCCTAAATCCCATAAAAATCCCAAATTCCCGGATTTTAACAGCTTAAATCCCATAAAAATCCCAAATTCCCGGATTTTAACAGCCTAAATCCCATAAAAATCCCAAATTCCCGGCTTTTCACAGCCTAAATCCCATAAAAACCCCAAATTCCTGGATTTTCACAGCCTAAATCCCAAATTCCCGGCTTTTCACAGCCTAAATCCCATAAAAATCCCAAATTCCTGGATTTTCCCAGCCTCAATCCCACAAAAATTCCAAATTCCCAGTTTTTCCAAGCCCCAATCCCACAGAAATACCAAAATCTCTGCTTTTCACAGCCTAAATCCCACAAAAATCCCAAATTCCAGGATTTTCAGAGCCCAAATCCTACAGAAATCCCAAATTCCAAGTTTTTCACAGCCCCAATCCCACAGAAATCCCAAACTCCTGGATTTTCACAGCTTAAATCCCACAAAAATCCCTAATTCTCTGCTTTCCCAGCCTCAGTCCCACAAAACCCCAAATTCCCAGCTTTTCCCAGCCTCAATCCCACAAAAATTCCAAATTCCCAGTTTTTCCAAGCCTCAATCCCACAAAAATCCCAAATTCTCTGATTTTCAGAGTCCAAATCCTACAGAAAACCCAAACTCTCTCTTTTTCCCAGCCTCAATCCCACAAAAATCCAAAATTCCCAGCTTTTCCCAGCCCAAATCCCACAAAAATCCCAAATTCCTGGATTTTCCCAGCCTCAATCCCACAAAAACCCCAAATTCCCAATTTAAATCAACTTCTGTCTCCCAACTCCATGAAATTTATGGGATTTACCCCAAATTTTGGCTCCCACTGATGTGAAATTTATGGGATTTACCCCAAATTTTGGCTCCCAATGATGTGAAATTTATGGGATTTACCCCAAATTTTGGCTCCCAATGATGTGAAATTTATGGGATTTACCCCAAATTTTGGCTCCCAATGATGTGAAATTTATGGGATTTACCCCAAATTTTGGCTCCCAATGCCATGAATTTTAAAGGACTCAAACCCCAATTTTGGCTCCCAAGCCCCCAGACCCCCCCTCAAACCCCAAATTTCCCCCCAAACCCCAGAATTCCCAGGATTTCCCTTTAAGGGATACAAACAACCCAAATTTTGGCTCCCAAGCCCCCAGATCCCCCCTCCATGCCCCAAATTTCCCCCCAAAATTTGGAATTCCCAGGATTTACCTTTTAGGGATACAGACAACCCCAATTTTGCCTCCCAAGCCCCCAGATCCCCCCTCAAACCCCAAATTTCCCCCTGAAATTTGGAATTCCCAGGATTTACCTTTTAGGGATACAGACAACCCAAATTTTGGCTCCCAAGCCTCCAGACCCCCCCCTCAAACCCCAAATTTCCCCACAAAATTTGGAATTCCCAGGATTTACCTTTTAAGGATACAGACAACCCAATTTTGCCTCCCAAGCCCCCAGCCCCCTCCCCAACCCCCAAATTTCCCCCGAATTTCGGAATTCCCAGGATTTACCTTTTAAGGATACAGACAACCCAAATTTTGGCTCCCAAGCCCCCAGATCCCCCCTCAAACCCCAAATTTCCCCCCAAAATTTGGAATTCCCAGGATTTCCCTTTTAGGGATACAGACAACCCCAATTTTGGCTCCCAAGCCTCCAGACCCCCCTCAAACCCAAATTTCCCCCCAAAATTTGGAATTCCCAGGATTTACCTTTTAAGGATACAGACAACCCCAATTTTGGCTCCCAAGCCCCCAGATCCCCCCTCAAACCCCCAAATTTCCCCCCGAAATTTGGAATTCCCAGGATTACCTTTTAAGGATACAGACAATCCCAATTTTGCCTCCCAAGCCCCCAGATCCCCCCTCAAACCCCAAATTTCCCCCCGAAAATTGGAATTCCCAGGATTTCCCTTTTAGGGATACAGACAACCCCAATTTTGGCTCCCAAGCCCCCAGATCCCCCCTCAAACCCCCAAATTTCCCCCCGAAATTTGGAATTCCCAGGATTTACCTTTTAAGGATACAGACAATCCCAATTTTGCCTCCCAAGCCCCCAGATCCCCCCTCAAACCCCAAATTTCCCCCCGAAAATTGGAATTCCCGGGATTTACCTTTTAAGGATACAGACAACCCAAATTTTGCCTCCCAAGCCCCCAGCCCCCCCCCCAAACCCCAAATTTCCCCCCGAATTTCGGAATTCCCGGGCTTTACCTTTCCTGGGCGCCGAGGACGCCGCGGCCTCGCTGGCGGTGCCGCGCTGGGCGGGCCCGGGGCTGCTGTTGGGCACGGCCAGCGCCGCGGGGCCGTGGGCCACCGAGGGCACCGTGCCCAGCGTGTTCACCAGCTTGGCCACCTCGGGGCCACCGCCGGGGCCGCCGCCGGCATCGCCGGGAACGCCCGGGCGCTTCACCGTCACAAAGCTGGCGATGCTCACTGTGAGGAGAGAGAGATTCCAGTGGGATTCCCAATTCCCAAATGAGTGGGAATTCAGTCAAACCAACAATCACCCCCTGAGGTGTCATCAAAAATGGTTTGGGCGAAATTCCCAAGGAATTCCCAAAGGGAATTGGGGTGGGAATTCAGCCAGCCCCACCAATCACCCCCTGAGGGTTCACCATAAATGGTTTGGATGAAATCCTAATGGAATTCCCAAAGGGAATTGGGGTGGGAATTCAGCCAGCCCCAGCAATCACCCCCTGAGGGTTCGTGAGAAATGGTTTGGGTGAAATTCCAATGGAATTCCCAAAGGTAATTGGGGTGGGAATTCAGCCAGCCCCAGCAATCACCCCTTGAGGCTCCAGCATAAATGGTTTGGATGAAATCCCAATGGAATTCCCAAAGGGAATTGGGGTGGGAATTCAGTCAATCCCACAATCAACCCTTGAGGGTTCATGAAAAATGGTTTGGATGAAATCCCAATGGAATTCCCAAAGGGAATTGGGGTGGGAATTCAGTCACTCCCTCCATTTGCCCCCTTGAGGTTTCAGCACAAATGGTTTGGGTGAAATTTCCATGGAATTCCCAAAGGGAATTGGGATGGGAATTCAGTCATCCCCACCAATCACCCCCTGAGGGTTCATGAGAAATGGTTTGGGTGAAATTCCAATGGAATTCCCAAAGGGAATCGGGGTGGGAATTCAGGCAGCCCCAGCAATCACCCCCTGAGGGTTCATGAGAAATGGTTTGGGTGAAATTCCAGTGCAATTCCAGCCTGGAATTCCACCCTCTTCACCTGTCCGAGCTCTTCTACTTCAAGGCACCAGGAGAAGTGGATTGGGCAAAATTCCAATGGAATTCCCAAAGAGATTTGCGGTGGGAATTCAGCCAACCTCTCCACTTCCCACTTGAGGTTTCAGCACAAATGGTTCGGATGAAATTCCCATGGAATTCCAGTCTTGAATTCCATCCCCACCACTTGCCCCAGCTCTTCTACTTGATACTCACTGCACAAGGGGAGAGGATTCCAATGGGATTCCCAAAAGGAATTGGGATGGGAATTCAGTCATCCCCAGCAATCACCCCTTGAGGGTTCATGAGAAATGGTTTGGATGGAATTCCAACAAAACTCCAACGAAATTCTGGCCAGGAATTCCCAACCTGAGCCAGATTCTCCTCATTTCCCAATCTGTGTTTGGACAAAATTCCAATGCAATTCCAGCCAGAAATTCCCAAACTTCTCCAGCTTCTCCTCATTTCCCAATCTACATCTGGACAAAATTCCAAAGAAATTCCAGCCAGGGATTACCGACCTGGGCCAGTTTTGAACCGGAACTTCTCCAGCTTCTCCTCATTTCCCAGTTTGGACAAAATTCCAGTGCAATTCCAGCCAGGAATTCCAGCCAGGAATTCCCAACCTGAACCAGTTTTGAACCAAAACTGCTCCAGCTTCTCCTCATTTCCCAACCTATGTCTGGACAAAACTCCAATGAAATTCCAGCCAGGAATTCCCAAACTCCCCCAGCTTCTCCCCATTTCCCAATCTGTGTTTGCACAAAATTCCAATGCAATTCCAGCCAGGAATTCCCAACCTGAACCAGTTTTGAACCCAAACTTCTCCAGCTTCTCCTCATTTCCCAATCAGTGTTTGGACAAAATTCCAATGAAATTCCAGCCAGGAATTCCCAACCTGAACCAGTTTTGAACCCAAACTTCTCCAGCTTCTCCTCATTTCCCAATCAGTGTTTGGACAAAATTCCAATGAAATTCCAGCCAGGAATTCCAGCCAGGAATTCCCAACCTGAACCAGTTTTGAACCAAAACTTCTCCAGCTTCTCCTCATTTCCCAACCTATGTCTGGACAAAACTCCAATGAAATTCCAGCCAGGAATTCCCAAACTCCCCCAGCTTCTCCCCATTTCCCAATCTGTGTTTGCACAAAATTCCAATGAAATTCCAGCCAGGAATTCCCAACCTGAACCAGATTTGAACCCAAACTTCTCCAGCTTCTCCTCATTTCCCAATCAGTGTTTGGACAAAATTCCAATGAAATTCCAGCCAGGAATTCCCAACCTGAACCAGTTTTTAATCTGAAATACCCAATTCTCCTCATTTTCCGAACTATGTCTGAACAAAATTCCAGGGGAATTCCAGCCAGGAATTCCATCCTCTCCACTTGTCTGGCTCTTCTACCTTGAGTCTACACCAGGGATGCTTTGGACAAAATTCCAATGCAATTCCAGCCAGGAATTCCCAACCTGAACCAGTTTTGAACCCAAACTTCTCCAGCTTCTCCTCATTTCCCAATCAGTGTTTGGACAAAATTCCAATGAAATTCCAGCCAGGAATTCCCAACCTGAACCAGTTTTTAATCTGAAATACCCAATTCTCCTCATTTTCCGAACTATGTCTGGACAAAATTCCAGGGGAATTCCAGCCAGGAATTCCATCCTCTCCACTTGTCTGGCTCTTCTACCTTGAGTCTACACCAGGGATGCTTTGGACAAAATTCCAATGGAATTCCAGCCAGGAATTCCCAACCTGAATCACTTTTGAACTCAAACTCCCCCAGTTTCTCCTCATTTCCCAGTCAGTGTTTGGACAAAATTCCAATGAAATTCCAGCCAGGGATTCCCAAACTTCTCCAGCTTATCCCCATTTCCCAAGCAGTGTTTGCACAAAATTCCAATGGAATTCCAGCCTGGAATTCCCAACCTGAACCAGATTTGAACCCAAACTTCTCCAGCTTCTCCTCATTTCCCAAGCAGTGTTTGGACAAAATTCCAATGAAATTCCAGCCTGGAATTCCCAACCTGAATCACTTTTGAACCCAAACTCCCCCAGGTTCTCATTCCCCAATCTCTGAACAGACACTGAATGAAACATGAAAAACCCAAAGCTGCTCCCACAGATTTTCCACACCCGATCCCACAGAAATCCGGGATAATTCCCAGGAATTTGGGAATTGTGTGACTCACTCTGCTGGGGTGCCTGAGCCTGGGGCACGGTGCTGCGCAGCGTCAGCGTGGCCGGGATGACGGTGGCGAAGGCGTTGGCGCCCGGCCGCACCTGAGCCACCGGGGAGAACACCTGGGGCACACCCACGGCTGGCTTGACAAACTGGGTACCTGGGGCTGCAAACACACACATAGCCATGATCCAACCTCATTCCTGAAAAAATCTGGGATTTTCCAGCTTTTTTTTGGGATTTCCAGCTCATTTCCTGCTGGAGTTACTGAAATTATTTAATGCCCATTGGGTACCTGGGGCACACCCACGGCTGGCTTGACAAACTGGGTACCTGGGGCTGAAAACATAAATACAGAGCATGAGCTGATCCTGTTCCTGAAAAATTCTGGGAAAAATTGGGATTTTACAGCTTTATTTGTGATTTACAGCTCGTTTTATGGCTGGAATTATTGAAATTATCACTGGGTACCTGGGGCACACCCACGGCTGGTTTGACAAACTGGGTACCTGGGGCTGCAAACACACACAGAGAGTGTGAGCTGATCCTGTTCCTGAAAAATTCTGGGAAAAATTGGGATTTTCCAGCTTTATTTGGGATTTATAGCTCATTTCCTGCTGGAATTACTGAAATTACCATTGGGTATCTGGGGCACACCCACGGCTGGCTTGACAAACTGGGTACCTGAGGCTGAAAACAGAGACAGAGAGTGTGAGCTGATCCTGTTCCTGAAAAAATCCTGGAAAAATTGGGATTTTCCAGCTTTATTTGGGATTTCCAGCTCATTTCCTACTGGAATTACTGAAATTACCATTGGGTACCTGGGGCACACCCACGGCTGGTTTGACAAACTGGGTACCTGGGGCTGCAAACACACAGAGAGCATGATCTGATCCTGTTCCTGAAAAAATCTGGGAATATTTGGGATTTTCCAGCTTTATTTGGGATTTCCCAGCTTTATTTGGGATTTCCCAGCTTCATTTGGGATTTCCCAGCTTCATTTGGGATTTCCCAGCCTCATTTGGGATTTCCCAGCTTTATTTGGGATTTCCCAGCTACATTTGGGATTTCCCAGCTTTATTTGGGATTTCCCAGCTTCATTTGGGACTTCCCAGCTTCATTTGGGACTTCCCAGCTTTATTTGGGATTTCCCAGCTTCATTTGGGATTTCCCAGCTTCATTTGGGATTTCCCAGCCTCATTTGGGATTTCCCAGCTTCATTTGGGATTTCCCAGCTTCATTTGGGACTTCCCAGCTACATTTGGGATTTCCCAGCTTCATTTGGGATTTCCCAGCTTCATTTGGGATTTCCCAGCTTTATTTGGGATTTCCCAGCTTCATTTGGGATTTCCCAGCTACATTTGGGATTTCCCAGCTTCATTTGGGATTTCCCAGCTTTATTTGGGATTTCCCAGCTTCATTTGGGATTTCCCAGCCTCATTTGGGATTTCCCAGCCACATTTGGGATTTCCCAGCTTCATTTGGGATTTCCCAGCCTCATTTGGGATTTCCCAGCTTCATTTGGGATTTCCCAGCTTCATTTGGGATTTCCCAACCACATTTGGGATTTCCAGCTTCATTTGGGATTTCCCAGCTTCATTTGGGATTTCCCAGCCACATTTGGGATTTCCCAGCTTCATTTGGGATTTCCCAGCCACATTTGGGATTTCCCAGCCACATTTGGGATTTCCCAGCCACATTTGGGATTTCCCAGCTTCATTTGGGATTTCCCAGCCTCATTTGGGATTTCCCAGCTTTATTTGGGATTTCCCAGCTTCATTTGGGATTTCCCAGCCTCATTTGGGATTTCCCAGCTTCATTTGCCCACCTGGTTCATGGGGCTCTGCACCGACCCCTCATTACCATCATTATTATTGCCATTATTAGTTACTAATGAATGGTGATTCTTTTATTAATTATTATTAATTAATGAACTAATTAATGTCTCACCTGGCACGAGGGTGATGGGGGCTATGTGGCTCATGGGGCTCTGCACTGCCACTCATCATCACCATCATTATTATTGCCATTATTAGTTACTAATGAATGGTGATTCTTTTATTAATTATTAATTAATGAACTAATTAATGTCTCACCTGGCACGAGGGTGATGGGGGCTATGTGGCTCATGGGGCTCTGCACTGCCACTCATCATCACCATCATTATTATTGCCATTATTAGTTACTAATGAATGGTGATTCTTTTATTAATTATTAATTAATGAGCTAATGAATGACTCACCTGGCACGAGGGTGATGGGGCGCACGGTCTGGCCCTGCTGCACGTTGAGCACGATGCCCACCTGGTTCATGGGGCTCTGCACGGGCCGCACGTTCCGCACCGGGAACCCCTGCGAGGAACGGGGTCAGTCAGCCCAAAAACATCCCAAACTGACCCCAAAAATATCCCAAAAATATCCCAAACCAACCCCAAAAATATCCCAAATCAGCCCCAAAAATATCCCAGATCGACCCCAAAAATATCCCAAACCAACCCCAAAAACATCCCAAATCAGCCCCAAAAATATCCCAAACCAACCCCAAAACAACCCCAAAAGTATCCCAAACCAACCCCAAAAATATCCCAAACCAACCCCAAAAATATCCCAAACCAGCCCCAAAAATATCCCAAACCAGCCCCAAAAATATCCCAAACCAGCCCCAAAAATATCCCAAATCAGCCCCAAAAATATCCCAAAGCAATCCCAAACCGACCCCAAAAATATCCCAGACAAACCCCAAAAATATCCCAAACCAACCCAAAATCCTTCCTGGAATCCAATGGATCCATCAGCCCCAAAAATATCCCAAATCAGCCCCAAAAATATCCCAGACAAACCCCAAAAATATCCCAAACCAATCCCAAAAATATCCCAAACCAACCCAAAATCCTTCCTGGAATCCAATGGATCCATCAGCCCCAAAAATATACCAAATCAGCCCCAAAAATATCCCAGACAAACCCCAAAAATATCCCAAACCAACCCCAAAAATATCCCAAATCAGCCCCAAAAACATCCCAAATCAGCCCCAAAAATATCCCAAATCGACCCCAAAAATATCCCAGACAAACCCCAAAAATATCCGAAACCAACCCAAAATCCTTCCTGGAATCCAATGGATCCATCAGCCCCAAAAATATCCCAAATCAGCCCCAAAAATATCCCAGATCAACCCCAAAAATATCCCAGATCAACCCCAAAAATATACCAAATCAGCCCCAAAAATATCCCAGATCAACCCCAAAAATATCCCAAATCAACCCCAGAAATATCCCCAACCAATCCCAAAAATATCCCAGATCAACCCCAAAAATATCCCAAATAAACCCCAAAAATATCCCAGATCAACCCCAAAAATATCCCAGATCAACCCCAAAAATATCCCAGATCAACCCCAAAAATATCCCAAACCAACCCCAAAAATATCCCAGATCAACCCCAAAAATATCCCAGATCAGCCCCAAAAATATCCCAGACAAACCCCAAAAATATCCCAAACCAACGCCAAAAATATCCCAAAACCAACCCCAAAAATATCCCAGATCGACCCCAAAAATATCCCAAACAAACCCCAAAAATATCCCCAACCAACCCCAAAAATATCCCAGATCAACCCCAAAAATATCCCAAATAAACCCCAAAAATATCCCAGATCAACCCCAAAAATATCCCAGATCAACCCCAGAAATATCCCAAACAAACCCCAGAAATATCCCAAACCAACCCCAAAAATATCCCAGATCAACCCCAAAAATATCCCAAACAAACCTCAAAAATATCCCAAACCAACCCCAAAAATATCCCAAACCAATCCCAAAAACATCCCAGATCAACCCCAAAAATATCCCAGACAAACCCCAAACAAACCCCAAAAATATCCCAAAAATATCCCAAATCAGCCCCGAAAATATCCCAAACCCCAAAAATATCCCAAACCAACCCCAAAAATATCCCAAACAAACCCCAGAAATAATCCCTGGAATCCCAAAAATAATCCTTGGAATCCCAACACAAATATCCCAAACAAATCCAAAATAATCCCTGGAATGCAACGGATCTGTCAGCCCCAAAATATCCCAAACCAACCCCAAAATCATCCCTGGGATCCCAACAAAATATCCCAAACAAACCCAAAATCATCCCTGGGATCCCAACAAAATATCCCAAACAAACCCAAAATCATCCCGGGAATCCCAAAAATAATCCTTGGAAACCCAACACAAATATCTCAAACGAACCCCAAATAATCCCTGGAATCCCCCCCAAAAATCACAAATAAATCCCAAAATCATCCCTGGAATCCCAACCCAAATACTCCAGAGAAACCCCAAATCATTCCAGGAATCCCCAAAATCATCCCTGGAATCCAAACACAAAAATCCCTAAAACTCCCAAAAATTATCCCTGGGATGCAACGGATCCATCAGCCCCAAAATATCCCAAACAAACTCAAAATCATCCCTGGGATCCCAACAAAATATCCCAAACAAACCCAAAATCATCCCTGGAATCCCAACCCAAATACCCCAGAGAAACCCCAAATCATTCCAGGAATCCCCAAAATCATCCCTGGAATCCAAACACAAAAATCCCTAAAACTCCCAAAAATTATCCCTGGGATGCAACGGATCCATCAGCCCCAAAATATCCCAAACAAACTCAAAATCATCCCTGGGATCCCAACAAAATATCCCAAACAAACCCAAAATCATCCCGGGAATCCCAACAGAAAAATGTCCCAACAAAACCCCAAAATATCCCTGGGATACAGTGGATCTGTCATCCAAAAAACTCCCCAAAAACACCAAATATCATCTCTGGAATCCAAACAAAAATATCCCAAACAAACCCAAAATCATCCCTGGAATCCCAAAAATAATCCTTGGAATCCAAACACAAAAATCCCCAAAACTCCCTGGGATGTAGTGGATCCATCAGCTCCAAAAATATTCCAAACAAACCCCCAAATAAATTTTTTAATCCCAAAAAATATCCCAAATCAACCCAAAATAATCCCTGGAATCCCAAAAAAAAGATCCCAAACAAACCCAAAACAAATTCTGGAATCCCAACAGAAATATCCCAAACAAACCAAAAATCATCCCTGGAATCCCAAAAATAATCCTTGGAATCCCAACAAAATATCCCAAACAAACCCCAAATAATCCCTGGGATCCCAACAAAATATCCCAAACAAACCCAAAATCATTCCGGGAATCCCAAAAATAATTCTTGGAATCCCAACACAAATATCCCAAACAAACCCCAAATAATCCCTGGAATCCCCCCAAAAAATCACAAATAAATCCCAAAATCATCCCTGGAATCCCAACCCAAATACCCCAGAGAAACCCCAAATCATTCCAGGAATCCCCAAAATCATCCCTGGAATCCAAACACAAAAATCCCTAAAACTCCCAAAAATTATCCCTGGGATGCAACGGATCCATCAGCCCCAAAATATCCCAAATCAACCCCAAAATCATCCCTGGGATCCCAACAAAATATCCCAAACAAACCCAAAATCATCCCTGGGACCCCAAAAAATATCCCAAACAAACCCAAAAATCATTCCTGGAATCCCAAAAATAATTCTTGGAATCCCAACACAAATATCTCAAACGAACCCCAAATAATCCCTGGAATCCCCCCCAAAAATCACAAATAAATCCCAAAATCATCCCTGGAATCCAAACACAAAAATCCCTAAAACTCCCAAAAATTATCCCTGGGATGCAACGGATCCATCAGCCCCAAAATATCCCAAACAAACTCAAAATCATCCCTGGGATCCCAACAAAATATCCCAAACAAACCCAAAATCATCCCGGGAATCCCAACAGAAAAATGTCCCAACAAAACCCCAAAATATCCCTGGGATACAGTGGATCTGTCATCCAAAAAACTCCCCAAAAACACCAAATATCATCTCTGGAATCCAAACAAAAATATCCCAAACAAACCCCAAATAATCCCTGGGATCCCCCAAAAATATCCCAAACAAACCCCAAATCATTCCTGGGATGCAGTGGATCTGTCACCCAAAAAAATCCCAAAAAACCCCAAATATAATCCCTGGAATCCCAACAAAATATCCCAAACAAACCCAAAATCATCCCTGGAATCCCAACAAAATATCCCAAACAAACCCAAAATCATCCCTGGAATCCCAAAAATCATCCCTGGAATCCAAACACAAAAATCCCTAAAACTCCCAAAAATCATCCCTGGAATGCAGCAGATCCGACAGCCCCAAAATATCCCAAACAAACCCCAAAATAAATTCTGGAATCCCAACACAAATATCCCAAACAAACGCCAAATAATCCCTGGGAGTTTTAATCCCAGAAAAGAGGAGTTTTCCATGGAATTTCCATGGAATTCCAGGGCAGGAATTCAAACAAAAAATTCCAAAACCAAACCAAGCAGGGAGGTCCAACCCCCACCCCACAACCCTGAGGGGATTTTGGTGTGATGGAAAAACAGCATTAAAAATCACTTAAAAATGGGATTTTTTCCCAGAAAAGAGGAGTTTTCCATGGGTTTTCCATGGAATTCCAGGGCAGGAATTCAAACCAAACCTTTCACAATTTGAGGTTTCATTGAGCCAAAATCTCAATGGGCTCCAACTCCCACCCCACAACCCTGAGGGGATTTCAGCACAATAGAAAAACAGCATTAAAAATCACTGAAAAATGGGAATTTTTCCCAGTGAAAGAGCAGTTTTCCATGGATTTTCCATGGAATTCCAGGGCAGGGATTATTCCCAGAAAAACCAAACCAAGCAGCGAGGTGCAACCCCCATCCCACAGCCCTGAGGGGATTTTGGCATGATGGAAAAACATTCCTCATGATGGGAAAACAGCATTAAAAATCACTGAAAAATGGGATTTTTTCCCAGTGAAAGAGCAGTTTTCCATGGATTTTCCATGGAATTCCAGGGCAGGGATTATTCCCAGAAAAACCAAACCAAGCAGGGAGGTCCAACCCCCATCCCACAGCCCTGAGGGGATTTTGGCATGATGGAAAAACATTCCTCATGATGGGAAAACAGCATTAAAAATCACTTAAAAATGGGATTTTTTCCCAGAAAAGAGGAGTTTTCCATGGATTTTCCATGGAATTCCAGGACAGGAATTCAAACCAAACCTTTCACAATTTGAGGTTTCATTAAACCAAACTCTCACTGGGCTCCAACCCCCATCCCACAACCATGAGGAGATTTTGGTGATGGAAAAACAGCATTAAAAAATCACTGAAAAATGGGAATCTTTCCCAGAAAAGAGGAGTTTTCCATGGATTTTCCATGGAATTCCAGGGCAGGGATTCAAACAAAACTGTTTGAGGTTTGAGGTTCTGTTGGGCCAAACTCTCAACTGGGTCCAACCCCCACCCCACAACGCTGAGGGGATTTCAGCACAATAGAAAAACAGCATTAAAAAATCACTGAAAAATGGGAATTTTTCCCAGTGAAAGAGCAGTTTTCCATGGATTTTCCATGGAATTCCAGGGCAGGGATTATTCCCAGAAAAACCAAACCAAGCAGCGAGGTGCAACCCCCATCCCACAGCCCTGAGGGGATTTTGGCATGATGGAAAAACATTCCTCATGATGGGAAAACAGCATTAAAAATCACTTAAAAATGGGATTTTTTCCCAGAAAAGAGGAGTTTTCCATGGATTTTCCATGGAATTCCAGGACAGGAATTCAAACCAAACCTTTCACAATTTGAGGTTTCATTGAGCCAAACTCTCACTGGGCTCCAACCCCCATCCCACAACCATGAGGAGATTTTGGTGATGGAAAAACAGCATTAAAAAATCACTGAAAAATGGGAATCTTTCCCAGAAAAGAGGAGTTTTCCATGGATTTTCCATGGAATTCCAGGGCAGGGATTCAAACAAAACTGTTTGAGGTTTGAGGTTCTGTTGGGCCAAACTCTCAATGGGGTCCAACCCCCACCCCACAACGCTGAGGGGATTTCAGCACAATAGAAAAACAGCATTAAAAAATCACTGAAAAATGGGAATTTTTCCCAGTGAAAGAGCAGTTTTCCATGGATTTTCCATGGAATTCCAGGGCAGGGATTATTCCCAGAAAATCCAAACCAACCAGGGAGGTCCAACTCCACCCCACAACCCTGAGGAGATTTCGGCGCGACACAAAAACACCAAACCCGGAGCGAGAACCGGGAATTCCTGGGAAATCCGGGATTTTCCCGGGATTTTCCCGGGATGTTCCCGGGGTTTTTGGGCTCACCTGGGTGGTGATGAAGATGGGCTGGGTGCCCGTGGCGGGGTTGGTGCCGTGGTTGGCGTTCTGCATCAGCTGCACCGGCCGCAGCAGCGGCTGCGTCACCACGGCGCCCAGGCCGGGCGCGGGGCTCTGGGCCAGCAGCAGGGACTGCCCACCCGGCTGGACTGCGGCGTTAGCACCTGGAAAGGGCAGGGAAAAAATGTGGGAATGCAGGAAATCCACGGGGAATTGTGGGGAAACATGTGGGAGTGAGGGGGAAATCTGTGGGGAATCATGGGGAAATATGTGGGAATGGGGGGGGAAATCTGTGGGGAATCGTGAGGAAATCTGTGGGAGTGAGGGGGAAATCTGTGGGGAATCTGTGGGGAAAATATGTGGGAGTGAGGGGGAAAACCATGGGGAATCTGTGGGGAAATATGTGGGAGTCAGGGGGAAATCTGTGGGGAATCTGTGGGGAAAATATGTGGGAGTGAGGGGGAAAACCATGGGGAATCTGTGGGGAAATATGTGGGAGTCAGGGGGAAATCTGTGGGGAATCGTGGGGAAATCTGTGGGAATAGGGGGGGAAATCCATGGGGAATCGTGGGGAAATCTGTGCGAGTGAGGGGGAAATCTGTGGGGAATCTGTGGGGAAATCTGTGGGAATAGGGGGGGAAATCCATGGGGAATCGTGGGGAAATATGTGGGAGTGAGGGGGAAATCCTGTGGGAGTGAGGGGGAAATCCTGTGGGAGTGAGGGGGAAATCCGTGGGGAATCTGTGGGGAAATCTGTGGGAATGGGGGGGGAAATCCGTGGGGAATTGTGGGGAAATCTGTGGGAGTGAGGGGGAAATCTGTGGGGAATCCATGGGGAAATATGTGGGAATGGGGGGGGAAATCTGTGGGGAATCCATGGGGAAATATGTGGGAGTCAGGGGGAAATCTGTGGGGAATCTGTGGGGAAATCTGTGGGAATAGGGGGGGAAATCCGTGGGGAATCGTGGGGAAATCTGTGGGAGTGAGGGGGAAATCCTGTGGGAGTGAGGGGGAAATCCTGTGGGAGTGCGGGGGAAATCCGTGGGGAATCTGTGGGGAAATCTGTGGGAATGGGGGGGGAAATCCGTGGGGAATTGTGGGGAAATCTGTGGGAGTGAGGGGGAAATCTGTGGGGAATCCATGGGGAAATCTGTGGGAGTCAGGGGGAAATCTGTGGGGAATCGTGGGGAAATCTGTGGGAATAGGGGGGGAAATCCATGGGGAATCGTGGGGAAATATGTGGGAGTGAGGGGGAAATCCTGTGGGAGTGAGGGGGAAATCTGTGGGGAATCCATGGGGAAATCTGTGGGAGTCAGGGGGAAATCTGTGGGGAATCGTGGGGAAATCTGTGGGAATAGGGGGGGAAATCCATGGGGAATCGTGGGGAAATATGTGGGAGTGAGGGGGAAATCCTGTGGGAGTGAGGGGGAAATCTGTGGGAATGAGGGGGGAAATCCGTGGGGAATTGTGGGGAAATCTGTGGGAATGGGGGGGGAAATCCGTGGGGAATTGTGGGGAAATATGTGGGAGAGAGGGGGAAATCTGTGGGGAATCCACGGGGAAAATCTGTGGGAATGTGGGGGAAAATATGTGGGAGTGTGGGGGAAAATCTGTGGGAATGTGGGGGAAATCTGTGGGAATGAGGGGGGAAATCTGTGGGAATGTGGGGGAAAATATGTGGGAGTGTGGGGGAAAATCTGTGGGAATGAGGGGGGAAATCTGTGGGGAATCCATAGGGAAAATATGTGGGAATGGGGGAAATCCGTGGGGAATCGGTGGGGAAAATATGTGGGAATGAGGGAAATCCACGGGGAATTGTGGGGAAAATCTGTGGGAGTGTGGGGGAAATCTGTGGGGAATCTGTGGGGAAATCTGTGGGAATAGGGGGGGAAATCCATGGGGAATCGTGGGGAAATCTGTGGGAGTGAGGGGGAAATCCGTGGGGAATCCACGGGGAAAATCTGTGGGAATGTGGGGAAAATATGTGGGAGTGTGGGGGAAAATCTGTGGGAATGTGGGGGAAATCTGTGGGAATGAGGGGGGAAATCTGTGGGAATGTGGGGGGAAAATATGTGGGAGTGTGAGGGAAATCCATGGGGAATCCATGGGGAAATCTGTGGGAATGGGGGAAATCCATGGGGAATCCATGGGGAGATCTGTGGGAGTGTGGGAAATCCATGGGGAATCCACGGGGAAAATCTGTGGGAATGGGAGAAATCCGTGGGGAATCGTGGGGAAATATGTGGGAGTGAGGGGGAAATCCATAGGGAATCCACGGGGAAAATATGTGGGAGTGAGGGAAATCCGTGGGGAATTGTGAGGAGATCTGTGGGAGTGAGGGGGGAAATCTGTGGGGAATCCATGGGGAAATCTGTGGGAATAGGGGGGGAAATCCATGGGGAATCGTGGGGAAATCTGTGCGAGTGAGGGGGAAATCCTGTGGGAGTGAGGGGGAAATCCTGTGGGAGTGAGGGGGGAAATCCGTGGGGAATTGTGGGGAAATCTGTGCGAGTGAGGGGGAAATCCTGTGGGAGTGAGGGGGAAATCCGTGGGGAATCCACGGGGAAATCTGTGGGAATGTGGGGGAAAATCTGTGGGAATGTGGGGGAAATCTGTGGGAATGAGGGGGGAAATCTGTGGGAATGAGGGGGGAAATCTGTGGGAATGAGGGGGGAAATCTGTGGGAATGTGGGGCGAAAATATGTGGGAGTGTGAGGGAAATCCATGGGGAATCCACGGGGAAATCTGTGGGAGTGTGGGGGGAAATCCATGGGGAATCCATGGGGAGATCTGTGGGAGTGTGGGGGGAAATCCATGGGGAATCCATGGGGAGATCTGTGGGAGTGTGGGGGGAAATCCATGGGGAATCCACGGGGAAAATCTGTGGGAATGGGGGAAATCTGTGGGGAATTGTGGGGAAATATGTGGGAGTGAGGGGGAAATCCGTGGGGAATCCGTGGGGAAAATCTGTGGGAGTGAGGGGGAAATCTGTGGGGAATCCACGGGGAAATATGTGGGAGTGAGGGGGAAATCTGTGGGGAATTGTGGGGAGATCTGTGGGAGTGAGGGGGGAAATCTGTGGGGAATCCATGGGGAAATCTGTGGGAATGGGGGGGGAAATCGATGGGAATAAGGGGGTGAATCCATAGGAATGTGGGGGAAAATCAGTGGAAATAAGGGGGAAAATCTATGGGAATAAAGAGGTGAATCCATGGGAGTGTGGGGGGAAATCTGTGGGAATGAGGGGGGAAATCTGTGGGAATGGGGGGGGAAATCTGTGGGGAATTGTGGGGAAATCTGTGGGAGTGTGGGGGAAACTATGTGGGAATGGGGGGGGAAATCTGTGGGAGTGAGGGGGGAAATCTGTGGGAATGGGGGAAATCCGTGGGGAATCCACGGGGAAAATCTGTGGGAATGTGGGGGAAAATCTGTGGGAGTGTGGGGGAAAATCTGTGGGAATGAGGGGGAAAATCTGTGGGGAATCCATGGGGAAATCTGTGGGAATGGGGGAAATCCGTGGGGAATCGGTGGGGAAAATATGTGGGAGTGAGGGGGGAAAATATGTGGGGAATCCGTGGGGAAAATCTGTGGGAATGGGGGAAATCCATGGGGAATCCATGGGGAAATCTGTGGGAATGGGGGAAATCTGTGGGGAATTGTGGGGAAATCTGTGGGAGTGAGGGGGAAATCCATGGGGAATCCACGGGAAATCTGTGGGAATGGGGGAAATCCGTGGGGAACCCTTGGGGAAATATGTGGGAGTGAGGGGGGAAATCTGTGGGAGTGTGGGGGGAAAATCTGTGGGAGTGAGGGAAATCCATGGGGAATCCATGGGGAAAATCTGTGGGAATGTGAAGAGAAATCCATGGGAATAAAGAGGTGAATCCATGGAAATGTGGGGGAAAATCCGTGGGAATGGGGGGAAAATCTGTGGGAATGAGGGGGGAAATCTGTGGGAGTAAGGGGAAAAGTCTGAGAGAGTTTGGGGGAAATCCGTGGAAGTGTGGGGGGAAATATGTGGGAATGTGAGGGAAAATCTGTGGGAATGAGGAGGAAAGATCCATGGGAATGGGGGCCGAAATCCATGGGAATGTGGGGGAAAATCCGTGGGAGTGTGGGGGGAAAGATCCATGAGAATAAGGGGGGAAATCCCTGGAGTGTGGGGAGAAATCGCCGGGAATGTGGAGGAAAATCCCTGGGAATGTGGGGGGAAATCCGTGGGAACGTGGGGGGAAATCCCTGGGAATGAGAGGGGAAATCCCTAGGAGTGTGAGGGAAATCTGTGGGAATGTGGGGGAAATCCATGGGAATGTGGAGGAAAATCCATGGGAGTAAGGGGAAAAGTCTGAGGGAGTTTGGGGGGAAATCTGTGGGAATGAGGAGGAAAGATCCATGGGAATGGGGGCCGAAATCCATGGGAATGTGGGGGAAAATCCCTGGGAATGTGGGAAAAATCGATGGGAATAAGGGAGTGAATCCATGGGAATATGGGGGAAATCCCTGGGAGTGTGGGGGAAAATCTGTGGGAGTGTGGGGGAAAATTGATGGGAATAAGGGGGGAAAATCCCTGGGAATGTGGGGGAAAATCTGTGGGAATGGGGAGGAAAATCCTTGGGAATGTGAGGGAAAGAAATCAGAGGGAAAAGGGGAAGTGCCAGTGGGGAAAGGGAAATGTCAGTGGGGAAAGAGGGAAAAATGAAGCAGGGAAAGGGGGAAAATGGGGGGAAAATAAGTGGGGAAAAGTGGGGAAATCCATGGGAATATGGGGGAATAAATCCGTGGGGAAATGGGAGAAAGTCACTGAAAAATGGGGAAAAGGCAGGGGGAAAAGGGGGAAGATCAGGGGAAAATCCATGGGGAAAAATAAGTGGGGAAAAGGGGGGAATCCATGGGAATATGGGGAAATAAATCTGTGGGGAAATGGGAGAAAGTCACTGAAAAATGGGGGAAAGGCAGGGGGAAAAGAGGGAAAAATCAGTGGGAAAAGAGGGGAAATTAAGGGGGAAAATCAGGGAAATAAGTGGAAAAAATAAGTGGGGAAAAAGGGGGAAAGTCAGGGGGGAAATCCATGGGAATATGGGGAAAAAAATCCGTGGAGAAATGGGAAAAAGTCAGTGAAAAACGTGGAAAAGTCAGTGAAAAATGGGGAAAATTCAGTGAAAAATGGAGAAACGCCAGTGGGAAAAGGGGGAAAAATTAAGGAGGAAAAAGGGAAAAATGGGGGGGAAATAAGTGGGGAAAAAGGAGGAAAATCAGGGGGGGAAGGGGGAAAAATCAGGGGGAAAATCCATGGGAATATGGGGAAAAAAAATCCATGAGGAAAGAGGAAACATCAGTGGGGAAAGGGAGAAGTCAGTGAAAAATGGGGAAAATTCAGTGGGAAAAGAGGGGAAAATTCAGTGGGAAAAGGGGAAAATTCAGTGGGAAAAGGGGAAAATTCAGTGGGAAAAGGGGAAAATTCAGTGGGAAAAGGGGAAAATTCAGTGGGAAAAGGAGGAAAAATTAAATGGGAAAAGGGGAAAATTCAGTGGGAAAAGGGGGGAAAATTCAGTGGGAAAAGAGGGAAAAATTCAGGGGGAAAAAGGGGAAAAATGAAATGGGAAAAGGGGAAAATTCAGTGGGAAAAGGGAAAAATTAAGTAGGAAAAGGGAAAAATTAAATGGGAAAAGGGAAAAATTAAATGGGAAAAGGGGGAAAATCAGGGGAAAAGGGAAAACCAGGAGGAAAATGAAGTGGAAAAAGGGAGAAAAATGAAGTGGGAAAATCAGGGGGAAAAATTGAGTGGGAAAAGGGGAAAATTGAGTGGGAAAAGGGAAAAATTAAATGGGAAAAGGGGGAAAATGGGAAAATCAGGGGGAAAAATTAAATGTGAAAAGTGGAAATGTCTGTGGGAGAAGAGGGAAAAATTCAGTGGGAAAAAGGGGAAAAATTCAGTGGGAAAAGAGGGAAAATGGGAAAATAATGGTGAAAATTTCAGTGGGAAAAGGGGAAACATCAGTGGGAAAAGAGGGAAAAATTAAATGGGAAAAGGAGGAAAAATTCAGTGGGAAAGGGGGGAAAATTTCAGTGGGAAAATAGGGAAAAATTGGGGGAAAAGGGGAAAGCAGGGGAAAAATTCAGTGGGAAAAGGGGAAACGTCAGTGGGAAAAAGGGGAATAATGAATTGGGAAAATCAGGAGAAAAATCAGGGGAAAAATTAAGAGGGAAAAATTCAGTGGGAAAAGAGGGAAAAATTCAGTGGGAAAAGAGGGAAAACCAGGGGGAAAAATTCAGTGGGAAAAGGGGAAACGTCAGTGGGAAAAGGGGGAAAATCGGGGAAAAATGAAATGGGAAAAGGGAAAAAAGCCAGTGAGAAAAGAGGGAAAAATTAAATAGGAAAAGGGGAAAATTCAGTGGGAAAGGGGGAAAAATTCAGAGGGAAAACTGGGAAAATCAGGAAAATCAGGGGGAAATTCAGTGGGAAAAGGGGGCAAATGGGAAAATCAGGGCGAAGAATTCAGTGGGAAAATTGGGAAAAATTCAGTGGGAAAAGGGGGAAATTCAGTGGGAAAAGGGGGAAATTCAGTGGGAAAAGGGGGAAAAATCAAGTGGGAAAAGGGGGAAAATCAGGGAAAAGGAGGAAATCAGGGGGAAAAATTCAGTGGGAAAAGGGAAAAATTCAGTAGGAAAAGGGGAAATGTCAGTGGGAAAAGGAGGAAAAATTAAATGGGAAAAGGGGGAAAATTCAGTGGGAAAAGGGGGAAAAATTAAATGGGAAAATTGGGAAAAATTTAGTGGGAAAAGGGGGAAATTCAGTGAGAAAAGAGGGAAAAATTAAATGGGAAAAGGAGGAAAAATTCAGTGGGAAAAGAGGGAAAAATTAAATGGGAAAAGGGGAAAAATTCAGTGGGAAAATTGTGAAAAATTCATTGGGAAATTCCAGGAAATAAATGGGAAAAGAGGGAAAAATTCAGTGGGAAAAGGAGGAAAAATCAGTGGGAAAAGGGGGAAAATGGGAAAATCAGGGAAACATTCAGTGGGGAAAGGGGGAAAAATCAAACAGGAAAATTCAGTGGGAAAAGGAGGAAAATTCAGTGGGAAAAGGAGGAAAATTCAGTGGGAAAAGGGAAAATTCAGTGGGAAAAGGAGGAAAATTCAGTGGGAAAAGGAGGAAAATTCAGTGGGAAAAGGAGGAAAATTCAGTGGGAAAAGGAGGAAAATTCAGTGGGAAAAGGAGGAAAATTCAGTGGGAAAAGGAGGAAAATTCAGTGGGAAAAGGAGGAAAATTCAGTGGGAAAAAGAGGAAAATTCAGTGGGAAAAGGAGGAAAATTCAGTGGGAAAAGGAGGAAAATTCAGTGGGAAAAGGGAAAATGTCAGTGGGAAAAGGGAAAATGTCAGTGGGAAAAGGGAAAATTCAGTGGGAAAAGGGAAAATTCAGTGGGAAAAGGGAAAATGTGAGTGGGAAAAGAGGGGAAAATTCAGTGGGAAAAGAGGGGAAAATTCAGTGGGAAAGAGGGGAAAATTAAGTAGGAAAAAGGGGAAAAATGAAATGGGAAAAGGGGAAAATTCAGTGGGAAAAGGGAAAAATTAAGTGGGAAAAGGGGGGAAATCAGGGAAAAAGGGAAAACCAGGAGGAAAATGAAGTGGAAAAGGGAGAAAAATGAAGTGGGAAAATCAGGGGGAAAAATTGAGTGGGAAAAGGGGAAAATTGAGTGGGAAAAGGGAAAAATTAAATGGGAAAAGGGGGAAAATGGGAAAATCAGGGGGAAAAATTAAATGTGAAAAGTGGAAATGTCTGTGGGAGAAGAGGGAAAAATTCAGTGGGAAAAAGGGGAAAAATTCAGTGGGAAAAGAGGGAAAATGGGAAAATAATGGTGAAAATTTCAGTGGGAAAAGGGGAAACATCAGTGGGAAAAGAGGGAAAAATTAAATGGGAAAAGGAGGAAAAATTCAGTGGGAAAAGGGGGAAAAATTCAGTGGGAAAATAGGGAAAAATTGGGGGAAAAGGGGAAAGCAGGGGAAAAATTCAGTGGGAAAAGGGGAAACGTCAGTGGGAAAAAGGGGAATAATGAATTGGGAAAATCAGGAGAAAAATCAGGGGAAAAATTAAGAGGGAAAAATTCAGTGGGAAAAGAGGGAAAAATTCAGTGGGAAAAGAGGGAAAACCAGGGGGAAAAATTCAGTGGGAAAAGGGGAAACGTCAGTGGGAAAAGGGGGAAAATCGGGGAAAAATGAAATGGGAAAAGGGAAAAAAACCAGTGAGAAAAGAGGGAAAAATTAAATAGGAAAAGGGGAAAAATTCAGTGGGAAAGGGGGAAAAATTCAGAGGGAAAACTGGGAAAATCAGGAAAATCAGGGGGAAATTCAGTGGGAAAAGGGGGCAAATGGGAAAATCAGGGCGAAGAATTCAGTGGGAAAATTGGGAAAAATTGGGGGAAAAGGGGGAAATTCAGTGGGAAAAGGGGGAAAAATCAAGTGGGAAAAGGGGGAAAATCAGGGAAAAGGAGGAAATCAGGGGGAAAAATTCAGTGGGAAAAGGGAAAAATTCAGTAGGAAAAGGGGAAATGTCAGTGGGAAAAGGAGGAAAAATTAAATGGGAAAAGGGGGAAAAATTAAATGGGAAAATTGGGAAAAATTTAGTGGGAAAATTGGGAAAAATTTAGTGGGAAAAGGAGGAAATTCAGTGAGAAAAGAGGGGAAAATTAAATTGGAAAAGTGGGAAAATGGGAAAATGAGGGGGAAAAATTAAATGTGAAAAGTGGAAATGTCTGTGGGAAAAGGTGGAAACGTCAGTGGGTGAAGAGGGAAAAATTCAGTGGGAAAAGGGGGAAAAATTCAGTGGGAAAAGGGGAAACATCAGTGGGAAAAGAGGGAAAAATTAAATGGGAAAAGGAGGAAAAATTCAGTGGGAAAAGAGGGAAAATTGGGGAAAAAGGGAAAACCAGGGGGAAAAATTCAGTGGGAAAAGGGGAAACATCCGTGGGAAAAGGGGGAAAATCAGGAAAAAATTAAATGGGAAAAGGGGAAAAATTCAGTGGGAAAATTGTGAAAAATTCATTGGGAAATTCCAGGAAATAAATGGGAAAAGAGGGAAAAATTCAGTGGGAAAAGGAGGAAAAATCAGTGGGAAAAGAAGGAAAATGGGAAAATCAGGGAAACATTCAGTGGGGAAAGGGGGAAAAATCAAACAGGAAAATTCAGTGGGAAAAGGAGGAAAATTCAGTGGGAAAAGGAGGAAAATTCAGTGGGAAAAGGAGGAAAATTCAGTGGGAAAAGGAGGAAAATTCAGTGGGAAAAGGAGGAAAATTCAGTGGGAAAAGGAGGAAAATTCAGTGGGAAAAGGAGGAAAATTCAGTGGGAAAAGGAGGAAAATTCAGTGGGAAAAGGGAAAATGTCAGTGGGAAAAGGAGGAAAATTCAGTGGGAAAAGGAGGAAAATTCAGTGGGAAAAGGAGGAAAATTCAGTGGGAAAAAGAGGAAAATTCAATGGGAAAAGGAGGAAAATTCAGTGGGAAAAGAGGGAAAATTCAGTGGGAAAAGGAGGAAAATTCAGTGGGAAAAAGAGGAAAATTCAGTGGGAAAAGGAGGAAAATTCAGTGGGAAAAGGGGGAAAATTCAGTGGGAAAAGGAGGAAAATTCAGTGGGAAAAGGGAAAATGTCAATGGGAAAAGGAGGAAAATTCAGTGGGAAAAAGAGGAAAATTCAGTGGGAAAAGGAGGAAAATTCAGTGGGAAAAGGAGGAAAATTCAGTGGGAAAAGGAGGAAAATTCAGTGGGAAAAGAAGGAAAATTCAGTGGGAAAAGAAGGAAAATTCAGTGGGAAAAGGAGGAAAATTCAGTGGGAAAAGAGGGAAAATTCAGTGGGAAAAGGGAAAATTCAGTGGGAAAAGGGAAAATTCAGTGGGAAAAGGAGGAAAATTCAGTGGGAAAAGGAGGAAAATTCAATGGGAAAAGGAGGAAAATTCAGTGGGAAAAGGAGGAAAATTCAGTGGGAAAAGGAGGAAAATTCAGTGGGAAAAGGAGGAAAATTCAGTGGGAAAAAGAGGAAAATTCAGTGGGAAAAAGAGGAAAATTCAGTGGGAAAAGGAGGAAAATTCAGTGGGAAAAGGGAAAATTCAGTGGGAAAAGGAGGAAAATTCAGTGGGAAAAGGGGAAAATTCAGTGGGAAAAGGGGGAAAATTCAGTGGGAAAAGGGGAAAATTCAGTGGGAAAAGAAGGAAAATTCAGTGGGAAAAGGAGGAAAATTCAGTGGGAAAGGGAAAATTCAGTGGGAAAAGGAGGAAAATTCAGTGGGAAAAGGAGGAAAATTCAGTGGGAAAAGAGGGAAAAAAGTGGGGAAAAAAGGGGGGAAATTAAATAGGAAAAGGGAAAAATTTCAGTGGGAAAAGAGGGAAATTCAGTGGGAAAAGGAGGAAAATTCAGTGGGAAAAGAGGGAAAATTCAGTGGGAAAAGAGGGAAATTCAGTGGGAAAAGGAGGAAAATTCAGTGGGAAAAGAAGGAAAATTCAGTGGGAAAAGAGGGAAATTCAGTGGGAAAAGGAGGAAAATTCAGTGGGAAAAGAGGGAAAAAAGTGGGGAAAAAAGGGGGGAAATTAAATAGGAAAAGGGAAAAATTTCAGTGGGAAAATTGTGAAAAATTCAGTGGGAAATTCCGGGAAATAATTATGGAAAAATTTGGGAAGTGAGGCAGGAAAATTTGGGAATTACCCGGGGGGTTTTTGTCCAGGGCTCCGTAATCCTCCACCACGGAATCCTCGATGACGTCGCTGATTTTCTGCCATGGCTCCAACTCCTCCTCCTCACACTCCATGAACAGATCCGTGTCTGCCATCCTGGGAAATGGGAAAAATTGGGAATTTTAAATCAAAACTCACCGGGATTTATTGTTCCATTGAAAAACTCGCAGAGATTTGATTTTCCAAGGGAATCGCGGGGTTGGGATCCCAGAATTCCAAGGAGAAACAAATGGAGATGGGAATTTTTAGGTTGTTGCTCTAATTTTTTCCAGGGAAATTCCTGGATTTGAATCAAAATTGGGATTTTTTTTCCTTACTCTCCCACTGAGGAATTCCAGGTTATTTCTCTGGTCTAAAATCGCCATCTCTTCCCAAGGAATTCCGTGGAATTTGGGATGAAAATTCCCAGGATTTGACTCAAAATTGGGATTTTTTGCTGAAGAATTCCAGGTTTAAAATCTCTGTTTCATTCCAAGGAATTCTCTGGAATTTGGGATGGAAATCCCCAGGATTGACCCAAAATTGGGATTTTTTCTGAGGAATTCCAAGTGAAGAATTCCAGGTTTAAAATCTCTGGTTCTTCCCAAGGAATTCTGTGGAATTTGGGATGAAAATTCCCTGGATTGACCCAAAATTGGAATTTTTTTGCTGAGGAATTCCAGGTTTAAAATCTGCATCTCTTCCCAAGGAATTCTGTGGAATTTGGGATGAAAATCCCCAGGATTGACCCAAAATTGGGATTTCTCTGAGGAATTCCAAGTGAAGAATTCCAGGTTTAAAATCTCTGGTTCTTCCCAAGGAATTCTGTGGAATTTGGGATGAAAATTCCCTGGATTTGACTCAAAATTGGGATTTTTTTCCCTCCTCTCCCACTGAGGAATTCCAGATTAAAAATCTCTGTTTCATTCCAAGGAATTCTGTGGAATTTTGGATGAAAATTCCCTGGATTGACTCAAAATTGGGATTTTTTCCTGAGGAATTCCAGGTTTAAAATCTCTGTCTCTTTCCAAGGGAATCTCAGGAATTTGGGATGCAATTCCCTGGATTTGACCCAAAATTGGGATTTTTTGCTAAGGAGTTCCAGGTTTAAAATCTCTGGTTCTTTCCAAGGAATTCTGTGAAATTTGGGATGAAAATTCCCTGGATTTGACTCAAAATTGGGATTTTTTTCCCTACTCTCCCACTGAGGAGTTCCAGGTTTAAAATCTCTGGTTCTTCCCAAGGAATTCTCTGGAATTTGGGATGAAAATTCCCAGGATTTGACCCAAAATTGGGATTTTTTTCCCTACTCTCCCACTGAGGAATTCCAGGTTTAAAATGTGTTTCATTCCAAGGAATTCTGTGGAATTTGGGATGCAATTCCCTGGATTTGACTCAAAATTGGAATTTTTTTCCCTCCTCTCCCACTGAGGAATTCCAGGTTTAAAATGTGTTTCATTCCAAGGAATTCTCTGGAATTTGGGATGAAAATTCCCTGGATTTGACCCAAAATTGGGATTTTTTTCCCTCCTCTCCCATTGCAGAATTCCAGGTTCTTTCCTGGTTTTAAAAATTTAAACTCCAAAAAAAATTGAAGATTTATTTTTAAAAAATCCCAAAAGATTTTTGGTTATCCCAAAATTCCCAGCTTGGAATGAGCAGCAGGAGCTTCAGTTTGGGGCTTTTTAATTAAAATTAAAATTAAATAAAATTAAACTAAATGAAAATAAAAATATAGAAATAAATGTATAAAAAGAAATAAAAATGAAATGAAATTAAAATTAAGGAAAAGTAAAAATAAAAATGAGATTAAAAAGAAAATTCAAACTAAGAATAAGATTAAAAATGAAATTAAAAATAAAATAAAGCTCAAACCACAAAAATAAATAAAAGTAAAAATATGAATTAAAATAAGAATTAAAAATTAAACTAAAAACATGAAATAAAAACATAAATATAAATTAAAATTATAAATATAAATATAAATAAAGATATAAATAATAAACAATTAATTTTTTCCCCATTCCAGGTAAATTTTCCATCATTTCCTCACCCAGAAATTCCCAAGGTTGGGAAGAACTGGGAGGAAAATTCCAAGAATTTTGGGATTTAAAGGAAAAATTAAAATAAAAATAAGATAAAAATAAGAATAAAAAATTAAAAATAAAATAAAAATAAGAATAAAAAATACCAAAAAATAAAGAATAAAAAATACCAAAAGAAACCCCAAATAAAAACCCAAATAAAAAATACAAATTAAAAAAAATAAAAATAAAAATAAAAGCCCTGGGAGGAGAATTCCAAGAATTTGGGGATTTAAATGAAAACCTGTGCAGGGATAAAAATAAAAATAAGAATTAAAAATACAAATTAAAAAATAAAAATAAAAATAAAAATAAAAATAAAAATAAAAATAAAAATAAAAATAAAAATAAAAATAAAAGCTCTGGGAGGAGAATTCCAAGAATTTGGGGATTTAAATGAAAACCTGTGCAGGAATAAAAATAAAAATTAAAATTAAAAATACAAAAAAAAAAACCCAAATAGAAATACAAATAAAATATAAATAAATAAAAATAAAAATAAAAATAAAAATAAAAATAAAAATAAAAGCCCTGAGAGGAGAATTCCAAGAATTTGGGGATTTAAATGAAAACCTGTGCAGGAATAAAAATAAAAATAAGAATTAAAAATACAAATTAAAAAATAAAAATAAAAATAAAAATAAAAATAAAAATAAAAGCTCTGGGAGGAGAATTCCAAGAATTTGGGGATTTAAATGAAAACCTGTGCAGGAATTAAAATAAAAATAAGAATTAAAAATACAAATTAAAAAATAAAAATAAAAATAAAAATTAAAATTAAAATTAAAATTAAAATTAAAATAAAAGCTCTGGGAGGAGAATTCCAAGAATTTGGGGATTTAAATGAAAACCTGTGCAGGGATAAAAATAAAAATAAAAAATACAAATTTTAAAAAATTAAAGAATTAGGAGGAGAATCCCAAGAATTTTGGGATTTCAAGGAAAAATTGTGCCGGGATAAAAATAAAAATTCACCTGGGGTGGGGGAATTGAGGGAAATTTTCCTGGAATGGTGAAAAAATTTTGGGATTTTGGTGTCTCCCATTCCACAGGGAGAACCTGGGAATTTTTTTCCCAAAAAATTCCACAGGAAACAGGAAAAATAATCCCAAAAAATCAGGACTGGTTGGTTTTCCTTGGCCTGGAGGTGGATAGAACACCCCAATTAAATGTTAATAATAATTAATAATTCTATTTAATTAGCAGCTGTAAAATATTCAGGAATTGGGAAAATTCTGGGAATTTTGAGGTGAATTCATGAAGCAAAAAGTGAATTTTCTTTGGGACTTCACCCTTCACCTTCCCACCCATAAAACACCAGGAAAACCCAGCGGGATTTCATTAATTAATCAGATTTAATTAGTGCTAATTAATCACTGAAAGCCTTTAAAGTGCTTTATTTGGATTTTTAATTTTTTTTTCATAATTATTTTTTGCAGCATCTTTGGGAATTTTTTTGGTGGGAGCTTTCCCATCCTCTGCCCAGGTTGGGATCCCAAAAAATCCGAGTGAATCCCAAAAAATCCGAGTGAATCCCAACAATCCGAGTGAATCCCAAAAATCCGAGTGAATCCCAAGAAATCCCAGTGAATCCCAAAAAATCCCAGTGAATCCCAAAAAATCTGAGTGAATCCCAAAAAATCCAAGTGAATCCCAAAAAATCCCAGTGAATCCCAAAAAATCCCAGTGAATCCCAAAAAATCCGAGTGAATCCCAAAAATCCCAGTGAATCCCAAAAATCCGAGTGAATCCCAAGAAATCTGAGTGAATCCCAAAAATCTGAGTGAATCCCAAAAAATCTGAGTGAATCCCAAAAAACCTGAGTGAATCCCAAAAAATCCCGAGTGAATCCCAAAAAACCTGAGTGAATCCCAAAAAATCCGAGTGAATCCCAAGAAATCAGAGTGAATCCCAAGAAATCTGAGTGAATCCCAAGAAATCCAAATGAATCCTAAGAAATCCTGAGTGAATCCCAAGAAAACTGAGAGAATCCCAAATAAAACTGAGTGAATCCCAAGAAAACCAAGTGAATCCTAAAAAAACCCAAGTGAATCCCAAAAAAACCCGAGTGAATCCCAAAAAACCCAAGTGAATCCCCAAAAAATCTGAGTGAATCCCAAAAAATCCGAGTGAATCCCAAAAAATCTGAGTGAATCCCAAAAAATCCCAGTGAATCCCAAAAATCCGAGTGAATCCCAAAAATCCGAGTGAATCCCAAAAAATCCGAGTGAATCCCAAAAAATCCCAGTGAATCCCAAAAAATCCCAGTGAATCCCAAAAAATCTGAGTGAATCCCAAAAAATCCTGAGTGAATCCCAAAAATCCGAGTGAATCCCAAAAAATCCGAGTGAATCCCAAAAAATCCGAGTGAATCCCAAGAAATCCCAGTGAATCCCAAAAATCCGAGTGAATCCCAAAAAATACCAGTGAATCCCAAAAATCCGAGTGAATCCCAAAAAATCCGAGTGAATCCCAAAAAATCCAAGTGAATCCCAAAAAATCCCAGTGAATCCCAAAAAATCCCAGTGAATCCCAAAAAATCCGAGTGAATCCCAAAAAATCCGAGTGAATCCCAAAAAATCCGAGTGAATCCCAAAAAATCCTGAGTGAATCCCAAAAAATCTGAGTGAATCCCAAAAAATCCTGAGTGAATCCCAAAAAATCCGAGTGAATCCCAAAAAATCCAAGTGAATCCCAAAAAATCCGAGTGAATCCCAAAAAATCCTGAGTGAATCCCAAAAAACCTGAGTGAATCCCAAAAAATCCGAGTGAATCCCAAAAAATCCTGAGTGAATCCCAAGAAATCCAAGTGAATCCCAAGAAATCCGAGTGAATCCCAAAAAATCCCAGTGAATCCCAAAAAATCAGAGTGAATCCCAAAAAATCCGAGTGAATCCCAAAAAATCCGAGTGAATCCCAAAAAATCCGAGTGAATCCCAAAAAATCCGAGTGAATCCCAAAAAATCCTGAGTGAATCCCAAGAAATCAGAGTGAATCCCAAAAAATCCGAGTGAATCCCAAAAAATCCTGAGTGAATCCCAAAAAATCCTGAGTGAATCCCAAAAAATCCGAGTGAATCCCAAAAAATCAGAGTGAATCCCAAAAAATCCGAGTGAATCCCAAAAAATCCTGAGTGAATCCCAAGAAATCTGAGTGAATCCCAAAAAATCCCAGTGAATCCCAAAAAATCAGAGTGAATCCCAAAAAATCCGAGTGAATCCCAAAAAATCCTGAGTGAATCCCAAAAAATCCGAGTGAATCCTAAAAAACCCAAGTGAATCCCAAAAAATCCGAGTGAATCCCAAAAAATCCGAGTGAATCCCAAAAAATCCTGAGTGAATCCCAAAAAATCCCAGTGAATCCCAAAAAATCAGAGTGAATCCCAAAAAATCCGAGTGAATCCCAAGAAATCCCAGTGAATCCCAAGAAATCAGAGTGAATCCCAAAAAATCCCAGTGAATCCCAAAAATCCGAGTGAATCCCAAAAATCCGAGTGAATCCCAAAAATCCGAGTGAATCCCAAAAATCCGAGTGAATCCCAAAAATCCGAGTGAATCCCAAGAAATCCGAGTGAATCCCAAAAAATCCCAGTGAATCCCAAAAAATCAGAGTGAATCCCAAGAAATCCAAGTGAATCCTAAGAAATCCTGAGTGAATCCCAAGAAAACTGAGAGAATCCCAAATAAAATTGAGTGAATCCCAAGAAAACCAAGTGAATCCTAAAAAAACCCAAGTGAATCCCCAAAAAATCTGAGTGAATCCCAAAAAATCTGAGTGAATCCCAAGAAATCCAAGTGAATCCCAAGAAATCCGAGTGAATCCGTAAAAAAACCGAGTGAATCCCAAGAAAACTGAGTGAATCCCAAGAAAACTGAGTGAATCCTAAGAAATCCTGAGTGAATCCCAAGAAAACCTGAGTGAATCCCAACAAACCCAAGTGAATCCCAAGAAATCCGAGCGGATCCCAAGAAATCCTGAGTGAATCCCAAGAAAACTGAGAGAATCCCAAATAAAATTGAGTGAATCCCAAGAAATCCGAGCGGATCCCAAGAAATCCTGAGTGAATCCCAAGAAATCCTGAGAGAATCCCAAAAAACCCGAGTGAATCCCAAGAAAATTGGATTTTTGGGCAGCCGGATCCCATCCCTCTCCACCTCCCTGGCACGTCCCAACCAGAGAAAATTCCAGGAGAACCTGGGGATGGCACCAAACGTTGGGAATTCTCAGAGCAGCCGCAGCCTCGGGGGATTTTTGGGATGGAATCCCGAATTCCTGCAGCCCCTTTTCCAGGTTTGGGATCCTGGTTTGGGCAGGGCAGGAAATGAGGAGTTTTCCCTTTTTTTTTTTCCTGCTGGGATCCAGGTGGGATGAGGGGATGGAGGATGACACTGGAGGGATGGGAAAGGGACAGGGAAAACTGGGAAGAGGTGTGGGATGGTGATCCCAAATCCCTGAGAAAGAGGGATCCCAGTCCCAAATCCCTGAGGGAGAGGTGTGGGATGGCGATCCCAAATCCCTGAGAGGTGTGGGATGGTGATCCCAAATCCCTGAGAAAGAGGGATCCCAATCCCAAATCCCTGAGAGGTGTGGGATGGTGATCCCAAATCCCTGAGAGGTGTGGGATGGCAATCCCAAATCCCTGAGAGGTGTGGGATGGCGATCCCAAATCCCTGAGAGGTGTGGGATGGTGATCCCAAATCCCTGAGAAAGAGGGATCCCAATCCCAAATCCCTGAGAGGTGTGGGATGGTGATCCCAAATCCCTGAGAGGTGTGGGATGGCCAATCCCAAATCCATGAGAGGTGTGGGATGGTGATCCCAAATCCCTGAGAGGTGTGGGATGGTGATCCCAAATCCCTGAGAAAGAGGGATCCCAATCCCAAATCCCTGAGAGGTGTGGGATGGTGATCCCAAATCCCTGAGAGGTGTGGGATGGTGATCCCAAATCCCTGAGAAAGAGGGATCCCAATCCCAAATCCCTGAGAGGTGTGGGATCCCAATCCCAAATCCCTGAGAGGTGTGGGATGGTGATCCCAAATCCATGAGAGGTGTGGGATGGTGATCCCAAATCCATGAGAGGTGTGGGATGGTGATCCCAAATCCATGAGAGGTGTGGGATGGTGATCCCAAATCCCTGAGAGGTGTGGGATGGCCAATCCCAAATCCCTGAGAGATGTGGGATGGTGATCCCAAATCCCTGAGAGGTGTGGGATGGCCAATCCCAAATCCCTGAGAGGTGTGGGATCCCAATCCCAAATCCCTGAGAGGTGTGGGATGGCAATCCCAAATCCCTGAGAGGTGTGGGATGGCCAATCCCAAATCCATGAGAGGTGTGGGATGGTGATCCCAAATCCCTGAGAGGTGTGGGATGGTGATCCCAAATCCCTGAGAGGTGTGGGATGGTGATCCCAAATCCCTGAGAGGTGTGGGATGGCAATCCCAAATCCCTGAGAGGTGTGGGATGGCCAATCCCAAATCCATGAGAGGTGTGGGATGGCCAATCCCAAATCCATGAGAGGTGTGGGATGGCCAATCCCAAATCCATGAGAGGTGTGGGATGGCCAATCCCAAATCCATGAGAGGTGTGGGATGGCCAATCCCAAATCCATGAGAGGTGTGGGATGGCGATCCCAAATCCCTGAGAGGTGTGGGATGGCCAATCCCAAATCCATGAGAGGTGTGGGATGGTGATCCCAAATCCCTGAGAGGTGTGGGATGGTGATCCCAAATCCCTGAGAGGTGTGGGATGGTGATCCCAAATCCCTGAGAAAGAGGGATCCCAATCCCAAATCCCTGAGAGGTGTGGGATGGCGATCCCAAATCCCTGAGAGGTGTGGGATGGCCAATCCCAAATCCATGAGAGGTGTGGGATGGTGATCCCAAATCCCTGAGAGGTGTGGGATGGCCAATCCCAAATCCCTGAGAGGTGTGGGATCCCAATCCCAAATCCCTGAGAGGTGTGGGATGGTGATCCCAAATCCATGAGAGGTGTGGGATGGTGATCCCAAATCCATGAGAGGTGTGGGATGGTGATCCCAAATCCATGAGAGGTGTGGGATGGCAATCCCAAATCCATGAGAGGTGTGGGATGGCAATCCCAAATCCATGAGAGGTGTGGGATGGCCAATCCCAAATCCCTGAGCGAGAGGTGTGGGATGGTGATCCCAAATCCCTGAGAAAGAGGGATCCCAATCCCAAATCCCTGAGCGAGAGGTGTGGGATGGCGATCCCAAATCCCTGAGAAAGAGGGATCCCAATCCCAAATCCCTGAGAGGTGTGGGATGGTGATCCCAAATCCCTGAGAGGTGTGGGATCCCAATCCGAAATCCCTGAGAAGTGTGGGATGGCAATCCCAAATCCCTGAGAAAGAGGGATCCCAATCCCAAATCCCTGAGAAGTGTGGGATGGCAATCCCAAATCCCTGAGAAAGAGGGATCCCAATCCCAAATCCCTGAGAGGTGTGGGATGGTGATCCCAAATCCATGAGGGAGAGATGTGGGATGGTGATCCCAAATCCCTGAGAGGTGTGGGATGGTGATCCCAAATCCCTGAGAGGTGTGGGATGGAAATGCAAAATTCTAAGAAAGAGGGATGGGATGGCAAGGTTGGATCCCTGAGAAATAGGATGGGATCACAACCCCAGATCCCTGAGGACAGGGATGGGATCACAGCCCCAGATCCCTGAGGAGAGGGATGGGATGCCTAAGGAACAGGGGTGGGATGGCAATCCCAGATCCCTGAGAAGAAGGCTGAGATCCCAATCCCAGATCCCTCAGGAGAATGTTGGGATCCCAATCCCAGATCCCTGAAGAGATGGTGGGGATCCCAATCCCAGATCCCTGAGGAAAAGGCTGGGATTTCAGTCCCAGATCCCTCAGGAGAGCAGTGGGATCCCAATCCCAAATCCCTCAGGAGAATGTTGGGATCCCTGAGAAAGAGGGATGGGATGGCAATCCTGGATCTCTCAGGAGGTTGGAACACCAATCCCAGACCCCTGAGGAGAGGGATGAGATCCCAATCCCAAATCCCTGAGAAAGCTGGAATACCAACCCCAAATCCCTAAGGAAAGGGATGGGATGGCAATCCCAAACCCCTGAGAAAGCTGGAACACCAACCCCAAATCCCTAAGGAAAGGGATGGGATGGCAATCCCAAATCCCTGAGGAGAAAGCTGGAATACCAATCCCAAATCCCTGAGGAGAAAGCTGGAATACCAACCCCAAATCCCTAAGGAAAGGGATGGGATGGCAATCCCAAATTTCTGAGGAGAAAGCTGGAATACCAACCCCAAATCCCTAAGGAGAGAGATGGGATGGCAATCCCAAATCCCTGAGGAGAAAGCTGGAATACCAATCCCAAATCCCTGAGGAGAAAGCTGGAATACCAACCCCAAATCCCTAAGGAGAGGGATGGGATGGCAATCCCAAATCCCTGAAAAGCTGGAATACCAACCCCAAATCCCTAAGGAGAGGGATGGGATGGCAATCCCAAATCCCTGAGGAGAAAGCTGGAATACCAACCCCAAATCCCTAAGGAGAGGGATGGGATGGCAATCCCAAATCCCTGAGGAGAAAGCTGGAATACCAACCCCAAATCCCTAAGGAGAGGGATGGGATGGCAATCCCAAATCCCTGAGGAAAAAGCTGGAATACCAACCCCAAATCCCTAAGGAGAGGGATGGGATGGCAATCCCAAATCCCTGAGGAGAAAGCTGGAATACCAACCCCAAATCCCTAAGGAGAGGATGGGATGGCAAATCCCAAATCCCTGAGGAGAAAGCTGGAATACCAACCCAAATCCCTAAGGAGAGGGATGGGATGGCAAATCCCAAATCCCTGAGGAGAAAGCTGGAATACCAACCCAAATCCCTAAGGAGAGGGATGGGATGGCAAATCCCAAATCCCTGAGGAGAAAGCTGGAATACCAACCCAAATCCCTAAGGAGAGGGATGGGATGGCAATCCCAAATCCCTTAGAAAGCTGGAATACCAACCCAAATCCCTAAGGAGAGGGATGGGATGGCAATCCCAAATCCCTGAAAAGCTGGAATACCAACCCCAAATCCCTAAGGAGAGGGATGGGATGGCAAATCCCAAATCCCTGAAAAGCTGGAATACCAACCCCAAATCCCTTAGGAGAGGGATGGGATGGCAGTCCCAGGACCCTCAGGAAAATGTTGGAATCCGAGTCCCAGATCCCTGAGGAAGAGGACTGGGATTCCAATCCCAGATTCCTGAGGAAAAGGCTGGGATCTCAGTCCCAGATCCCTCAGGAGAATGTTGGGATCCCAATCCCAGATCCCTCAGGAAAATGCTGGGATCTGAGTCCCAGATCCCTGAGGAAAAGGACTGGGATTCCAATCCCAGATTCCTGAGGAAAAGGCTGGGATCTCAGTCCCAGATCCCTCAGGAGAATGTTGGGATCCCAATCCCAGATCCCTCAGGAAAATGCTGGGATCCGAGTCCCAGATCCCTGAGGAAAAGGACTGGGATTCCAATCCCAGGTTCCTGAGGAAAAGGCTGGGATCTCAGTCCCAGATCCCTCAGGAGAATGTTGGGATCCCAATCCCAGATCCCTCAGGAAAATGCTGGGATCTGAGTCCCAGATCCCTGAGGAAGAGGACTGGGATTCCAATCCCAGATTCCTGAGGATGGGGATGGCAATCCCAGACTCCTGATCCCCAAAGAAGAGGGCTGGAATTCCAACCCCAGGACTCTCCGGAGAAGACCAGGATCACAATCCTAAATCCCTGAGGAAAAAGACTGGGATTCCAATCCCAAACCCCTGAGGAAAAAGACTGGGATCCCAATCGCAAACCTCTGAGGAAAAAGACTGGGATCCCAATCCCAAACCCTGAGGAAAAAGACTGGGATCTCAATCCCAAATCCCTGAAGAAAAAGACTGGGATCTCAATCCCAAAGCTCCAGGCGATGGAGAGGGGCACTCACTCAGCGAAGGTGAAGCACCAGCAGGCCGAGGATGATGAGAGGGGGGTGGTCTCACCCTGCGAACCGCTGATCACAGACCCTCCCCTTTTCCTTAACCTCCCCTAAAAACCGGGAAAAGGCCGTTTCTCCCGAGAACTCCGGGAAAAGCCCCCCCCTCACCTCACACACACCCTCAGCGTATTGTGGTGGCTAAGAAAGAGAACGAAAAATAATCCCCGTGCCCAACATGGCCGCCCACCAGCGAAGCAGCGCCGCCAAAGAGAGGAGGGGGCGGCAGCACCGGGAGAGGGGGGGAGAGACACGACCGCCCCTTCCTCACGCCGGCAGTGGCGACCGGGGAGGCGACCGTGAGGGGACAGCGAGGAGACACTGAGGGGACAGCGAAGGGACCCCCGGTATGGCGGGAGGGGGAGCGCGGAGGGAGCGGCGGCGCGGCCGCATCACCGCCGCCCCCCTCCCCTGAGGGCGGCCGCTTCACCGCGCCCCCCGGGCCGTGAGGGCTGAGCGCGGATCCCTCCGCGTCCCTCAGCGCCCGCCCGGGGCCCGGCGGGAGCGGCCGCCGGAGCCGCCGCGGCTCCTCCCCGGCCCCTCCTCGGCACCCCGAGCCCTCCCTCCTCCTCCTTCTTCTCCTCCTCCTCCTCCTCCTGCTCTTCTCCTCCTCCTCCCGCCACCGCTTTGTGTACGGCGCGCTCCGGCCCTGCCGCCCCCCCCTCCCCTTCTTCATTCCCTCCTTCTCCCCCATTCCCGGGCGGTTCGAGCCGGTTCCACCGTCACCGATTCCCCCCCACACCTCCATCTCCCGCCGTCGTCGCCGCCACCCCCGGGGGGGTTCCCCGCCGCCTTCATCCTCCCCTGTTCCCCGCGCCCCCCGCCTCACCTTCCTCAGCGCTGCCGCCGCTCGCTCCTGTGGGGCTCCGCCGACCCGCAGGGCGCGGGGGCAGGTGGCATGAGCCCCTCCTCCTCGCCCCTCACACTTGGCGGGATGTTGAGGAGGAGGAGGATGAAGATGATGGTGAAGAAGAAGGAATTATCCCTGGGTCTGTTCGCCCTCTGTACGTTGTGCCGGGGGGCGGCTCCGTGCTTGGCGTGCGTGTGGGGTTTTTTTGCCCTCCCTTCTCTACTTCACCCCTCACGGAAAAGGGAGGAGGGGGGGAGGGGGATTAAAAAAAAAAAAAAAAAAAAAAGGTCGTCGGGCCCGGCGGGCTGATACAGGCGCGCGGCGCCCGCAGCCGCACCACACACACACAACACACACCACACACACAAAAAGGGGACCTGGCCGGCGGAGGGATACTGGTGACGTCACTTCCTCCTGCGCGCGGTGACGTCACGGGGGACGGGCCCTGAGGCGGCTGAGGGAGGGAAGGGGAAGGACGGGAAAATGGCGCCTCTGGGTCGTGACCCCCCCCCTGCTCGCTCCTCACGGGTTTTCCCCTCATGGATCCGCCGTCGCTGCGGTTCTGAGGGGATGAGGAGCGGCGGCAGAAGCGGCCGGTTCTTCCTCACGGCCTCAGGGGATGCTCCCGGGCCAGGTGTCCCGCGCTGGGGTTGAGCGGCCCCAGAGTCCCTCAGGGTGAGGAGGGGTCAGCCTACACAGGTGAGGGCTGATTGGTGCTCCCTGTCCAAAATTTCTCACCTGAGGCTAAAATCTCCCAGCTGGGCAGGTGTTGGATTTATCTGGATGGGTTTCAGCCACCTTGCAGCCCTCTTGGAGTTGGGATCAGCCCTCCTCGACATGTCCAGGTCCCAAGGTGCTCCCTGGGCAAGATCTCTCACCTGAGGGGAAAAATTCCCCACCCGAGCCAGCCCCAAAATTAGGAAAAACAGCCAAATAAAAGGGGGAAAGCAGTCCCTAAAAATGAGGGGAAATCAGCTGCAAGAAGAGGAAAAAAAGTGCAAAAATGGGGAAAAAACAGCCCAAAAAATGGGGGGAAACAGCCAAACTTGAGGAAAAAACAGCCCCAAAAATGCAGAAAAAACAGCCCAAAAATGAGAGGAAATCAGCTCAAAAGTGGGGGGAAGTACCCCTCGAAATGAGGAAAAAACCAGCCTAAAAATAGGGAAAAGATGGCACAAAATGGGGGGAAATAGTCCCTAAAAATATGGGGAATAGCAAAAAAAATTGAGGGAAACAGCCCCAAAAGTTGAGGAAAAAACAGGTGAAAAATTGGGAAAAATAGCCCAAAAAGTGAGAGGAAAACCACCCAAAATTGGAGGAAAACTACCCAAAAATGGGAAAAAAAGCCCTCAAAAATGAAAGGAAACAGCCCCAAAATGGGGGAAAACAGCCAAAAAAATGAGGGGAAAAGTAGCCCAAAAATGGGGGAAAACAGCCTCAAAGTGGGGAAAAAACAGCCCAAAATGGGGAAGGAGCCCCCCAAAATGAGGAAAATGGCAAAGGAAAAAAAATACGGAAACAGCCCCAAAAATTGAGGAGAACGCAGGTCAAAAATAGGGAAATACAGCCCAAAATTGGGGGGGAAACTGCTCCAAAAATTGAGGAAAAACCAGGTGAAAAATGGTGAAAACCAGCCCAAAAATATGTGGAAATCTGTCCAAAAGTGAGGGGAAATAGCCAAAAAATAGGGGCAAAAACAGCCCCAAAATGAGGAAAAAACAGCCCAAAAAGGGGGAAAATATCTCCAAAAAAAGAGGGAAAATAGCATAAAAATTCCAGGGAAACAACCCCAAAAATTGAGGAGAAATCTGGTAAAAAATGGGGGAAAACAGCCCCAAAATTGAGGGAAAAATCAGGTTAAAAATGAGGAAAAACAGCCCCAAAAATGAAGGAAATCAGCCCAAAAGGGATAAACAGTTCCTGTTATTTGTGATAAATTCTGAGTTTTAAATTTTATAACTAATTCTGTTTTAAAATATGTTTTAGATAAAAAATAATTTACATTTTCAATAATTTATATTTAAAATATTTAAATTTTTTTTTTTTAGTTTATTTTTCTGTTTATTTTTTATTGTTTATTTATGTATTATTCATTATTATTATTATTTCACTCATATTTCAAATTAGGATACAAATTTAACTGGATTTTTTTTTTTTCTCTTTTTCCTTTAGGGAAGGAATTCCAGGCTGGAATTTCGAGGTTGAAAATCAGAATTTTCCCCATTTTCTCCACCTTGGAAAAATCAGGATCCAACATCTGGGACAGAATCCATCAAAACAGGAGGATGGGATTAATGAAGTAAATTTTCTCTTTTATTGTTCATTAATTTAAATACACAAAACACTTAAATACAATTTAAATCCTGCTTTAATTCCCATTTTTTCCCCATATTCCTCATGAAATTTGGGATGGGACAGAAATTGGAGAGCCTCAAACTCCCAAACTTGGAATTTTTTAGGAATAAACCCAAATTTTCTGTCTCAGAATGAATTCCAGTGTTAAAAAAAGGAGATTTTTAGGGAGTCTGGGGATAATTAAGGACTAATTAAGGACTAATTAAGGAAGTTGTTCTGAGCCAAAGGAGATTTTTATCTCTGGAATAATTTGGATTTGGGATTGGCCCTTCCCACACTTTTTTTGCTGCTGTAAATAGAAAATTTTAAAATAAATTTTCTTTTTCCAGGTGCCCAAGTGTTGATTAAAATAATAAAATTATAAAAATTTTGATTAAAATCTTGATAAAAACATTTTCCTCTTTGGGGTGAGATTGAAGGAGAAAATTCTGGATACACAGAGGAGTTTTGGGGTTGTGGTAATGGTGGGGAAAGGATTGGGCTGGAAAATTCCCAAAATTCGGGGGAAACGGCCAAAAAATGTGGGAAAAATATCCCTTAAAATGTGGGAAAAATAGTTCCAAAAATGAGGGGGAAATATCTCAAAAATGGAGGGAAAACAGCAAAAAATTGGGGAATCACAGCCCAAAAATGAGGGGAAAATAGGAAAAAAATGGGGGAAACAGCCCCAAAAATGGGGAAAAAAGAGCCCAAAATTGGAGGGAAAATGGGAGGGAAATGGCAAAAATAATGAGGGAAGCAACCCAAAAACTGAGAAAAAAGAAACCTAAAAATGGGAGGAAAAAGCCCAAAAATGGGAGAATAAATAAACCAAAAATGAGGGGGAAATAATTTTAAAATGGGGAGGAAACAGCACCAAAAATGAGGAAAAATAGCCCAAAAATGTGGGGAAATAACCCAAAAAAAGGGGGAAACAGCCCAAAAATGGAGAAAAAATAAATCAAAAATGGGAGAATAAATAAACTAAAAATGAGGGGGAAATAATTTAAAAATGGGGAGAAAGCAGCACCAAAAATGAGGGGAAATAACCCAAAAAAAGGTGGGAAACAGCCCAAAAATGGAGAAAAAATAAATCAAAAATGGGAGAAAACAACCCCAAAAATGAGAGGAAAATGTTGGGGAAAAAATGGGAGGAAACAGCCCAAAAATGGAGAAAAAATAAACCAAAAATGGGAGAAAAATAAACAAAAAATGAGGGGGAAATAATTTAAAAATGGGGAGAAAACAGCACCAAAAATGAGGGGAAATAGCCCAAAAAAAGGTGGGAAACAGCCCAAAAATGGAGAAAAAATAAACCAAAAATGGGAGAATAAATAAACTAAAAATGAGGGGGAAATAGTTTAAAAATGGGGAGGAAACAGCACCAAAAATGAGGGGAAATAGCCCAAAAATGTGGGGAAATAACCCAAAAAAAGGGGGGAAACAGCCCAAAAATGGAAAAAAAATAAACCAAAAATGGGAAAAAAATAAACCAAAAATGAGGGGGAAATAATTTAAAAATGGGGAGAAAACAGCACCAAAAATGAGGAAACATAGCCTAAAAATGAGGGGAAATAACCCAAAAAATGGGGGGAAACAGCCCAAAAATTGAGAAAAAATAAATCAAAAATGAGGGGGAAATAGTTTAAAAATGGGGAGAAAACAGCACCAAAAATGAGGGGAAATAACCCAAAAATGTGGGGAAATAACCCCAAAAAATGGGCGGAAACAGCCCAAAAATGGAGAAAAAATAAACCAAAAATGGGAAAAAAATAAACCAAAAATGAGGGGGAAATAATTTAAAAATGGGGAGAAAACAGCACCAAAAATGAGGAAAAATAGCCCAAAAATGTGGGGAAATAACCCAAAAAATGGGGGGAAATGGCCCAAAAATGGAGAAAAAATAAACCAAAAATGAGGGGGAAATAGTTTAAAAATGGGGAGAAAACAGCACCAAAAATGAGGGGAAATAACCCAAAAATGGGGAAATAACCCCAAAAAATGGGGGGAAACAGCCCAAAAATTGAGAAAAAATAAACCAAAAATGGGAGAATAAATAAACTAAAAATGAGGGGGAAATAATTTAAAAATGGGGAGGAAACAGCACCAAAAATGAGGAAACATAGCCTAAAAATGGGGAAATAACCCCAAAAAATGGGGGGAAACAGCCCAAAAATGGAGAAAAAATAAACCAAAAATGGAAGAAAACAACCCCAAAAATGAGAGGAAAATGTTGGGGAAAAAATGGGAGGAAACAGCCCAAAAATGGAGAAAAAATAAACCAAAAATGGGAGAAAAATAAACAAAAAATGAGGGGGAAATAATTTAAAAATGGGGAGAAAACAGCACCAAAAATGAGGAAACATAGCCTAAAAATGGGGAAATAACCCCAAAAAATGGGGGGAAACAGCCCAAAAATTGAGAAAAAATAAACCAAAAATGGGAGAATAAATAAACTAAAAATGAGGGGGAAATAATTTAAAAATGGGGAGGAAACAGCACCAAAAATGAGGGGAAATAACCCAAAAATGTGGGGAAATAACCCAAAAAAAGGGGGAAACAGCCCAAAAATGGAAAAAAAAAAACCAAAAATGGGAGAAAACAACCCCAAAAATGAGAGGAAAATGTTGGGGGAAAAATGGGAGGAAACAGCACCAAAAATGAGGAAAAAAAGGTCAAAAAATGAGGGAAAAACAGCAAAAAGTGGGAAAAAAATTAATTTTAATCTCTTCAATAATAAAGGAAAAATTCCAAAATAATCATTTAAATCTCTTTATTAATTGCAGAAAAAAAATCCCATTTTTAGGGAATTTTTTCCTGCTTTTCCTGGTGGTTCCTGGAAAAAGCAGGGATGTAAAAAAAAGGGATTTTTTGGAAATTCCAAAATAAACATTTCCTGGAAAGAAAGGGGAAAATAATGCAGATTCCTTAAAAAATTCCCTAATAAATAAATGAATGATCATTAATTAATAAATGAATTCTCCTTAGGGACAATCCCAGCAGTGAAATCCTGATTTTCCAGGGGGAAAAAATCTTTTTTTCTTGGGATTTTTTAGGAATTTTTTCCACCCAAAAAAAAAGCCACAAAATTAAAAATTAAAAATTAAAAATTGCTGAAATTTTCTGGAGAGAATTCCCTGGAAATATCCCCCAAATCCCGAGATTTTTGAACCAAAACTCCTGGAAATATTCCCAAAAATCCCGATTTTTTTCCCCTCTTTTGCTGTTCCAAATTCCTTTTCCAGGCTGGGAAAAAAATAGGGGGAAAATTGGGATAAAAAAGGAAAAAAATCAGGAATTCCAGGGTGGGAGAAGTTTGGGAATTTCCTTTGGAATTTTTAAGGTGGAATTTTTGTTTTTTTCGCTGCTCCGGCTCCTCCCCTCGGCTCCTCCCCCCCAAATCCCTCCCCCTTTTTTCCAGCATTTCCGAGCTTTTCCCTTTTCCCGGCGTTTTCTCCTTAAAAATCCCAGGAAATTCCAGGAATTCTCATTCCCAACCTGATCCAGGATGGGTAAGAGATCCCAAAATCCCCCAAAAATCCCAAAAAATCCCCAAAATTCCCGGGATTTGTTTTGCCTTCCCGGGGCTGGGGGTGGGGGGTGAAAGTCCAACTTTTCCCTGGATTAAAAAATTCCCGAATATTTTAATTCATACCTGGAATTCCTTCATTAAAATCCAATTTTTCCTTCTAATTAATTGGGAATTTTGAATCCCAATTAATAAAAAAACTGGGAAAACTCCAGGAATTTCTGGTTGGGAGCAGGAAAAATCCTTGGGAAAATCCTGCAGGGTCAGGATTGAGTTTTCCCTGATATTTTCCAAATTTTTGGGGATAAATCCTTGATTTCCAGGATATTTTCCCCGATTTTTTTAGGATAAAACTTGGAATTTCCAGGAACTTTCACTTTTGGCTCAGGGACAAAAATGGGAGGGGCCAAAAACTCAGGAACCGTTTCCTTGGGAATTCCAAACAGAGAGGGAAAAATCGGGAATTTTGGGCTCAAACCCGGCCAAAAATGAGGAATTTTTAGCAGGAATGTTCAGCCAAAAATTATCAACATTCCAAGCAAAAATATCCCGATTTTCCTGGGGTTTTTTTCATTCCCAAATGGAATTTTTTAGGAATTTTTTGGCTTTCGAGGTCCTGGAAGTCGACAAAAACTTTGGGAATGATTGACACACCTGGAAGGACCTGGGGGAGCTCCAAAAAATTGGGAATTCTGGAAGGAAAAAAATCCTGGAATGCTCTGGAAAATGAATTCCTAAAATTTCCTCGGGAATTTGGGGTTTTGGGGAGGAAATTCCTGAAATTCCTGGATTTTTTTTCCTGTGGGTTTTCCATTGTTTTAATCTTGATTTGAATTTGATTTTTCTCAAATTTAATCCGGATTTATTCCAATTTGGAATTTTTTGATATTAAACCCTGGAATTCCAATGAAATTCCCTTTTTTTTTTTCCCAGCCCTTGCCAAAATCCCAAATTTATCTCTCCCAATTTTGGCACTTTGGGACAGCTCAGGGAGCCAAGAATTGGGATAAATTCCAATTTTTTTTTTCTGGAATGAGCAAATCCAAGGCCCCAAAAATTGGGATAAATTCCAATTTTTTTTTTCTGGAATGAGGAAATCCAAGGCCCCAAATTTGGGATAAATTCCAATCTTTTATTCCCTGGAATGAACAAAAGGAAAAGCCCCGAAATTTGGGATAAATTCCAATGTTTTATTCCCTGGAATGAGCAAATCCAAGGCCCCAAAAATTGGGAATGAGGATTTCCAGGGATTGAGGAATTGGGAATGAGGAATTGGGAATGAGGAATTGGGAATTCCATGGATTTCAGGCTGGAAAATGGAAATGAGGAACTGGAAATTGGGAATGCGGAATTCCATGGATTCAAGGCTGGGAATTGGGAGTGAGGAATTGGGAATTGGGAATGGGGAATTCCATGGATTCAAGGCTGGGAATTGGGAATTGGGAATGGGGAATTCCATGGATTCAAGGCTGGGAATTGGGAGTGAGGAATTGGGAATTCCATGGATTTAAGGGTGGGAATTGGGAATGGAGGGTTGGGAAATGAAGAATTGGGAATGGGAAACTGGGAATTGGGAATGAGGAATGAAGAATTCCTTGGATTTAGGGCTGGAAAATGAGAATGGGGAATTGGGGATGAGGAATTCCATGGATTCAAGGGTGGGAATTGGGAATGAGGAATTGGGAATTCCACGGATTTCAGGCTGGAAAATGGAAATGAGGAACTGGAAATTGGGAATGCGGAATTCCATGGATTTGAGGCTGGGAATTGGGAATGAGGAATTGGGAATTGGGAATGGGGAATTCCATGGATTCAAGGCTGGGAAATGGGAATGGGAAATTGGGAATGAGGAATTCCATGGATTTAAGTTGTCAGGACTGTGCTGGAAAATGGGAGGGATGGGGAATGGAAAATTTCATGGGAATGAGGAATTGGGAATGAGGAATTCCATGGATTTCAGGCTGGGAAATGGGAATGGGGAATTGGGAATGAGGAACCGCATTCCCAGGATTTTTTTGCAGCAGTTTGGGATGTTTGGGATATTTGGGACCGAATTCCCAGGATTTTTGGGATATTTGGGATCTTTGGGATATTTGGGACCGAATTCCCAGGATTTTTGGGATATTTGGGATCTTTGGGATATTTGGGACCGAATTCCCAGGATTTTTGGGATCTTTGGGGTGTTTGGGATATTTGGGACCGAATTCCCAGGATTTTTGGGATATTTGGGATCTTTGGGATGTGGGACCGAATTCCCAGGATTTTTGGGATCTTTGGGATGTTTGGGACCGATTTCCCAGGATTTTTGGGATCTTTGGGATGTGGGACCGAATTCCCAGGATTTTTGGGATCTTTGGGATGTTTGGGACCGATTTCCCAGGATTTTTGGGATTTTTGGGATCTTTGGGATGTTTGGGACCGAATTCCCGGGATTTTTGGGGGCTGTTTGGGATGTTTGGAATGTGGGACTGAATTCCCAGGATTTTTGGGATCTTTGGGGTGTTTGGGATATTTGGGACCGAATTCTCAGGATTTTTGGTGGCAGTTTTGGGATCTTTGGGCTGTGGGACCGAATTCCCAGGATTTTTGTGGCAGTTTGGGATGTTTGGGATGTTTGGGACCGAATTCCCAGGATTTTTGGTGGCAGTTTGGGATCTTTGGGCTGTGGGACCGAATTCCCAGGATTTTTGGGATCTTTGGGATCTTTGGGATGTTTGGGACCGAATTCCCAGGATTTTTGGGATCTTTGGGATGTGGGACCGAATTCCCAGGATTTTTGCCACATTTTGGGATCTTTGGGATATTTGGGACCGAATTCCCAGGATTTTTGGGATCTTTGGGATCTTTGGGATGTTTGGGACCGAATTCCCAGGATTTTTGGGACCTTTGGGGTGTTTGGGATATTTGGGACCGAATTCCCAGGATTTTTGGGATATTTGGGATCTTTGGGATGTGGGACCGAATTCCCAGGATTTTTGGGATTTTTGGGATCTTTGGGATATTTGGGACCGAATTCCCAGGATTTTTGGGATCTTTGGACTGTGGGACCGAATTCCCAGGATTTTTGGGATTTTTGGGATATTTGGGACCGAATTCCCAGGATTTTTGGGATCTTTGGACTGTGGGACCGAATTCCCAGGATTTTTGGGATTTTTGGGATATTTGGGATCTTTGGGCTGTGGGGCAGAATTCCCAGGATTTTTGCAGCAGTTTGGGATCTTTGGGATGTGGGACCGAATTCCCAGGATTTTTGGGATTTTTGGGATCTTTGGGATCTTTGGGATGTTTGGGACCGAATTCCCAGGATTTTTGGGATCTTTGGGGTGTTTGGGACCGAATTCCCAGGATTTTTGGGATATTTGGGATCGAATTCCCAGGATTTTTGGGATCTTTGGGCTGTGGATCTGATGGAATTCCCCCTTTTCCAGCAGGAAAATGCGGCGCCTGCGGGCCGGGCTACGCCAGCCCCCTGGAGGCCATGAAAGGCAAGTGCCGCCATTCCCAAATCCCGGAATTCCTTTGGGAAAAGCCGGGATTGGGGATTGATCCCGGGTTTTGCCCTCAGGGCCGCGGGAGCAGCTGCTGTACCTGCCCTGCATCTACCGGAACACCGGGAGCAGCAAGCCCGACTTCCTGGCAACCGTGGATGTGGATCCCAAATCCCCACAGTACTGCCGGGTACGGGGAGACCGGGAAATCTGGGAGGATCCGGGAGAATCCGGGATCCCAAATCCGGGAGAATCTGGGGAAATCTGGGATCCCAAATCCAGGAGAATCTGGGATAATCTGGGATCCCAAATCCAGGAGAATCTGGGAAAACCTGGGATAATCTGGGAGAATCTGGGATCCCAAATCCAGGAGAATCTGGGATAATCTGGGAGAATCTGGGATCCCAAATCCAGGAGAATCTGGGAAAATCTGGGAGAATCTGGGATCCCAAATCTGGGGAAATCCAGGGGAGCTGGGAGAATCTGGGAGAATCTGGGAGGATCTGGGAAAACCTGGGATCCCAAATCCAGGAGAATCTGGGGAAATCCAGGAGAATCTGGGAAAATCTGGGAGGATCTGGGAAAATCTGGGAGGATCTGGGAAAATCTGGGAGAATCTGGGATCCCAAATCTGGGAAAGTCTGGGGGAATCCGGGGTATCTGGGAGAGTCCAGGAAAATCCAGGAGAATCTGGGAGAATCCAGGAGAATCTGGGAAAATCCAGGAGAATCTGGGAAAATCTGGGAGAATCTGGGAAAATCTGGGATCCCAAATCCAGGAGAATCTGGGAAAATCCGGGAGAATCTGGGGAAATCTGGGATCCCAAATCCAGGAGAATCTGGGAAAATCCGGGAGAATCTGGGGAAATCTGGGATCCCAAATCCAGGAGAATCTGGGAAAATCTGGGAGAATCTGGGATCCCAAATCTGGGAAAGTCTGGGGGAATCCGGGGTATCTGGGAGAGTCCAGGAAAATCCAGGAGAATCTGGGAGAATCCAGGAGAATCTGGGAAAATCCGGGAGAATCTGGGAAAATCTGGGAGAATCTGGGAGAATCTGGGAGGATCTGGGAAAATCTGGGATCCCAAATCCAGGAGAATCTGGGGAAATCTGGGAGGATCTGGGAGGATCTGAGATCCCAAATCTGGGGAAATGCAGGAGAATCTGGGGGAATCCGGGAAGATGTAGGAAAATTCAGGAAAATCCGGGAGAATCTGGGAAAATCTGGGAGAATCTGGGAGGATCTGGGAAACTCTGGGAAAATCTGGGGGAATCCAGGAGAATCTGGGATCCCAAATCCAGGAGAATCTGGGAGAATCTGGGAAAATCTGGGAGAATCTGGGAGGATCTGGGAAAATCTGGGAGGATCTGGGAAAATCTGGGAGAATCTGGGGTCCCAAATCCAGGAGAATCTGGGGAAATCTGGGAGGATCTGGGAAAATCTGGGATCCCAAATCTGGGAAAATCCAGGAGAATCTGGGGTCCCAAATCTGGGAAAATCCAGGAGAATCTGGGGTCCCAAATCCAGGAGAATCTGGGATCCCAGATCTGGAAAAATCCAGGGGAGTCCGGGAAAATCTGGGAGAATCTGGGGTCCCAAATCTGGGAAAATCCAGGAGAATCCGGGAAAATCTGGGAGGATCCGGGAGAGTCTGGGAAAGTCTGGGATCCCAAATCCGGGAGGATCTGGGAGAATCTGGGAGAATCCGGGATCCCAAATCTGGGGAAATGCGGGGGAGTCTGGGAGAGTCTGGGAGAATCTGGGGTCCCAAATCTGGGAAAATCTGGGAGGATCTGGGAAAATCTGGAAGGATCCATGAGAATCTGGGAAAATCTGGGAAAATCCAGGAAAATCTGGGAGAATCTGGGGAAATCCAGGAGAATCTGGGAGGATCTGGGAAAATCTGGGATCCCAAATCTGGGAAAGTCTGGGTGAGTCCAGGAGAATCTGGGAAAATCTGGGGGAGTTTGGGAAAGTCTGGGATCCCAAATCCAGGAGAATCTGGGAAAATCCAGGAGAATCTGGGAAAATCCAGGAGAATCTGGGAAAATCCAGGAGAATCTGGGAAAATCTGGGAGAATCTGGGAAAATCCAGGAGAATCTGGGAGGATCAGGGAGAATCTGGGGTCCCAAATCTGGGGAAATCTGGGGGAATCTGGGAGAATCTGGGAGAATCCAGGAGAGTCCAGGAAAATCCAGGAGAATCTGGGAAAGTCTGGGAGAATCTGGGGAAATCTGAGGGATCTGGGAGAATCTGGGGAAATCCAGGAGAATCTGGGAAAATCTGGGAAATCCAGGAGAATCTGGGATCCCAAATCTGAGAAAATTCAGGAAAATCTGGGAAAATCCAGGGGAGTCCGGGAGAATCTGGGAAAATCCAGGAGAATCTGGGAGAATCTGGGAGGATCTGGGATCGAAATCTGGGGAGAATCCAGGATCCCAAATCCCCAAATCTGGGGAGAATCCAGGATCCCAAATCCCCAAATCTGGGGAGAATCCAGGATCCCAAATCCCCAAATCTGGGGAGAATCCAGGATCCCAAATCCCCAAATCTGGGGAGAATCCGGGATCCCAAATCCCCAAATCTGGGGAGAATCCGGGATCCCAAATCCTTCCCAGCACTGCCAAGGACTGAAATCCTGGAAAATCCTGGAAAATCCCGGGAAGTCCCGGAAAATCCCAGAATTCAACATTTGATCCCAGGAAAATCTGGGAATTTGACATTAGATCCCAGTAAAACCTGGGAAATTGACGTTTGATCCCAGGAAAATTCCAGAAAAATCCAGGAAATTGACATTTAATCCCAGGAAAATCCCCAAAAAATCCTGAAAATGCCAGAAAATGCCAGAAAATCCTCGAAAATCCTGGAAAAATCCCAGAAAATCCCAGAAAATCCAGGAAAAATCCCGGAAAATCCCAGAAAATCCCAGAAAAAAATCCCAGAAAATCCAGGAAAATCCAGGAAAAATCCCAGAAAATCCCAGAAAATCCAGGAAAAATCCCGGAAAATCCCAGAAAATCCCAGAAAAAAATCCCAGAAAATCCAGGAAAAATCCCGGAAAATCCCAGAAAAAAATCCCAGAAAATCCCAGAAAATCCTGGAAAAATCCCAGAAAATCCCAGAAAAAAAATCTCAGAAAATCCCAGAAAATCCACGAAAAATCACAGAAAATCCAGGAAAAATCCCAGAAAATCCAGGAAAAATCCCGGAAAATCCCAGAAAATCCCAGGAAAATCCCAGGAAAATCCCAGAAAATCCCGGAAGAAAATCCCAGAAAAAAATCCCAGAAAATCCAGGAAAAATCCCAGAAAATCCAGGAAAAATCCCGGAAAATCCCAGGAAAATCCCAGGAAAATCCCAGAAAATCCAGGAAAAATCGCGGAAAATCCCAGAAAAAATCCCAGAAAATCCCAGAAAAAAATCCCAGAAAATCCCAGAAAAAAATCCCAGAAAATGCCAGAAAATCCTGGAAAAATCCCAGAAAATGCCAGAAAATCCAGGAAAAACCCCAGAAAATCCAGGAAAAATCACCGAAAATCCCAGAAAATCCAGGAAAAATCCCAGAAAATCCCGGAAAATCCTGGAAAAACCCCGGAAAATCCCAGAAAAAATCCCACAAAATCCCAGAAAAAAATCCCAGAAAATCCCAGAAAAAAATCCCAGAAAATCCTGGAAAAATCCCGGAAAATGCCAGAAAATCCTGGAAAAATCCCAGAAAATCCTGGAAAAATCCCAGAAAATCCCAGAAAAAAAATCTCAGAAAATCCCAGAAAATCCTGGAAAAATCCCAGAAAATCCCAGAAAAAAATCTCAGAAAATCCCAGAAAATCCCAGAAAAAAATCCCAGAAAATCCTGGAAAAATCCCGGAAAATGCCAGAAAATACTGGAAAAATCCCAGAAAATCCTGGAAAAATCCCAGAAAATCCCAGAAAAAAAATCAGAAAATCCCAGAAAATCCAGGAAAAATCCCGGAAAATCCCAGAAAATCCTGGAAAAATCCCAGAAAATCCCAGAAAAAAAATCCCAGAAAATGCCAGAAAATCCAGGAAAAATCCCGGAAAATCCCAGAAAATCCTGGAAAAATACCGGAAAATCCCAGAAAAAAAATCTCAGAAAATCCCAGAAAAAAAATCTCAGAAAATCCAGGAAAAATCACCGGAAATCCCAGAAAATCCCAGGAAAATCCCAGAAAATGCCAGAAAATCCTGGAAAAATACCGGAAAATCCCAGAAAAATCCCAGAAAATCTCAGAAAATCCCAGAAAAAAATCCCGGAAAATACCAGAAAATCCAGGAAAAATCCCAGAAAATCCTGGAAAAATCCCAGAAAATCCCAGAAAAAAAATCTCAGAAAATCCCAGAAAATCCAGGAAAAATCACCGAAAATCCCAGAAAATCCTGGAAAAATCCCAGAAAATCCCGGAAAATCCCAGAAAATCCTGAAAAAAATCCCAGAAAATCCCAAAAAATCCTGGAAAAATCCCAGAAAATCCAGGAAAAATCCCAGAAAATGCCAGAAAATCCAGGAAAAATCCCAGAAAATCCCAGGAAAAAAATCTCAGAAAATCCAGGAAAAATCACGGAAAATCCCAGAAAATCCCGGAAAAATCCCGGAAAATCCCAGAAAATCTCAGAAAAAAATCCCGGAAAATCCTGGAAAAATCCCAGAAAATGCCAGAAAATCCTGGAAAATCCCAAAAAATCCCGGATTTTGTTCCCGCAGGTGATCCACCGGCTGCCGATGCCCCACGTGGGGGACGAGCTGCACCACTCGGGCTGGAACATCTGCAGCAGCTGCCACGGGGATCCCAGCAAATCCCGGGATTTCCTCGTCCTGCCCGCCCTCATCTCCTCCCGCATCTACGTCGTGGATGTCAGGGCCCAGCCCAGGGCGCCCCGGCTGCACAAGGTCACTGCTTTTCATCCTCACATCCCAAAGTTTTCCCATTTATTTCCTTTGCCCTGATTTTTCCCTATTTTTCCCCTTTTTTCCCTGATTTTTGCCCCTTTTTTCCTCTTTTTTTCCCCCAATTTTGCCCCTTTTTCCCTGATTTTCCCCTGATTTTTCCCTGATTTTTCCCCTTTTTTCTCTGATTTTCCCTTTTTTTTCCCCTGATTTTTTCCCCTTTTCTCACTGATTTTTTCCTCATTTTTCTCTGATTTTTCCCTGATTTTTGCCCCTTTTTTCCTCTTTTTTTCCCCCAATTTTGCCCCTTTTTCCCTGATTTTCCCCTGATTTTTCCCTGATTTTTCCCCTTTTTTCTCTGATTTTCCCTTTTTTTTCCCCTGATTTTTTCCCCTTTTCTCACTGATTTTTTCCTCATTTTTCTCTGATTTTTCCCTGATTTTTCCCTGATTTTTCCCTGATTTTTGCCCCTTTTTTCCTCTTTTTTCCCCCAATTTTGCCCCTTTTTCCCTGATTTTCCCTGATTTTCCCCTGATTTTTCCCTGATTTTTCCCCTTTTTTCTCTGATTTTCCCTTTTTTTCCCCTGATTTTTCCCCTTTTCTCACTGATTATTTCCTCATTTTTCTCTGATTTTTCCCTGATTTTTTCCCTTTTTCCCCTGATTTTTCCTGATTTTTGCCCCTTTTTTCCTCTTTTTTTCCCCAATTTTGCCCCTTTTTTCCTGATTTATCCCCCTTTTTTCCCTGATTTTTTCCCTTTTTTCCCTGATTTTTCCTGATTTTTGCCCCTTTTTTCCCCAATTTTGCCCCTTTTTTCCTGATTTATCCCCCTTTTTTCCCTGATTTTCCCCTGATTTTTCCCTGATTTTCCCCCTTTTTTCTCTGATTTTCCCTTTTTTTTCCCCTGATTTTTCCCCTTTTCTCACTGATTTTTTCCTCATTTTTCTCTGATTTTTCCCTGATTTTTCCCTGATTTTTGCCCCTTTTTTCCTCTTTTTTTCCCCCAATTTTGCCCCTTTTTCCCTGATTTTCCCTGATTTTCCCCTGATTTTTCCCTGATTTTCCCCCTTTTTTCTCTGATTTTCCCTTTTTTTTCCCCTGATTTTTCCCCCTTTTCTCACTGATTTTTTCCTCATTTTTCTCTGATTTTTCCCTGATTTTTCCCTGATTTTTCCCTGATTTTGCCCCTTTTTTCCTCTTTTTTTCCCCCAATTTTGCCGCTTTTTCCCTGATTTTCCCTGATTTTCCCTGATTTTTCCCTGATTTTCCCCCTTTTTTCTCTGATTTTCCCTTTTTTTTCCCCTGATTTTCCCCCTTTTCTCACTGATTTTTTCCTCATTTTTCTCTGATTTTTCCCTGATTTTTTCCCTGATTTTTCCTGATTTTTGCCCCTTTTTTCCTCTTTTTTTCCCCAATTTTGCCCCTTTTTTCCTGATTTATCCCCCTTTTTTCCCTGATTTTTCCCTGATTTTTCCCGATTTCTCCCCTTTTTTCCCTGATTTTTCCCCCTTTTTTCCTCTTTTTTCCCTGATTTTTCCCATTTTTCTCTTTTTTCCCTGATTTTTCCCCTTTTTTCTCTGATTTTTTCCCTCATCTTCCCCAATTTTTCCCTGATTCTTCCCTGATTTTTCTCAATTTCTCTCCTTTTTTCCCTGATTTTTCCCCCTTTTTTCCTCATTTTTCCCTGATTTTTTCCCTTTTTTCCCCCTTTTTTCCCTCATTTTCCCTGATTTTTCCCTGATTTTTCCTCCTTTTTCCTCTTTTTTCCCTGATTTTTCCACCTTTTTTCTCTGATTTTCCCTCATGTTCCCCAATTTTTCCCTGATTTTTTCCTTTTTTCCTTGATTTTTTCCCTTTTTTCTCCTTTTTTCCCTGATTTTTCCCCCTTTTTTCCCTTTTTCCCTGATTTTCCTCCTTTTTTCCCCTTTTTTCCTCTTCTTTCCCTGATTTTTCCCCTTTTTTCCTCTTTTTTCCTTGATTTTTTCCCCTTTTTTCTCTGATTTTTTCCCTCATCTTCCCCAATTTTTCCCCAATTTTTCCCCCTGATTTTTCCCCTGATTTTTCCCCTGATTTCCCCCTGATTTTTCCCTGATTTTTCCTCCTTTTCCTCTTTTTTTCCTGATTTTTCCCTCATGTTTCCCAATTTTTCCCTGATTTTTTCCCTGATTTTTCCCCTTTTCCTCCTGATTTTTCCCCTTTCTTTCCCTGTTTTTTCCTTTTTTTCCCCGCTTTTCCCCTGATTTTTCCTCTGATTTTTCCCAGTTTTCCCCTTTTTTCCCTGATTTTTCCCTTTTTCCCCCTGATCTTTCCTCTGCTTTTTCCTCTGATTTTTTTCCCTTCTCCCATGATTTTTTCCCCTTTTTTCCCCTGATTTTTGCCCCTTCTTCCCCTGTTTTTTCTTCCTTTTATTTCCCGATTTCCTCCTGATTTTCCCCTGATTTTCCCCTGATTTTCCCCCTGATGTTCCCCTGATTTTCCCCTGATTTTCCCCTGATTTTTCCTTGATTTTCCCCTGATTTTCCCCTGATTTTCCCCCTGATTTTTCCCCTGATTTTCCCCCTGATTTTTCCCCTGATTTTCCCCCTGATTTTTCCCCTGATTTTCCCCCTGATTTTTCCTTGATTTTCCCCTGATTTTTCCTTGATTTTCCCTATTTTCCCCCTGATTTTTCCCCTGATTTTCCCCTGATTTTCCCCTGACTTTTCCCTGATTATCCCCCTGATTTTCCCCCTGATTTTTCCTTGATTTTCCCGATTTTCCCCCTGATTTTTCCTTGATTTTCCCCTGATTTTTCCTTGATTTTCCCCTGATTTTCCCCTGATTTTCCCCTGATTTTCCCCCTGATTTTTCCCCTGATTTTCCCGATTTTTCCTTGATTTTCCCGATTTTCCCCTGATTTTTCCTTGATTTTCCCCATTTTTCCTTGATTTTCCCCGTGATTTTCCCCTGATTTTTCCCCTGATTTTCCCCATTTTTCCTTGATTTTCCCCTGATTTTTCCCCTGATTTTTCCTTGATTTTCCTCATTTCCCCCTGATTTTCCCCCTGATTTTCCCCATTTTCCCTTGATTTTCCCTTGATTTTTCCCTGATTTTTCCCCTGATTTTCCCCTGATTTTCCCCTGATTTTTCCCCTGATTTTCCCCCTGATTTTTCCTTGATTTTCCCCTGATTTTTCCCCTGATTTTTCCTTGATTTTCCCCTGATTTTTCCTTGATTTTCCCCCTGATTTTCCCCTGATTTTCCCCTGATTTTCCCCTGATTTTTCCCTGATTTTTCCTTGATTTTCCCCTGATTTTTCCCTGATTTTCCCCTGATTTTTCCTTGATTTTCCCCTGATTTTTCCTTGATTTCCCCCTGATTTTTCCCCTGATTTTTCCCCTGATTTTTCCTTGATTTTCCCCATTTTTCCCCTGATTTTTCCTTGATTTTTCCCTGACTTTCCCCCTGATTTTTCCCTGATTTTTCCCCTGATTTTTCCCCTGATTTTTCCCCTGATTTTCCCCATTTTTCCCTGATTTTTCCCCTGATTTTTCCCCTGATTTTTCCCTGATTTTTCCCTGATTTTCCCCTGATTTTTCCCCTGATTTTCCCCATTTTTCCCTGATTTTCCCCTGACTTTCCCCCTGATTTTTCCCTGATTTTTCCCTGATTTTCCCCTGATTTTTCCCCTGATTTTCCCCTGATTTTCCCGATTTTCCCCTGATTTTCCCCTGATATTTCCCCTGTATTTTCCCTGCTTTATTCCCATTTTTTCCATGTTTTCCAGGTGGTGGAGGCCGAGGAATTGGCTCAGAAGGGCGGCGCCGCCTTCCCGCACACCTCGCACTGCCTGGGCTCGGGGGAGATCCTCATCAGCTGCCTGGGGGACCCCCAGGGCAATGGGAAAGGTCTGGGAATTCCCAAAATTCCACAGAAAAATTCCCGGGATTTCATTGGCCCAACCTGCAGCTGCAAAACCCAGGGAATATTTGGAATTTTCCGGGATTTTTCCCACATTTCCACGGTTTTTTATTGATTTTCCTATGAAAAATTTGGGATTTTTTGGGGTTATTCCCTAAAATTTTTTGGGATAAAAAATTCTAGGGATGTGAAATTCCCAATGGGAATTGGAATGGGATTAGGGAGAGAAAAATTTTCAGGATAAAAAATTTTAGGGAGATGAAATCCCCTGGGATCGGGAATAGAAAATTCCAGAATATCAAATTTTAGAGAGATCGAATCCCCTGGGATCAGGGAAAGGTTTGGGAATTCCCAAAATTCCAGAAAAAATCCCTGGGATTTCATTGGCCCAACCTGTGGCTGCAAAATCCAGGGAATATTTGGAATTTTCCTGGATTTTTCCCACATTTCCACGTTTTTTTATTGATTTTCCTATGAAAAATTTGGGATTTTTTCGGGTTATTCCCTAGAAATTTTGGGATAAAAAATTCCCAATGGGAATTGGAATGGGATTAGGGAGAGAAAAATTTTCAGGATAAAAAATTTTAGGGAGATGAAATCAGAAATTCCAGAATATCAAATTTTAGGGAGATCGAATCCCCTGGGATCAGGGAAAAGTTTGGGAATTCCCAAAATTCCAGAAAAAATCCCTGGGATTTCATTGGCCCAACCTGCTGCAAAATCCAGGGAATGTTTGGAATTTTCCGGGATTTTTCCCACATTTCCACGGTTTTTTATTGATTTTCCTGTTAAAAATTGGGGATTTTTGGGGTTATTCCCTAGAAATTTTTGGGATAAAAAATTCTAGGGATGTGAAATTCCCAATGGGAATTGGAATGGGATTAGGGAGAGAAAAATTTTCAGGATAAAAAATTTTTAGGGATGAGAAATTCCCAATGGGAATTGGAATGGGATTAGGGAGAGAAAAATTTTCAGGATAAAAAATTTTTAGGGATGTGAAATTCCCAATGGGAATTGGAATGGGATTAGGGAGAGAAAAATTTTCAGAATAAAAAATTTTAGGGAGATGAAATCCCCTGGGATCGGGAATAGAAAATTCCAGAATATCAAATTTTAGAGAGATCGAATCTCCTGGGATCAGGGAAAGGTTTGGGAATTCCCAAAATTCTGGATAAAAACTCCCAGGATTTCATTGGCCCAACCTGTGGCTGCAAAATCCAGGGAATATTTGGAATTTTCCTGGATTTTTCCCACATTTCCACCGTTTTTTATTGATTTTCCTGTTAAAAATTTGGGATTTTTTGGGGTTATTCCCTAGAAATTTTTGGGATAAAAAATTCCCAATGGGAATTGGAATGGGATTAGGGAGAGAAAAATTCAGGGATAAAAAATTTTAGGGAGATGAAATCAGAAATTCCAGAATATCAAATTTTAGGGAGATCGAATCCCCTGGGATCAGGGAAAAGTTTGGGAATTCCCAAAATTCCAGAAAAAATCCCTGGGATTTCATTGGCCCAACCTGCGGCTGCAAAATCCAGGGAATATTTGGAATTTTCCGGGATTTTTCCCACATTTCCACGTTTTTTTATTGATTTTCCTATGAAAAATTTGGGATTTTGGGGTTATTCCCTAAAATTTTGGGAATATCGAATCCCCTGGGATCAGGGAAAAGTTTGGGAATCCCAAAATTCCTGAAAAAATATCCCAGGATTTCATTTTAGGCAATTATTAATAATAATATTAATGGAATAATTTAGTCATTGTTCTAGGAAAACGTGGAAATATCGATGATTATTATTATTATTAATTATTATTATTATTAATGATTATTATTATTGTATATTGTAATATATCATTTATTTAGTAATTTTTGTATGTATTATAAAATGTATTTTTACATGTTTTATATATTATAACATATAAAAATATAGAAATTAATATATTAATAATATACTAATAATTAATAATAGTGTGTAATAATAAATTAATAATATCAATAAGTAAATATAAATATTAAAATATACATTAATAAATAAATGTCCTTATATGTTTTCCAAAATATATAAATATTAAATATTAATTTATTTATAATTTATTAATTAATATTAATAAATCTAATAAATATTAATATTATTTTATTAATAATAATATTCTGGGAAGTATTTTTAGGAGTTAGAATATTAATATTATCAGTAATAAATAATAATAAATGAAAAGAAATAAAAAGAAATGTAAATAAATAAACAAATTTTTTTCATTTAAAGCTTTGGAAATCTCTCCAAATTCTTTTTTTGGGGGAATTTTTTCCAGTTAATAATAATAATAATAATAATAATAATAATAATAATAATAATAATAATAATAATAATAACAATAACAATAATAACAAT
>JAJEOU010000785.1:0-12500 GCA_021534815.1 Acrocephalus arundinaceus | reverse complement strand
AATAAATAAAATTAATATAAATAATATTTTTTATTTAAACCTGAATAAATCTCTCCAAACTCTTTTTTTAATTTATTTTTTCCAGACACTTTCATCATAATTTTAGTAATAATAATAATAATAGTAATAATAATAATAATAATAATAATGCATAATAATAAATAAAATTAATATAAATAATTTTTTTTATTTAAACCTGAATAAATCTCTCCAAACTCATTTTTTTTAATTTTTTCCAGGCACTTTCATCCTCCTGGACGGAGAAACCTTTGAGGTGAAAGGAAATTGGGAAAAAGGAGGAAAAAATCCCAATTTTGGTTACGATTTTTGGTACCAACCCCGGCACAACGTCCTCATCAGCACCGAGTGGGGCACGCCCAGAGTCCTGGCCCGGGGCTTTGATCCTGCAGATGTGGGAAAAGGTTGGTGGAAAATTCCAGAAAAATCCAAATTTGCTGAAAAATCCAAAATTTTCCAATTTTTCCAGCAAAAATTCCAGAAAAAAATGATTTTTTAGAGCGAAAATTCGTAACAAATGGAATTTTTCAGAGCTGAAATTCCTCAAAAATTTGAATTTCTTCAGCTGAAATTTGTAAAAAAAATCAATTTTTTAGAGCAGAAAATCCCATTTTTGTGAGTGGGAATTGGGGGAAAATTCCAATTTTGGGAAAAAAAGAGGAAAAATTCCCAATTTGGGCTCCAACTTCTGGTCCCAACCCCAGCACAGCATCCCCAAAGTCCCGGCCCGGGGCTTTGATCCTCCAGATGTGGAAAAAGGTTGGTGGAAAATTCCAAAAAATTCCAATTTTTGGTGGAAAATCCAAAAAATTCCAATTTTTGGTGGAAAATCCAAAAAATTCCATTTTTTTTCAGCAAAAATTCCGAAAAAATCGATTTTTTTAGAGTGAAAATTTGTAAAAAATTGAATTTTTCAGTGCAGAAATTCCTGAGAGTTTTGAATTTCTGGGAGCAAAAATTCCTGAAAAATTCCAGAAAAATCGATTTTTTTAGAGTGAAAATTCGTTTAAAAATGGAATTTTTCAGTGCAGAAATTCCTGAAAATTTTGAATTTCTGGGAGCAAAAATTCCTGAAAAATTCCATTTTTTTCAGCAAAAATTCCGAAAAAATCGATTTTTTTAGAGTGAAAATTCGTTTAAAAATTGAATTTTTCAGTGCAGAAATTCCTGAGAGTTTTGAATTTCTGGGAGCAAAAATTCCTGAAAAATTCCATTTTTTCAGCAAAAATTCCAGAAAAATCGATTTTTTAGAGTGAAAATTCATTAAAAAAATTGAATTTTTCAGTGCAGAAATTCCTGAAAATTTTGAATTTCTGGGAGCAAAAATTCCTGAAAAATTCCATTTTTTTCAGCAAAAATTCCAGAAAAATTTTGATTTTTTAGAGCGAAAATTGGTTTAAAAATTGAATTTTTCAGTGCAGAAATTCCTGAGAATTTTGTATTTCTGGGAGCAAAAATTCCTGAAAAATTCCATTTTTTTTCAGCAAAAATTCCAGAAAAATCGATTTTTTTAGAGTGAAAATTTGTAAAAAATTGAATTTTTCAGTGGAGAAATTCCTGAAAATTTTGAATTTCTGGGAGCAAAAACTTCTGAAAAATTCCATTTTTTCAGCAAAAATTCCGGAAAAAATCGATTTTTTTAGAGTGAAAATTTGTAAAAAATGGAATTTTTCAGAGGCAAAATTTGTTTAAAATTCAAATTTTTCCAGCAGAAACCTTTTTAAAAATCAATTTTTTAGAGTGGGAATTCCTGAAAAATTCAAATTTTTTAGAGTGAAAATTCGTAAAAAATTCCATTTTTTTACAGCAGAAATTCCAAAAATTTCCAAATTTTTACAGCCAAAATCTGTAAAAAAATTTAATTTTTTAAAGCAGAAATTTTTCAAAAATGGAATTTTTCAGAGCAGAAATACGTTAAAAATTCCATTTTTGGGAGTGGAAATTCCTAAAAAATTGGAATTTTTAGTGCAGAAATTCCTAAAAAATTGAATTTTTGAGAGCCAGAATTCCTGAAAATTCCAATTTTAGAAAGTGGAAATTCCCAAAAAATTCCAATTTGGGGTGGAAAACAAAAATTCCATTTTTTTCAGCTAAAATTCCTGAAAAATTCCATTTTTTACAGCAGAAATACTTTCAAAATGCCATTTTTTGAGAGCAGAAATTCCTAAAAATTGGGATTTTCCAAGTGCCAATTCTGAAAAAAATTGAATTCTTGAGAGCGGAAATTCCTAAAAATTCCGATTTTGGAAAGTGGAAATTCCTAAAAAAAAATTGGACTTTGAGAGTGGAAATTCCTAAAAAATTCCATTTTTTAGGGTGGAAACTTCAGAAAAATCCCAAATTTGTGAGTGGGAATTGGGGGAAAATTCCATTTTTTGGGAAAAAGGAGGAAAAATTCCCCCCAAAATTCCAATTTGAGGTGGAAAATCAAAAAATTCCTTTTTTTTGGCAAAGATTCCAGAAAAAAATCGATTTTTTAGAGCGAAAATTTGTTAAAAAATTGAATTTTTCAGAGCTGAAATTCCTGGAAATTTCAGATTTTTACAGCCGAAATTTGTAAAAAAATTTGGATCTTTTAAAGCAGAAATTTTTTAAAAATTCCAATTTTTTTAGAGTGGAAATTTCTCAGAAATGGAATTTTTTAGAGCGGAAATTCATTTAAAAAATTGAATTTTTTTGCAGCTGAAATTCCTGAAAAATTCAATTTTTGCCAATGGAAATTCCTGAAAATTCCAATTTTGGAAAGTGGAAATTCCTAAAAAATTCAGGTTTTCCAAGTGGAAATTCCTTAGAAATTCCAATGATTTTAAAGTGAATGTTCCTTAAAAATTCCATGGTTGAAAGTGGCAATTCCAGAAAAATCCCATTTTTGTGAGTGGAAATTCCAGGATTTTTCCAGGGAATTCATGGAGGTTTGGGGCAAAATCTGCCAGGAATTGGGGATTTTTCCATGGAATTCCGGGATTTTGCCATGGAATTCTTGGGGTTTATCTGTGGAATTCCTGGATTTTTTTACAGAACTCTGGGATTTTTCCATGGAATTCTTGGGGTTTTCCATGGAGTTTGTGGGATTTTTGCATGGAATTCTGGGATTTTTCCATGGAATTCCTGGGGTTTATCCATGGAATTCCTGGATTTTTTTACAGAATTCTGGGATTTTTCCATGGAATTCCAGGATTTTTCCATGCAATTCCGGGATTTTTCCATGCAATTCTTGGGGGTTTGGGGGCAAAGCCCACTGGGAATTGAGCCTTTTTCAATGGAATTCCAGGATTTTTCCATGGAATTCTGGGATTTTTCCATGGAATTCTGGGATTTTTCCATGGAATTCCGGGATTTTTCCATGGAATTCTCGGGGGTTTTAGGCAAAAATCTGCCAGGAATTTCAGCTTTTCCCGTGGAATTCCAAAGCTTTTTAGTGCAAAACCCCCTGGGAATTCCGGACTTTTCCCATGAAATCCCCGGGGTTTATCCTAAAAAATCCCAATTTTTTTTTAAATCCTGCTTTCCTCCCAATTCCCTCCAAACATTCCCAAAACCTCAGGAATTTTGGGAATTCTCTTTCCCAGGGCACTACGGGCGGCACCTGAACGTGTGGGACTGGAGCGAGCGGCGCCTGCAGCAGCAGCTGGACCTGGGCCCCGGCTCCATCCCGCTGGAGCTGCGGTTCCTGCACAGCCCCAGCGCCGCCCAGGGATTCGTGGGCTGCGCCCTCAGCGGGGACATCCGGAGATTCCATAAAAACTCGGTGAATTTGGGAAAAATCCATGGAATTCTGGGGTTTTGGGGGCAAAATCGGCTGAAAATTGGGAGATTTTAGAGCAAAATCCGCCGAAAATTGGGGCTTTTTCCATTGAGTTTGTGGGGTTTTTCCATGGAGTTCATTGGGGCTTTTCTGTGGAATTTTGGAGTTCTTGGGGTTTTTCCATGGATTTCTTGGGTTCATCCATGGAATTCTTGAGCATTTCTGTGGAATTCCTGGTGTTTTTCCATGGAATTCCCGGGGGTTTCAGGCCCTGGCCCCGGCTCCATCCCGCTGGAGATTCGGTTCCTGCACAGCCCCAGCGCCGCCCAGGGCTTCGTGGGCTGCGCCCTCAGCGGGGACATCCGGAGATTCCACAAAAACTCGGTGAATTCCCGGGATTTTGGGGCAAAATCCGGCAAAATTTGGGAGATTTTAGAGCAAAATCCGCTGAAAATTGGGGCTTTTTCCATTGAGTTTGTGGGGTTTTTCCATGGAGTTCATTGGGGTTTTTCTGTGGAATTTTGGAGTTCTTGGGGTTTTTCCATGGATTTCTTGGGTTTATCCATGGAATTCTTGAGCATTTCTGTGGAATTCCTGGTGTTTTTCCATGGAATTCCCGGGGGTTTCAGGCCCTGGCCCCGGCTCCATCCCGCTGGAGATTCGGTTCCTGCACAGCCCCAGCGCCGCCCAGGGATTCGTGGGCTGCGCCCTCAGTGGGGACATCCAGAGATTCCATAAAAACTCGCTGAATTTGGGAAAAATCCATGGAATTCTGGGGGTTTGGGGGCAAAATCGGCTGAAAATTGGGAGATTTTAGAGCAAAATCCAGCAAAAATTGGGGCTTTTTCCATTGAGTTTGTGGGGGTTTCCCATTGAGTTCGTTGGGGTTTTCCATGGAATTCCAAGAATTTTAGGGGTTTTTCCATGGATTTCTTGGGTTTATCCATGGAATTCTGTGGATTTTAGGGTTTTTTCATGGAATTCTTGGGGTTTTTCCTTTGAGTTTGTGGGTTTTTTCCATTGGGTTCATAGGGTTTTTCCATGGAGTTCATGGGTTTTTCTGTGGAATTTTGGAGTTCTTGGGGTTTTTCCATGGATTTCTTGGGTTTATCCATGGAATTCTTGAGCATTTCTGTGGAATTCCTGGTGTTTTTCCATGGAATTTCCAGGGGTTTCAGGCCCTGGCCCCGGCTCCATCCCGCTGGAGCTGCGGTTCCTGCACAGCCCCAGCGCCGCCCAGGGATTCGTGGGCTGCGCCCTCAGCGGGGACATCCGGAGATTCCACAAAAACTCGGTGAATTCCTGGGAATTTGGGGCAAAATCCGGCAAAAATTGGGAGATTTTAGAGCAAAATCCAGTGAAAATTGGGAGATTTTAGAGCAAAATCCACCAAAAATTGGGGCTTTTTCTAATGGAGTTCGTGGGGTTTTTCCGTGGAGTTTTGGGGTTTTTCCATTGAGTCCATGGGTTTTTTTCCATTTATTTCTTGGGTTTATCCATGGATTTCTGTGGATTTTAGGGTTTTTTCCATAGAATTCTTTGGGGTTTTTCCGTGGAATTCTTGGGGTTTTAGGGCAAAATCCGCCGAAAATTGGGGCTTTTTCCATTGAGTTTGTGAGGTTGTTCCATGGAGTTCATTGGGGTTTTTCTGTGGAATTTTGGAGTTCTTGGGGTTTTTCCATGGATTTCTTGGGTTTATCCATGGAATTCTTGAGCATTTCTGTGGAATTCCTGGTGTTTTTCCATGGAATTCCCGGGGGTTTCAGGCCCTGGCCCCGGCTCCATCCCGCTGGAGATTCGGTTCCTGCACAGCCCCAGCGCCGCCCAGGGATTCGTGGGCTGCGCCCTCAGTGGGGACATCCAGAGATTCCATAAAAACTCGGTGAATTTGGGAAAAATCCATGGAATTCTGGGGGTTTGGGGGCAAAATCGGCTGAAAATTGGGAGATTTTAGAGCAAAATCCAGCAAAAATTGGGGCTTTTTCCATTGAGTTTGTGGGGGTTTCCCATTGAGTTCGTTGGGGTTTTCCATGGAATTCCAAGAATTTTAGGGGTTTTTCCATGGATTTCTTGGGTTTATCCATGGAATTCTGTGGATTTTAGGGTTTTTTCATGGAATTCTTGGGGTTTTTCCTTTGAGTTTGTGGGTTTTTTCCATTGGGTTCATAGGGTTTTTCCATGGAGTTCATGGGTTTTTCTGTGGAATTTTGGAGTTCTTGGGGTTTTTCCATGGATTTCTTGGGTTTATCCATGGAATTCTTGAGCATTTCTGTGGAATTCCTGGTGTTTTTCCATGGAATTTCCAGGGGTTTCAGGCCCTGGCCCCGGCTCCATCCCGCTGGAGCTGCGGTTCCTGCACAGCCCCAGCGCCGCCCAGGGATTCGTGGGCTGCGCCCTCAGCGGGGACATCCGGAGATTCCACAAAAACTCGGTGAATTCCTGGGAATTTGGGGCAAAATCCGGCAAAAATTGGGAGATTTTAGAGCAAAATCCAGTGAAAATTGGGAGATTTTAGAGCAAAATCCACCAAAAATTGGGGCTTTTTCTAATGGAGTTCGTGGGGTTTTTCCGTGGAGTTTTGGGGTTTTTCCATTGAGTCCATGGGTTTTTTTCCATTTATTTCTTGGGTTTATCCATGGATTTCTGTGGATTTTAGGGTTTTTTCCATAGAATTCTTTGGGGTTTTTCCGTGGAATTCTTGGGGTTTTAGGGCAAAATCCGCCGAAAATTGGGGCTTTTTCCATTGAGTTTGTGAGGTTGTTCCATGGAGTTCATTGGGGTTTTTCTGTGGAATTTTGGAGTTCTTGGGGTTTTTCCATGGATTTCTTGGGTTTATCCATGGAATTCTTGAGCATTTCTGTGGAATTCCTGGTGTTTTTCCATGGAATTCCCGGGGGTTTCAGGCCCTGGCCCCGGCTCCATCCCGCTGGAGATTCGGTTCCTGCACAGCCCCAGCGCCGCCCAGGGATTCGTGGGCTGCGCCCTCAGTGGGGACATCCAGAGATTCCATAAAAACTCGGTGAATTTGGGAAAAATCCATGGAATTCTGGGGGTTTGGGGGCAAAATCGGCTGAAAATTGGGAGATTTTAGAGCAAAATCCAGCAAAAATTGGGGCTTTTTCCATTGAGTTTGTGGGGGTTTCCCATTGAGTTCGTTGGGGTTTTCCATGGAATTCCAAGAATTTTAGGGGTTTTTCCATGGAATTCTTGGGTTTATCCATGGAATTCTGTGGATTTTAGGGTTTTTTCATGGAATTCTTGGGGTTTTTCCTTTGAGTTTGTGGGTTTTTTCCATTGGGTTCATAGGGTTTTTCCATGGAGTTCATGGGTTTTTCTGTGGAATTTTGGAGTTCTTGGGGTTTTTCCATGGAATTCTTGGATTTATCCATGGAATTTTGTGGATTTTAGGGTTTTATCCATGGAATTCTTGAGGTTTTCCATGGAATTCCCGGGGGTTTCAGGCCCTGGCCCCGGCTCCATCCCGCTGGAGCTGCGGTTCCTGCACAGCCCCAGCGCCGCCCAGGGATTCGTGGGCTGCGCCCTCAGCGGGGACATCCGGAGATTCCATAAAAACTCGGTGAATTCCTGGGAATTTGGGGCAAAATCGGGCAAAATTTGGGAGATTTTGGGGCAAAATCCAGTGAAAATTGGGAGATTTTAGAGCAAAATCCAGCGGAAATTGGGGCTTTTTCCATTGAGTTTGTGAGGTTGTTCCATGGAGTTCTGGGGCTTTCCAATTGAGTTCGTGGGGTTTTTCCATGAATTTTTTGGGTTTATCCATGAAATTCCATGGATTTTAGGGTTTTTCCATGGAATTCTTGGGGTTTTTCCATTGAGTTCATGGGGTTTTTCCACAGAGTTCGTGGGGTTTTTCCATGGAATTTTTGGAGTTCTTGGGGTTTTTCCATGGATTTCTTGGGTTTTTCCATGGAATTCTTGGGGTTTCCCATGGAATTCTTGAGGTTTTGGGGCAAAATCCACTGAAAATTGGGGCTTTTTCCATTGAGTTTGTGGGGTTTTTCTGTGGAGTTCCTGGGGTTTTTCCATGGAATTCCAAGAGTTCTTGGGTTTTTTCCAAGGATTTCTTGGGTTTTTCCATGGAATTCTTGGGGTTTTTCCATTGAGTTCGTAGGGTTTTTCTGTGGAGTTCATGGGGTTTTTCCGTGGAATTTTTGGAGTTCTTGGGGTTTTTCCATGCATTTCTTGGGTTTATCCATGGAATTCCTGGGGGTTTTAGGCTTTTGTCCGTGGAATTCTTGGGGTTTTTCCATGGAATTCTTGGAGTTTTGAGGCAAAATCCACCAAAAATTTGGGCTTTTTGCATGGAGCTCATGGGGTTTTTCTCTGGAATTCTGGGGGTTTTAGAGTTTTTTCCATGGATTTCTTGGGGTTTATCCATTGAATTCTTTGGGGTTTAGGGTTTTTTTCATGGAATTCTTGGGATTTTTCCTTGAGTTCGTGGACTTTTTCCATGGAGTTCATGCGGCTTTTCCACGGAGTTCGTGGGGTTATTCTGTGGAATTTTTGGAGTTCCTGCAGTTTTTCCATGGAATTCTTGGGTTTATCCATGGAATTCTTCAGGTTTTAGGGGTTTTTCCGCAGAATTCTTGGGATTTTGGGGCAAAATCCGCTGAAAATTTGGGCTTTTTCCATGGAGTTCATGGGGTTTTCCATTGAGTTCGTGAGCGTTTTCCGTGGAATTTTTGGAGGTTTAGGGTTTTTTCCATGGATTTCTTGGGTTTTTCCATTGAATTCTTTGGGTTTTAGGGTTTTTTCCATGGAATTCTTGGGGTTTTTCCTTTGAGTTTGTGGGGTTTTTCCGTGGAGTTCATGTGGTTTTTCCATGGAATTCTTGGCGTTTTTCCGTGGAATTCTGGGAGGTTTAGGATTTTTTCCATGGATTTCATGAGTTTTTCCATTGAATTCTGTGGATTTTAGGGTTTTTTCCATGGAATTCTTGGGGTTTTGCCATTGGGTTCATAGGGTTTTTCCATGGAGATCGTGGGGTTTTTCCATTGAGTTTGTGGGGGTTTCCGTGGAATTTTTGGAGTTTTAGGGTTTTATCCATGGAATTCTTGGGGTTTTCCATGGAATTCCTGGGGTTTTCCAAGGAATTCCTGGAGTTTTCCATGGAATTCTTGGGGTTTTTCATGGAATTCCTGGGATTTTCCATTGAAATACTGGATTTTTCCATAGAATTCTTGGATTTTTCCATAGAATTCTTGGGGTTTTCCATGAAATTCATGGGGTTTTCCACGAATTCTTGAGGTTTTCCATGGAATTTTGGGGTTTTCCATGGAATTCTTGGGGTTTTCCATTGAATTCCTGAGGTTTTCCATGGAATTTTAGTTTTTTTCCATGGAATTCCAGGGTTTTAGTGAAATCTCCAAGGTTTTATCACAGTGGGATGGTGGGGCAGGGCGGTGATTCCGGGAATTTTGGGAATTTCCGGAGAATAATTCCATGTTTTCCCTCCCTCAGGAAGGGAAATGGGAAGTGGAGAAGGTGATTGAGGTGCCCAGCAAGAAAGTCCAGGGGTGGCTCCTCCCAGAGATGCCAGGTGGGTTTAATCCCAATTAATTAGGATTTTAATTAATTAATTTAATTAATTTTAATTAATTTGGAGAAATCTGGGAAAAATCTGGGAATTTTCCCCTGGATCCAGAGCGGATTTGGGAGGAATTTGAGCCTTAAATGGCAAAAAATTCCAAATTTTGGGGTTTTTTAAAGGGAGAAATTCAGGATGAGGAGAGGAACCCCAAGGTGGGATTTTCCAGGAAAATCTTTGGAATTTGGGTCTGGATGGGTTCAGGAGTTCCAGGAATTCTCTGAGGAATTCTGGAATCATTCCCAAGGCTGATTTTCCATGAAATTCTTTGGAATTTGAGTCTGGATTGGCTCCATCCTTTTTTTCTCCATAAAAATCTTGGAATTTGGGTCTGGATTGCCTCAGGAATTCCAGGAATCCTCTCAGAAATTCTGGAATCATTCCCAAGGCTGATTCTCCATAAAAATCTTTGGAATTCGGGTCTGGATGGGCTCAGGAATTCCAGGAATTCTCTGAGGAATTCTGGAATCATTCCCAAGGCTGATTCTCCATGAAAATCTTTGGAATTTGGGCCTGGATGTGCTCAAGAATTCTGGGAATGCTGGAATTGCTCCAAGATTGATTTTCCATAAAAATCTTTGGAATTTGGGTCTGAATGGGCTTAGAAATTCCAGGAATTCTCTGAGGAATTCTGGAATAATTCCCAAGTTTTATTCTCCATAAAAATCCCTGGAATTTGGGTCTGGATTGGCTCAGGAATTCCAGGAATTCTCTCAGAAATTCTGGAATAATTCCCAAGATTGATTTTCCATAAAAATCTTTGGAATTTGGGTCTGGATTTACTCAGGAATTCCAGGAATTCTCTGAGGAATTCTGGAATAATTCCCAAGTTTTATTCTCCATAAAAATCCCTGGAATTTGGGTCTGGATTGGCTCCATCCTTTTTATCTCCATAAAAATCTTGGAATTTGGGTCTGGATTGGCTCAGGAATTCCAGGAATTCTCTCAGAAATTCTGGAGTAATTCCCAAGGCTGATTTTCCATAAAATCCCTGGAATTTGGGTCTGGATTGTCTCAGGAATTCCAGGAATTCTCTGAGAAATTCCACAATAATTCCCCACCTCCATTTTATCCCTTCCTAACTCCATTTTCTGCCGTTTCCACTCCAAAATTCCGGAATTTCTTGAAAATCCCCAAGAATTCCGGGATTTTTTGGTGTTCCCTCCTGTCCCATTCCCTGATTTTCCTCTGGAATTCCCTGGCAGGGCTGATCACGGACATCCTGATCTCGCTGGACGATCGATTCCTGTATTTCAGCAATTGGCTGCACGGGGACGTGCGCCAGTACGACATCTCCGACCCCCAGCACCCCAAACTGGTGGGGCAGGTGAGCAAAAAATCCCCCAAAAAATAACCCAAACATTGAAAAAAAATCCAAAAAAATCCCCCCAAAAATTCCCAAAAAATCCCCCCAAAAATTAAAAAAAAAAAATCCTCAAAAATCAAAAAAAAAAAAAAAAAAATTGAAAAAAAAATTCCCAATAAATAAATCTTTTAAAAAAAAATCCTAAAAAATTCCATAAGAATCCCCCCGTGCACCAGTACCACATCTCCGACCCCCAGCACCCCAAACTGGTGGGGCAGGTGAGCAAAAATTCCCCCAAAAATAACCCAAACATTGAAAAAAAATCCAAAAAAATCCCCCCAAAATTCCCAAAAAATCCCCCCAAAAATCCAAAAAAAAATCCTCAAAAATCCAAAAAAAAAATCCCAAAAAATGAAAAAAATAATCCAAGAAAAATTTTAAAAAATCCCAATAAATAAATAATTTTTAAAAAATTACTAAAAAATTCCATAAAAATCCCCCCTGTGCGCCAGTACGACATCTCTGACCCCCAGCACCCCAAACTGGTGGGGCAGGTGAGCAAAAATCCCCCAAAAATAACCCAAACATTGAAAAAAAATCCAAAAAAATCCCCCCAAAAATTCCCAAAAAATCCCCCACAAAATAACCCAAACATTGAAAAAAAATCCAAAAAATTCCCCAAAAATAACCCAAAAATTTAAAAAAAATCCAAAAAAATCCCCCAAAAATTCCCAAACATTGAAAAAAAATCCAAAAAAATCCCCCCAAAAATTAAAAAAAAATCCTCAAAAATCAAAAAAAAAAAAATTAAAAAAAATGAAAAAAAATCCAAGAAAAAAAAAAATCCCAATAAATAAAAATTAAAAAAAATCCTAAAAAATTCCATAAAAATCCCCCCCGTGCACCAGTACGACATCTCCGACCCCCAGCACCCCAAACTGGTGGGGCAGGTGAGCAAAAAATCCCCCAAAAATAACCCAAACATTGAAAAAAAATCCAAAAAAATTCCCCCAAAAATAACCCAAAAATTAAAAAAAATCCTCTAAATTCCAAAAAAATTCCAAAAAAACCCCCAAAATTCCCAAAAAGTAAAAAAAAAATTCAAAAAAAAAATCCCCCAAAATTCCAAAAAGAAAAAACAACCAAAATTCCCAGAATAAAAAAATTCTCAAAAATTTCCAAAAAAATCCCCCAAAAATAAAAAAATTCCCTAAAAATCCCCCCAAAAATTCCTCAAAAAAAAAAAATTCTCAAAATTCCAAAAAAATCCAAAAAAAAGAAAAAAAATCCAAGAAAAATAATAAAAAAATCCCAATAAATAAATTATTTTTAAAAAAATCCTAAAAAATTCCATAAGAATCCCCCCGTGCACCAGTACGACATCTCCGACCCCCAGCACCCCAAACTGGTGGGGCAGGTGAGCAAAAAATCCCCCCAAAAATAACCCAAACATTGAAAAAAAATCCAAAAAAATCCCCCCAAAAATTCCCAAAAAATCCCCCCAGAAATTTTGAAAAAATCCTCAAAAAAAAAAAAAAAAAAAAAAAATTAAAAAAATGAAAAAAAATCCAAGAAAAAAGAAAATCCCAATAAATAAAATTTAAAAAAAAATCCTAAAAAATTCCATAAGAATCCCCCCGTGCACCAGTACGACATCTCCGACCCCCAGCACCCCAAACTGGTGGGGCAGGTGAGCAAAAAATCCCAAAAAAATAACCCAAAAATTGAAAAAAAATCCAAAAAAATTCCCCCAAAAATTCCTCCAAAAAGAAAAAAAAAATCCTCAAAATTCCAAAAAAAATCCAAAAAAAAACCCCTAAAAA
>JAJEOU010002892.1:0-25776 GCA_021534815.1 Acrocephalus arundinaceus | reverse complement strand
GCTTCAACCTTGGCCTGCTTAAGCACATGTCTCACAGTCATGGATAACCTGGGAGATACTGTCCATGGTTAGATCCACCCTAGGTCTCGTGCCCACTTATAGGTGGCATCTCTGCCTGATGGCCTGAGCATCATGGGCCCATCAGCTAGGAACAACTCTCCCTTGTGTTGCCAATCTAAGTCTATCTTTGATACCTCTATCTTTGCAGCCTATCTACTGCTCATTGTTTCGGTGCTCCTCATTAGCTCTGCTCTTGGGGACATGGGCATCTACATGGCGGACTTTCACAGGTAGCTTCTCTACCCGAGTGGCAATGTCCTTCCACTCATCAGCAGCCCAGATTGGTTTTCCCTTACGCTGCCAGTTGGCCTTTTTCCACCTTTCCAGCCAACCCCACAGAGCATTGGCCACCATCCACGAATCAGTGTAGAGGTAGAGCTTTGGCCACTTCTCTCTTTCAGCAATGTCCAGGGCAACTGAATGGCTTTGAGTTCAGCAAGTTGACTCGATCCAGCTTCTCCTTCAGTGGCTTGTGCAACCTGTCGTGTGGGGCTATACACTGCTTTCCATTTTCATGCCTACAATGCACAGGAACCATCAGTGAAAACGTAGCTGTGTCTTCTGCTGGCAGTTGGTTATACGGGTGCAGTTCTTCATCCCTGTCACTTGTTCCTGCTCCTCTTTCCATGAGACCAAAGCTTTCACCTTCCGGCCAGTTGGTAATATTCTAAAATCCCAGGCGATTTGGGTTTCCAATACGGCGCGCTGTGTGATGAGGGCAATCCATTTGCTCCATGTGGCGTCGGTGGCATGGTGGGTAGAGGGAACCTTTCCTTTAAACATCCACCCCAGCACAGGCAGTCGGGGTGCCAGGAGGAGTTGCGCTTGTACCAATCACCTCCGAGGCGGCTTGAACTCCTTCATAGGCAGCCAAGATTTCCTTCTCCGTGGGAGTGTAGTTGGCTTCAGACCCTCTGTAGCTTCGGCTCCAGAATCCCAGTGGTCGGCCTCGAGTCTCACCCGGCACCTTCTGCCAAGGCTCCAGGACAGGCCATTGTTCCCTGCTGAGTAGAGCACATTCTTTACCTCTGGTCCCGTCCTCACTGGGCCAAGGGCTACCGCATGAGCGATCTCCTGCTTGATCTGGGCAAAGGCTTGCTGCTGTTCAGGGCCCCAGTGGAAATCATTCTTCTTGCGGGTAACCAGGTAGAGAGGGCTCACATCTGGCTGTACTCGGGAATGTGCATTCTCCAAAAGCCTATGGCACCTAGGAAAGCTTGTGTTTCCTTCTTGCTGGTCGGTGGAGACATTGCGTGATCTTGTTGATTACCTCTGTGGGTATCTGGCGACGTCCATCTTGCCACTTTACCCCAAGAACTGGATCTCTCGGGCAGGTCCCTTGACCTTGCTCTTCTTGATGGCAAAGCCGGCTTCCAGGAGAATCTGGATGATCTTCTCCCCTTTCTCAAACACTTCCATTGCCGTGTTCCCCCACACAATGATGTCATCATGTACTGCAGATGTTCTGGAGCCTCTCCCTTTTCCAGTGCAGCCTGGATCAGTCCATGGCAGATGGTGGGAACTGGTGCTTCCACCCCTGGGGCAGTCGGTTCCAGGTACTGCACGCCCCTCCATGTGAACGCAAACTGAGGCCTGCACTCTGCAGCCAGAGGAATGGAGAAAAATGCATTAGCAATGTCAATAGTGGCATACCACTTCGCTGCCTTGGACTCCAGCTCGTACTGGAGTTCCAGCATGTCGGCACAGCAGCGCTCAGCGTGGTGTCACTTCATTCAATGCACGATAGTCCACAGTCAGTCTCCATTCTCCATCAGACTTGCGCACAGGCCAGATGGGGCTGTTGAAGGGTGAGTGGGTTTGCTGACCACCCCTTGGCTCTCCAGCTCCCGGATCATCTTGTGGATGGGGATCACGGCATCTCGATTGGTCCGATACTGCCGGGTGCACGTCGAGGTGCAACTGGTACTCGTTGTTCTTCTACCTTCAGGTGTCTACTGCAGATGGGTCTCTGACAGTCCAGGCAAGGTGTTCAATTTCTTGATGCCCTCTGCCTCCACAGCAGCTATTCCAAAAGCCCATCTGAGTCCCTTAGGGTCTTTGTAATACCCATTCCGGAGGAAGTCAATGCCCAGGATACACGGGGCCTTTGGGCCGGTTGCAATCAGATGTTTCTGCCACTCCTTCCTGGTCAGGCTCACCTCGGCTTCCACCAGAGTCAGTTGCTGTGATCCCCTGTCACTCCAGCAATGGAAATGGGTTCTGCCCCACATGTCCCGATGGCATCAGGGTACATGCGCACCAGTATCTACCAAAGCTTCATATTTCTGTGGCTCTGATGTGCCAGGCCATCGAATCCACACAGTCCAAAAGACTCGGTTTTCCCGTGCCTCTTCCTGGCTAGAGGCAGGGCCCCTCTAGCACTGGTTATTATCCCTTCCTGGGCATACATGTAGAGGCTCCTTCAAGGGGATCTGACATATCATCTTCACTTCTATAATACCTGGTGGCTCGGTCCTGGGAGGTTGAGGCTACTTTCATTTTAGTGGGACCCCCTCGGTTAGTGTTTCTCTCCTTGAGCTCACGCACCCGTGCTGCCAGGGCAGAAGTGGGTTTTCCATCCCACCTTCCATGTCTTCCCCATGGTCACGCAAGAAAAACCACAGGTCAGCCCTTCGGGGTGTACCTCTCTCTCTAGCTGGAGGGCGTTGGGCTCTGGCTCTGGGGCCTGTGACTCGCACCGGTGCCGCATGGGAACTGTTCCTCCTCATCTCCTCCCTCACCTCCTCCCTCACTTCTCTATTACCTCCTCTTTGAGTTCCTTAACTACAGCAGAGACCTGAGCCTGCATTGGGCCACTGATCATGCTCTCATAATTTCTGAGCCTGTTGGCGACAGAACCTACTGTCTCTCGGTTGCTATCAGGATTGATCATTGCAATGAAGGTGGTGTATTGAGATGGCCCTTTACTTGCCAGGTTCCACAACATCTGCCCTGTGCACCTGACCTTGTCAGGGTCATGTCATGCTGTCCACCCCTCCCAAAGAGTACCTCTAATATGCCACTTCCCTCAGCTGTTGGATCCCTTCCTCAAGGGTCTTCCACTGACTTCTATGATGGTGCTCCTGCATTCTGTCTCTGTGGACAAACCTCTCCCTTACACTCATTAGAAGTCGCTCCCAGAGGGAAGGGGCCCTTGCTCCCTTACAAATACTTGATTCACCCCTGAGTCCTGGGTCAAGGGTCCCAAGTTCCTTGCCTCACCACCATCCAGTTGCACGCTTGTACCTATAAGGTCCCAAACCCAAAGTAACCAAGTTGTATAAGCCTCACGTCCCCGTCGTGCAATATCTTTTTTGCAGATTACGTAGGCTTTCATAAGTCAGGGACTCGATGGTAATCTCAGCCTCTGGTTCCCCTGTGGGCTGTGAGGGCCCTCCTTTCTTATCCTTATTACCTGGGTGCTCTGATTTCATCTTATACTTCTTTGTTTCTACAGGGGCAACTGCAGCTGATTGTGACTGGTCTGTGGTTCAGCTGGAACCTGGACGGTTGTAACCTCTGTGGGTTCTACTGCTGCACTATCAGATTCTCCCTTTTCAGGGCAAGGGGAGGGCTTCTCACCAGCTGGGAAGTGTATTCTTTCAGCACCTGGCCCATCTCACGTATCTCTTTCACTAGAACCCCCACCCAACTGGGGTGGTTCATTTCTGGGGTGGGCTGCGGGGCAGGGTCAGGCAGTGGGCAGCATCCCCAGTCTCTGGGGCAGTATCAGGCTCTATGGCAGCATTCCCAGCCTCTGGGACAGTGTCAGGCCCCACAGCAATATCTCTAGTCTGTGCCGTGCTCCAATTGACCTCACCTTATCTTTGAAAGCTAAATAAGCTAGGATCATCAGCAACATTTGGTTAGTTTCTAGAGGAATTTGAACTCTTCAAAAGCTGGTGGAGTAGGCATAAGGAACTGGCTAAAGGTCTGGAAAACTTCTCTCACTGTCATTTCCTCACAGAAAGTACCATTCTTAAAGTAACCCCAAATACACCCACTTAGTATGTGATAGCCATGTATCCACGTGCCTGCTGTCCAGAGCAAGTTAAAAATCAGTGAATTCCTCACCTTATCAGCCCATAAAACAAACTGGATAACAGCCACAGTAGCTTTTGTCATAGGGCCCATGTTTAGGTAAGGGCCTGCAAATGGGCAAAATAAAGCCACAACCACATGCCACCCGAACCAGGATAAGTTAGACCACATGGCGTTACTTATCAAGGTTTCTATATCCAGTGAACAAGAATGAACAAGAATTAGGTCACTTAAGAACTGTTATTCCCTTTTTTCTCTCATGCCCTCAAGCCCCACGTCTGGGCACCAATATCTGTCTTGGTTTTGAAAGAAGACAGGTATCTGCTAAAGAGAGGCAGGGCCTCTCTTGGAATGGATAATTCAAATCTTCTTCTTTCAAATTATTATAATTTAGAAAATTAAAACGGCTCTCAGGCAGAGATATGGGAATAGGAATAACAGTTCTTTACTAATAGGTATAACAAGGCAAACAAACAACAACAACTACAGCAATATATAGCGAAAAACAGAACCAGGGACCTTGACGGAGCTTGGTCCCACAAAACCCGGGGCAGTCTGGTCTCTGGGGACTCTAAAGAAAAGTACCAAGCTGGAACGGTGGGGAATCCCGGGCTGGTGGATCGGATGAAGTTCGGAGCTCAGTCGGTGGTCACTGGAGGGCAGAGATGTCTGGAGGGAGGCCAGTGCGGGCCCGCGGTGCAGCAGCTCTAAAACAAGGCCGAGGCAGTGGGGCAGGATGCCCAGCCGAGGCAGCTCCAGCAGGGCAGCAAAAAGAGGAATCCAGATCTGGGCATACGAGCAGACGATGGCAGCTCTCTCTCCAGGATCAGATCTTGGTGGTGCCAGTGAGAAACTCACACAGCAACGGCAGCCCCCGTCCGCTCCTGACACAGACCACACCAAAAGTGAAGCTGCCCCCCCCCAGCCCTCGTCTTTCTCCCCCCACCCCTCGGGGAAAAACTCCCGGAGACAAGGGTGTAGCTAAGTGCTACCCTCCATGCTTTTGTCTTCACCTGATCACTCATAAGTACGCAGCCATCAATTGCCTTGCAACTCTTGGGAAAAAATTCTATAGGTGAAAAAAGAAACAAGGCTAACCCCCAACATTAATCCACCCCGAATTTTTTCCCATACCAACATATTACATTGAATTTAAACTTCTAAACTATATACATACATGCACTACCTCAATTATATACATATATACATGCAGATGTGGGTACGAATACAGTGGCATGGGTAGCTCACCCTAAAACAAGGTCTCCTTGAGGTATGCATCGGGTCTGTCCATCTTTTTGCATTACCCACCAAGTGCAACCTGGTCCTGAGCGAAGACAACCCCACGGATGGGATTGTCTTTGCTGGAGGCAGAATTAACCCAAACAGTTTTTCCCAGCATACCTCTCATGTGTACCACTGGAACCTTATCCCCATCCATTGTTCTCAGGGGCTCAGACTGGGCAGGGCCTGCTCGTTGGTGGAACCTCTGGTGTTCACTAACCATGTGGCCTTTGCTAAATTAATCTCCCAGTTCTTGAAAGACCCCACCCAGTGCCTTCAAGGTGGTTTTAAGCAGGCCATTGCATCGTTCAACTTTCCTGGCAGCTTGTGCATGATAAGGGATGTGATATATCCATTCAATGCCATGTTCTCTAGCCCAGGTGTTTACAAGGCTGTTCTTGAAATGGGTCCCATTGTCCGACTCAATTCTCTCAGGGGTGCCATGTCTCCAAAGAACTTGTTTTTCAAGGCCCAGGATGGTATTCCGGGCAGTAGCATGGGGCACAGGGTAGGTCTCCAGCCATCCAGTGGTGGCTTCTACCATGGTCAGCACATAGCGCTTGCCTTGGCGGGTCTGGGGAAGGGTGATGTAGTCAATCTGCCAGGCTTCCCCATACTTATATTTAGACCACCGTCCCCATACCATAGGGGCTTCACCCGCTTGGCCTGTTTGATGGCAGCACATGTCTCACAGTCATGGATAACCTGGGAGATACTGTCCATGGTTAGATCCACCCCTCGGTCTCGTGCCCACTTATAGGTGGCATCTCTGCCTTGATGTCCTGAAGCATCATGGGCCCATCGAGCTAGGAACAGCTCTCCCTTGTGCTGCCAGTCTAAGTCTATCTTTGATACTTCTATCTTGGCAGCCTGATCTACTTGCTCGTTGTTTCGGTGTTCCTCATTAGCTCTGCTCTTGGGGACATGGGCATCTACATGGCGGACTTTCACAGGTAGCTTCTCTACCCGAGTGGCAATGACCTTCCACTCATCAGCAGCCCAGACTGGTTTTCCCCGACCTGCCAGTTGGCCTTTTTCCACCTTTCCAGCCAACCCACAGAGCATTGGCCACCATCCACGAATCAGTGTAGAGGTAGAGCTTTGGCCACTTCTCTCTTTCAGCAATGTCCAGGGCTAACTGAATGGCTTTGAGTTCAGCAAGTTGACTCGATCCACTTCTCCTTCAGTGGCTTGTGCAACCTGTCTTGTGGGGCTCCATACAGCTGCCTTCCATTTCCGGTTCATGCCTACAATGCGACAGGAACCATCAGTGAAAAGAGCGTACTGTGTCTTTCCACTGGCAGTTGGTTGTACGGTGGTGCTTCTTCAGCCCGTGTCACTTGTTCTGCTCCTCTTCATCCATGAGACCAAAGCTTTCACCTTCCGGCCAGTTGGTAATAACTTCCAAAATCCCAGGGCGGTTTGGGTTTCCAATACGGGCGCGCTGTGTGATGAGGGCAATCCATTTGCTCCATGTGGCGTCGGTGGCATGGTGGGTAGAGGGAACCTTTCCTTTAAACATCCACCCAGCACAGGCAGTCGGGGTGCCAGGAGGAGTTGCGCTCTGTACCAATCACCTCCGAGGGGGCTTGAACTCCTTCATAGGCGGCCAAGATTTCCTTCTCCGTGGGAGTATAGTTGGCTTCAGACCTCTGTAGCTTCGCTCCAGAATCCCAGTGGTCGGCTCGAGTCTCACCCGGCACCTTCTGCCATAGGCTCCAGGACAGGCCATTGTTCCCGGTGCTGAGTAGAGCACATTCTTACTCTGGTCCCGTCTCACTGGGCAAGGGCTACCGCATGAGCGATCTCCTGCTTGATCTGGGCAAAGGCTTGCTGCTGTTCAGGGCCCCAGTGGAATATTCTTCTTGCGGGTAACCAGGTAGAGAGGGCTCACAATCTGGCTGTACTCGGGAATGTGCATTCTCCAAAAGCCTATGGGCTAGGAAAGCTTGTGTTTCTTCTTGCTGGTCGTGGAGACATTGGGTGATCTTGTTGATTACTCTGTGGGTATCTGGCGACGTCCATCTTGCCATTTACCCCTAAGAACTGGATCTCTCGGGCAGGTCCCTTGACTTGCTCTTCTTGATGGCAAAGCCGGCTTCCAGGAGAATCTGGATGATCTTCTCCCTTTTCAACATTCCATTGCCGTGTTCCCCCACACAATGATTCATCAATATACTGCAGATGTTCTGGAGCCTCCCCTTTTCCAGTGCAGCCTGGATCAGTCCATGGCAGATGGTGGGACTGTGCTTCCACCCCTGGGCAGTCGGTTCCAGGTGTCTGCACGCCTCAGGTGAACGCAAACTGAGGCCTGCACTCTGCAGCCAGAGGAATGGAGAAAAATGCATTAGCAATGTCAATAGTGGCATACCACTTCGCTGCCTTGGACTCCAGCTCATACTGGAGTTCCAGCATGTCCGGCACAGCAGCGCTCAGGGTGGTGTCACTTCATTCAATGCACGATAGTCCACAGTCAGTCTCCATTCTCCATCAGACTTGCGCACAGGCCAGATGGGGCTGTTGAAGGGTGAGTGGGTTTTGCTGACCACCCCTTGGCTCTCCAGCTCCCGGATCATCTTGTGGATGGGGATCACGGCATCTCATTGGTCGATACTGCCGGGGTGCACCGTCAAGGTGGCAACTGGTACTCGTTGTTCTCTACCTTCAGGTGTCCTACTGCCAGATGGGTTCTCTGACAGTCCAGGCAAGTGTTCAATTTCTTGATGCCTCTGCCTCCACAGCAGCTATTCCAAAGCATCTGAGTCCCTTAGGGTCTTGTAATACCATTCCGGAGGAAGTCAATGCTAGGATACACGGGGCCTTTGGGCCGGTTGCAATCAGATGTTTCTGCCACTCCTTCCTGGTCAGGCTCACCTCGGCTTCCACCAGAGTCAGTTGCTGTGATCCCCTGTCACTCCAGCAATGGAAATGGTTCTGCCCACATGTCCGATGGCATCAGGGTACACTGCGCACCAGTATCTACCAAAGCTCATATTTCTGTGGCTCTGATGTGCCAGGCCATCGAATCCACACAGTCCAAAAGACTCGGTTTTCCTGTGCCTCTTCCTGGCTAGAGGCAAGGCCCTCTAGCACTGGTTATTATTCCCTTCCTGGGCATACACGTAGAGGTTCCTTCAAGGGATCCGACATATCATCCTCACTTCTATAATACCTGGTGGCTGGTCTGGGAGGTTGAGGCTACTTCATTTTAGTGGGACCCCCTCGTTAGTGTTTCTCTCCTTGAGCTCATGCACCCGTGCTGCCAGGACAGAAGTGGGTTTCCCATCCCACCTTCCCATGTCTTCCCCATGGTCACGCAGGAAAACCACAGGTCAGCCCTTGGGGTGTACCCTCTCTCTCTAGCTGGGGGCGTTGGCTCTGACTTTGGGCCTGTGACTCACACCGGTGCCATATGGGAACTGTTCCTCCTCATCTCCTCCTCACTCTCCCTCATCTCCTCTCTTGAGTTCCTTAACACGCAGAGACCTGAGCCTGCATGGGCATTGATCATACTCTCATAATTTCTGAGCCTGTGCGACAGAACCCACTGTCTCTCGGTTGTCTCAGCATTAATTGTTGCAATGAAGGTGGTGTATTGAGATGGCCTAGAGTTGCCAGATTCCATAACATTTGCCCTGTGCACCTGACCTTGTCAGGGTCATTGTCATGCTGTCACTCCTCCCAAAGAGTACCTCCAATATGCCACTTCCTCGCTTTGGATCCCTTTTCAAGGTCTTCCAGACTTTTTGATGCTGCATTCTCTCTTGGACAAACCTTCCCTTACACTCATTAAAGCACTCCCAGAGGAAAGGGCCCTGCTCCCTTACAAATACCTGATTCACCCTGAGTCCTGGGTCAAGGGTCCCAAGTTCCTGCCTCACCACTATCCAGTTGCACACCTGTACCTATAAGGTCCCAGACCCAAAGTAACCAGGCGTGTATAAGCTCACGTCCCCGTCATGCAATATCTTTTTGCAGACTATGGAGACTTTACATGTCAGGACTCAGTGATGATCTCAACCTCTGGTCCCCTTGCAAGTTGTGAGGGCCTCCTTTCTTATCCTTATTACCTGGGTGCTCTGATTTCACCTTATACTTCTGTTTCCACAGGGGCGACTGCTGCTGGCTGTGACTGCCCCTGTGGTTCAGCTGGAACTGGACGGTTGTAACGTCTGTGGGTTCCACTGCTGCACCATCAGACTCTCCCTTTTCAGGGCAGGGGGAGGGTTTCCCACCAGCTGGGGGTAATGAGGCCACCACTGGGAAAATGTGCTCCTTTAACATCTGGCCTCTCCCTTCACCAGAACCCCAACCAATCCGGGTGGTTCATTTCTGAGGTGGGATGTGGGCAGGGTCAGGTGGTGGGGCAGCATCCCTGTTCTGTGGGGCAGTGTCAGGCTCCATGACAGAATCCCCAGTCTTGAGGCAGATGTCTGTTTGGTGATCAAAGTACACCTCACCTTATCCTGAAAGTGAAATAGACTACGACTATCAGCAACACTTGGTTAGTATCTAGAGGAAATTTAAACCCTCAAAGCTGGTGGGGTAGGCACAAAGAAGTGGTTGAAGGGCTGGGAGAAAACTTCCCCACTGTCATTTCCTCACAGAAAATACAATTCCTAAAGTAACCCAAACCATACACTTAGTGTGTGATAGCCATGCATCCATGTTCCGACCTTCCAAGGAAGTTAAGAATCCATAATCCTTCACCTTATTAACCCATAAAAAAACTGGATAACAGCCACAGTAGCCTCAGTTATAAGCCCATGGTTAGATAAGGGCCTGCAAATGGGAGAAATACAGCCAGACAACATGCACCCAAACCAGGTAAGCCAGACCACATGGTGTTACCTAATGAGGTTTCTTATCCAGCACACACAAAAGAAAATATTAGGTGACTCAAAAACATTCATTCCTTTTTTCACCCTTCTTTTCTCAAGTGCCGCTTGAGCCCCAAACTGGAATGCACCAAAATCTGTCTTGGTGAAAGACAGGTATCTGCTAGGGAGGGGCAGGGCCTCCCTTGGAATGGAGAATTCAAATCCCCTCCCTCCAAATTATTATGATTAGAGAATTAAGGGGCCTCAGGCAGAGATATGGGGATAGGAACAACAGTTCTTTACTAGTATGTATAACAAGGCAAATAACAACAACTACAGCATTACAGCAAAACAGAATCAGGAACCTCGAGGGGCTTTGCTTCACAAAGCCCAGGGCAGCCTGATCTCGGTGCCCCTGCAGGACTCTGAGTGAAGCGTAGAATAAGGACTTTACAACTAGAAATTGTAAAGCAGGTATGTTTTATTTCCAGCTGGGACACACGGGGGGATATCTCCTCCAAACCGTGCGTACCTGGTCAAGACAAGGTCCAGGTTTAAATACACATTGATCCCACAGCTTACACATCCTCACCTGCCCATTCCTCGCCTTCTCTCACTTTGTATTCTAATGAGCTGTCACGCCTCTTGGTGGTTGTGAGTTGGGGTCTTGGGAGAAGGCCAATCTTCCTCAGGTTGATCTTCACTTCTGGGCAGGCAGTGGAGGTTTGGCTATTTTTCAGGTCACTTTGCTCTTGCCAAAGATGGAGCTTGATTTTGCTTGATTAAAGCCACAAAGTTCTGCTTTATTGATTTTTGACAAATACTGGTCCCACTTTGCTGAGTTTTAACATTATACATCTTACCTATATGACTTCCACTTAGTAACTACCTAACAACCAAGCTTAATAGCTCATCTTCTATGTGTTCTCAGTACAAGCTGTTTCTTTACTTCTACAAAATCACCAGAAGCTGCTTCTAAAATCTTGTCTTTTTATATTCATAAATGTCCTCCATATCATGAGAGCACTAAGCTGGAAGGGTGGAAAATCCCGGGCTGGTGGATGGATATATCAGAAGCTCCGTCGGTGGTAGCTGGAACAGGGGATGTCGGCAGGGCAGGGCAGGGCAGGGCAGGGCAGGCAGGGCAGGGCAGGGCAGGCAGGGGACAGCGTAGCCAAAAGCCTCAGAGCAGTTCCAAAGAGGCGCAGCAGCGGGACAGGGCCGGCCCAGCTCCAGTAGGGCAGGGGGAGGCGAGCTCAGAATTCCTGGGCACACGGGCAGATGGTGGTAGATTTCCCAGGACCGGACTTGGTGGTGACAGTGAACTCGTCCCGCAGCAAGCAGCAGCCTGGCCGTCCTCTCTCCGATGCCAAGAGCAAGAGACAGCAGAGCTGCCCCCAGCCCGTCCTTTTTCTGCCCTCCCAAACTCGTGTTAACTCCCCCGCTTAGAGAAACTCTCAGAGACCCAAAAAGGTGTACCCAGGTGCTACAAATCCTCTTCATTGGCCCCTTTGTTCTGCTTAAGTACCTAGAAGTACCCAGAAGTGAGTTTCCTAGCAGTTAATGGAAAATATAGAAGTAAAAAAGAAACAAATCTAACCCTGAAAACCGTGGCTCCCAAACCCAGCAGTGGGGTCAGTGCAGTGTCCACGGGCACAGCCCCTTGCAATGGCCCAGTGCACGCTGGGATGATGATCCACCCTCATTCCTGGCCCAGGGCTGGAATGGTCTTGGTGGCAGCTTGGCTGGCACACACTGGGGCACTGTGTCTGTTTTAAATGGGGAAACTGAAGAGTTTTAGATTGCTTGAAAAATAAAAGAAGAAAACTCCTCTTTAGTTGTGTGCAGGCAGTTCTCCAAGCAAAGCAAGTCCCAGGTGAGTGAGGAGAGACAGGATGGGGTTGGGGAATGTGGAGCAAGGTTGTCCACACTGGGTCAGACCTCAGGGCACAGCTTCTCTGACAGGCCAGACCTCCTGAGTAGAGTTCCTGGGTCAATATCAATCACCAAGCGCTGCAATCACCTCTTGTGTAATAAAAAAGTAATAAAATGTGCCTTTTAAATAAGGAATACATACTTCCAAATAGTCTTTGAAATATTTCGTATAACTGCAGCAGGAAATCTTCCTAATGAACTGCACCAGACAAGAGGGAAATCAAGCACAGCCATGGTTTGTCAGGACTTGCCTGATCCTAATGAGCCCCGTGGTGCATTTGGTGCTGAGCCCTGGAACATCAGGGCCTGACAAGAGATTGCACAAACATTTCTATGAATCAAAATCAGAAGAAAACCCAAAACTGTCTCAAAGCATTCATGGGTCCCACTGATGTCCCTGCCTAAAAAAGGCTCCTCATGGAGCCCTTGGAAGAGACAATTGCAGGTCAGGATTGCACAAAAACCTCTCAGAGACTCAGTGAGAAAAAGAAGTAATTAAATTACCCCTGAGTACTCAGAAGTATGAATAAAACCCACTAAGTGTTTTTACTGACCAAGAATCCCATGGGACTCTTAAAAGGAGATAACTGGGGCCATGATTGCTCAAAGTTTTCGTAGAGTCAGTTTGAAAAGGGAAACACCAAGTACCCTAAAATAACTGAAGTACCTTGAAGCATTAATGAGCACCACTGAGTGTTGTTACTGACAAAGCCTCTCAAGGGACTCATTAAAGCAGAGAATTGGAGGCCAGGATTGCACAAACCTCTCAGAGACTCCAAGGCAAAAGCCAAACCCAAAGTCTGTGGAAAAACCTGCAGTCCCTGGCAGCATGAAGGAGCCCCCCAGGGCCATTGCTGACCAAGGCTCCTTCCCCAGGGACTCCTTCCAGCACATCCTGGAGGCCACTGGCAAGGGAGGGGGATGCTGAGGGCACGACAAGGGGCTGACAGTGCCCAGCCTTGCTGGGGCTGTGCCAGGAGGCCCCAGGGCCTCAGGACAAGGGGTCTCCTCAGTGTCCTTGGTGGCACAGAGGCTGCTGTGGCCCAGGGCACCAAGACTTGGCTTCTCTTTGTCCCCACCTGTCATCACCGCCTGCAGTTCTCTGCTCTGCCTGGGGCCTGGGGACACTTTCTGTGTCGTGTCCCTCCCTGGGACCCATTAAAACTTCCAGAAACTTTGGAGATGGATTCTGCCTTGCAGTTCTGGAGAGGTTTCTTCAGCTCCCTCTCAGGGACTGATGTTCAGGGCCTCAGCACAAAGCCCGAGAGGGTCATTAAAGTCCTTGTGCAGTGTCTGTGCTGATGAGCTGGGCTGAGCTCATCATCCAGAGGGAGATACTGGCAACCAAGAAGAGCTTAAAAACACATTTCTCTGGATGAGCAGCTTTTCTGCCAGCCCAGCAGGGCTGGGGCACTGCCTGCAGCCTCCCCGGGCACAGCACAGAGGCACACAGGGCTTCAGCTCAGCCTGGGCTGGCAGCACAGAGCAGAGCTCACTGAGGGCTCACTGCAGGAGAAATCCTCCCAGGCTTGCAAACAGTCACTCTCTGGCTGGGGGAAGAGAAGCTGCAGCTCCTGCAGGGATCTCCTGGAGCTGCCACATCCCACAGCTTGGAGCACCTTCCAGGAGCACTGTGGGAGCTGCTGCAGGGCAGGGATGTGGCCCTAGGGCAGGGCTGGGTTTCCCTGCTGCCCCAGCCCAGGCCCAGCACAAGGCAGCTCCCTGGGGCCAGGCTCTGCTGCAGGGCTGAGCAGCCGGGGCTGCAGCCAGGGGTGCCCAGGGCTGTGGTGCAGAGCAGGGTCCTGCAGCCCAGGGCGCTGTGCTGGCCCAGGGACTCTGCTGCCTGCCAGGGTCAGCTCTCAGCCGGCCCGGGGAGCTGCTGCCTGCGCTGGGGAGAAGCTGTGGGGGGAAGGAGCCACCCTGAGCAGGGCAGCTGCTGCTGCTGCTGCTGCTGCTGCTGCTGCTGCTGCTGCTGAGAGGGGCTCTGTGGGGCCGGGCTGCTCCCAGCTCCACACCAGCCTGGGCACAGCTGCGGAGGACACTTGCCAAAGAAGGTAAGCCTGGGAGTGCCGTAAAGATCAGGAGCTTTCCTGAGAGTGTTTTCAATTTCTTGGTTGGAGAAGGATGGGAAAGTAGGGGTGATGACAAAAAGATTTTTGCTGTTTTATACATCTTTCATATATTTGTAGCTCTGTAACTACTATTATACAGTTACAAAACTATAATTCTTAATTAACTCTGCTCAATTACTATTACATACTTATATATGTATAATCCTAATTAACTCTAGTATGTTCCTGCCCTTTCTCTTTGTTTTTAGAACATTAGGCTGACCTTCTAAATACATTCCTGAAACACTTTATAATCTTATTATCAGGAAGAGGACCTACAAGGTAATTTTTATTTTAACCAGAGTGTGAGCAGTCATGAAAATAGTGGGGCAATGACGCCCTTGGACAAACTACAGTGGGTTGACTCAGGGGTGTGTAACTGGGGAAACTGAATCTCCTATTGGATGTTCCTGTTAAATATCCTAATAATTCAACCTTCAATAATTGGTAAAATCAGGGGCTGGGTGTGCCCCATCCCCACAGGGACACCTGCAAGCTTCCAAATAAAGTCTGGTTATGCATCATTTTTCTAAACCTGTTACAAGGTGATTTTTTTCTCTTTTTATTAAAGGAAACAGGAGGATGAGAGAAGCAGAACAGGAATTGTAATCACAGAATATTCTCAGTTGAAAGGAACATAAAGGATCATCAAAGTAATGTCTCAACATTTACAGAGACTCTCTGCCAGCTGTCTCTGCCCTGCCCTCCCAGGCACAGCACCACCACATCTGCTCTTGTTCCTGCACTGCCCTGATCCTGTCCCTGTCATCTGGTGCTCTCAGGGAGGCTCTGGCCTTTGCAGCAGCTGAGTCAGGCACTGCCCTTGGCATTCCTGCCAGGCAGCTGTGGCCATGGCAATGGGGTGTCCAAGCTTCCCTGGGACCTGTGGGGCTGTGGGCAAAGCAGTCCATGGGAAAGGGGAATGAGCTGAGCCCCCTCCCTGAGATCCCATCATGGGCACACCCAGGGATCTCCTTGCTGTGTCCTTCCCAGCTCTGAGCTGCCCTCCTGGCTGCAAATCTGTGCCAGAGCCCCTGGGAGTTCCCTGAATGTGCCATGGAAAAGTGCAGAGATGCCAGAGCTGAGGAAATGCTGCTGGGTTTGCCAAGGGAGCCGGGAGTGTCCTTGGCAGAAGGGGGTGCTGAGACCTTGCCCAGAGCCCTTTGGAGAGGGGGAGACATTGAGGGATCCCTGTGCTCTGGGCAGGGTCTGGTTTATCCCAGGGTGACAGGGGAGTGTGATTGTGCTCTGATTGCAGCCAAAGCTGCAAACCCAGGGCAGTTGGGAACAAGCCCATCCAGCCTCTCACCTTCCCTGAGCCACAGGGAATCCTTTGCCTCACATCTCTCAGTGGCAAAATGTGAGTGCAGCAAAAATGCTGGGGATTTCTGAACTCAGAGAAGCAGGAATGATGTGTGGGCAGGAAAATAATGGCAAAAATTTCTTCCTGCTCTCAATGTCCTTTACACTTGAGAGTGCAGATGGACACAAGCCTGTCTGCATTAGGAGTGATTCCCCTGACAAATCCTGAATATCCAGCCTTGTCCCTCTGCCACATGGCCACAAACCCAGGGCAGCAGGGCAGGGATGGCTCCTGGAGAGCCCCCACGCACAGGCCTGGCTGCTCCTGGCACACTCAGACAGCACAACTGGAGCTCAGGCAGGGCCCTGGGGGAAGGTTTTCCTAGAGCAGGAACAAGGGTGGGTGAGTCACAGTGGGACAGTCTGCAGGGAATGGCCCAGGTTTGGCTCAGAGCAGCCTCTGCTGACTTGTCCCTGTCCTTTCTCCATGAACAGGTGCCCATGGCCAGGCAGAGCAAATGTCCAACAGCAGCTCCATCAGCCACTTCCTCCTGCTGGCATTGGCAGACACGCGGCAGCTGCAGCTCCTGCACTTCTGCCTCTTCCTGGGCATCTCCCTGGCTGCCCTCCTGGGCAACGGCCTCATCATCAGCGCCGTAGCCTGCGGCCACCTCCTGCACAGCCCCATGTTCTTCTTCCTGCTCAACCTGGCCCTCACCAACCTGGGCTGCATCTGCACCACTGTCCCCAAAGCCATGCACAATTCCCTCTGGGACACAAGGAACATCTCCTATGCAGGATGTGCTGCACAGCTCTTTTTCATTCTGTTCTTCACGTCAGCAGAATACTACCTCCTGACCGTCATGTGCTACGACCGCTACGTGTCCATCTGCAAACCCCTGCACTATGGGACCCTCCTGGGCAGCAGAGCTTGTGCCCACATGGCAGCAGCTGCCTGGGCCAGTGCCTTTCTCAATGCTCTCATGCACACGGCCAATACATTTTCCCTGCCCCTGTGCCATGGCAATGCCCTGGGCCAGTTCTTCTGTGAAATTCCACACATCCTCAAGCTCTCCTGCTCACATTCCTACACAAGGGAAGTTGGACTGCTTGTTTTCATTGCCTCTCTATCATTCTGTTGTTTTGTGTTCATTGTTTTCTCCTATGTGCAGATCTTCAAGGCTGTGCTGAGGATCCCCTCTGAGCAGGGACGGCACAAAGCCTTTTCCATCTGCCTCCCTCACCTGGCCGTGGTCTCCCTGTTCCTCAGCACTGGCATATTTGCTCACCTGAAGCCCTCCTCCATCTCGTCCCCATCCCTGGATCTGGCCCTGTCAGTTCTGTACTCGGTGGTGACTCCAGCCCTGAACCCCCTCATCTACAGCCTGAGGAACCAGGAGCTCAAAGCTGCACTGTGGAGACTGATGATGGGATGTTTTCAGGAACATTAAACTGGTGACCAATTTCTGCAAATCATCTATAATAAAAGACATCTTTATTACTACTTGTTAGTTTCATTTTGAGGTTTTTTTATTTGTTTTACTTTTAATATATATTTTTACTAAAAAATGTCATTGTTTAAACCATTTCTCATTTTGATTCTTTCTACCGCACCTTTGGTCACAGACTGTGTCAATGAGGACCTGCGCTCTTGCTAAATTTAAATTTACTCAAGGGCCTCCCAGCAGAGTTTTCTGCAGAGATCCCCCTTTGGTTCCCTTCTCTGCAGCTGCAGCAGCAATGTCTGTGTGCAGAGCTGGGGGCAGATCAGTCCTGGCACAGCAGCTGTGCCCAGCAGCAGCAGCAGCAGCCCTTGGTGTTGCCAGTGCTGCTGCCGTGGCCCTGCCCCGCTGCCCTGCTGGCCCTGGTGTTGCTGTAGGGCCTGAGTGCTCTCGGGGCCGGGCACAGTGCTGGGGGTGGCAGTGCCGGGGCTGCAGCAGGGACAGGCCATGGGCACTGCTGGGGCAGTGCTGACGCCTCAGGCCAGGGCCTGGGGGCTGCAGGCTCCTTGCCCAGGCTCTCTCCAGAACACTTTGCCCAAGCCAATGCTGAGCACAGAAAAGCCCCGGGAGCAGCCCCAGGCTGGCCGTGGGCAGGCTGGGGGCAAACAGCATGGCTGGGGCTCTGCAAGGTGCCTGGGGGCAACTGGGATCCTACTGGGATCACAGTGGGAGAGGCTGGGCCCATGCTGTGGGAGACTGGGATCATACTGGATCATACTGGCAGCAACTGGGACTGCACTGAGGGCGACTGGAAGTGGTTGGGAGCAACTGGAATCCAGCTGGAAGAAACTGAGAACAACTGGGAATAACTGGGAACATGCTGGGAGCAACTGGGATACACTGGGAGAGACTGAAAACACAGTGGGGGTAAATGGGAGCCGCTGTGCCCATGCTGGGGTCATACTGGGATCTTACTGGAACCAGACTGGGACTCACTGGAAAGGGGCTGGCTGTGACTAGGACCATGCTGGAGGTAACTGGGAGCAACTGGGCTCAAACTGGGAGTGACAGGCAGTCTCTCAGGGCATGACTGGAATAATACTGGGAGTATCTGGAAGTGACTGGGGTCCTACTGGGGGTGACTGGAACCAAACTGGGAGTGACTGGGTCTACTGGGTTCATCCTGGGAGCCACTGGGATTACAATGGGTGTGAACAGATCCTGAGTGGGGGTTACTGGGAGCTACTGTTGGGAGGAAAATGTGGACACATTGGGAGCAACCAGGATCAACTGGAAGGGACTGGGACCATGCTGAGGGGACTGAGACCACAACTGGGAAAACTGGAATCATTCTGGGATCAACTGGGACCACACTTTGGGAAACTGCCAGAAACTGGGATCATGCTGGAGTTAACTCGGAGTAACTGGGAAAGACTGGGATCATTCTGAGGTAACCAGAACCTTCCTGAGGAAACTGGGATAAACTCGAAGTGCCTGTAACTATACTGGGGACAATGGAACCACACAGGGAGCAACTGGGGACAACTGGAACTATTCTGGCAGCAGCTGGGGTCGCACCGAGGGTGACTTGACTCCTACTGGGATTGACTGGGAGTGGCTGTGAACAACTGCAATCCCACTGAAAGCAACTGAGAGGAACTGGGAATGACTGGGAGCATGCTGGGAGTGACTGGGATATACTGGGAATGACTGGGAGCCATGAGGATCATACTGGAGGGTACTCGGGTCATACTGGTATTTACAGGGAGCAACTGGGATCACAGTGGGGGCCACTTAATCTTACTGGGAGTTACTGGAATCAGATTGGGATTATAGTGATGCGATTGGACCGTGACTGGGGTTACTGGGAGTTACCACCCGTGCTGAGAGCCTACTGGGGATACACTGGGAGCAATTGGGAATGACTGGGAATGACAGGATGCATGCTGGTGAAAACTGGGATGTACTGCCAGTGACTGGGATAAAACTGGGGGCAACTGAACCATGCTGAGGTAACTGGGAGTGCCTGGCAATGACTACGAGAATGTTCAGGGCAACTGAGATATACTGGGAGTACCTGAGACCATGCAGGTGGTGACTGGGACCACACTGGGAGCCACTGGGAATGTGCTGGGTGAAACTGAGACCTCTCTAGGGGCATCCAGGCACAAGAGTGAGTGACTGGGGCCCTGCTGGGAGAGACTGGCATCATACTGGACTCATTCTGGGATCATACGGGGAGTTACTGAGGCTGTGCAAGGGGCAGCTTGGAACACACTGGACAAAAGTGGGAGAAACTGGGATCAACTGGGAGCAACTGGGAGCATGCTAGGGGCAAACTGCATCATAATTGGGAATGACTGGCAGTGACTGGGCTCTTACTGGGAATGGCAAATAAATAAATAAATCCTGGTTTATGGTTTTTATGCTGTGTGAATGTGTCCTGACTGTGAGACCTGATCCATATAAATTTCTTCTAACCCTCAGCTAAAATCTTAACTCTTTAAAGTCATGATTCAGATCCCCCCAAATGTCGGGGTGCCCCCTGAATGTCGGGGTGTCCCCCACAGTCCCCCCCCGCCAAGGGTCATCTGAATCCACATCAACAGGGAGGATGCAACGGTGGCCGTCATCTTCTCCTGACCTGTCAGGGTGAGTGGGGACCCCTGAGAAGGCCCAAAATCACCTTAGTACCCCCAAAAAAACCACCTGGATACCCCCCAAATCTCCTGGATCCCACCCAAATCACCCTGGTACCCCCAAAAATCTCCTTGATCTCTGCCAAATCACTTGGGAACCCCAAAATCATCTGGGTACCCCCAAAAAATCACCTGGATACACCTGGGTACTTCCCCGATTCACCTAGGTATACCTCAAAAAATCACCTGGAAACCACCCAGAAGTCACCTGGAGAAACCTGGGAATCCCAAAAAATCACCTGAGTACCCCATAAATTGCCTGGGTACCCTCAAAAATCACTTGAGAACCCCAAAAATAGTCTGGATACCCCCCAAAATCACCTGGATTGCCCCAAAAAGTGTCTGGGTACCCCTCAGATCATCTGGATCTCCCCCGAAATATGCTGGGTTCCCCATAAACCACCTGGTACCCCCAAGAATCAGCTGGATACTTCCAAAATCACCTGGATATCCCAAAAATCATCTGGGTATCCTCAAAAATCACCTGATTACTCCTAAAAATCCCCTGGATACACCTGGGTACCCAGCAAAATCTCCTGGATCACCCTCCCAGATTACCTGGGTAGCCCCCAAAATCACCTGGATACACCTGGGTACCCCCAAAAATTCTTGGGCCCTTGCCCAAACTGGTGGTTGTGAATCCCCACTGCTTTGGCTGGGTAGACGCCGTGTCCCATCTATCCCATTGACTTGAATGGGTAGACCTGGTGTCCTGTTTACCCCCATTTCCATACAGTAACCCTTCCCAGTGCTCCCAGTAATGCCATGGAGCTCCCAGTAACCCCAGAGCTCCCCCTTTTGAGGGTTCCAAGGTAATTTTTTGGGGTACTCAGGTGATTTGGGGGAGTACACAGGTGTATCCAGGTGATTTTGGAGGTACCCAGATGATTTTTTGAGTTCCCAGGGTTATCCAGGTGGTTTTGGGGAGTAACAGGGTGATTTGGGGGGGGTATTCAGGTGATTTTTTTGGGCTTCTGTAAGAGTCGGGACTTGGTGGTCCCTGACTTTGCCTCACGACCCTTCGTCAAGGCAGAAAGCAAGGGGGCTCGGGCGCCTAAGCCACAGTGCGTGTTTGGCAAGCATTGAACTGCAGGTATGTCCACTGGACCGGAGCTGGCTGCTCCCATGGGAACTTGTATGAGGACAATGGACAGTTTGGACAGCCTGTGCTTACCAGCAGCTAGGGACTAGCCCTGCTTGTTGCAAACTCACCTGCTGAACGATCGTACCTGGTTCCCAGAGCAACGGACCTCACCACAATGACTCTCAGGTGCCCCCCACTTCTGAAAAAGACTATAAAAGCTGCACCTCTGTGACTCACACTTTGAGATCTCCCTACGGAAGACAACGGATCGATTGGCAGGACGCCACAAGGACGCCACTCAGCCGTGGTAGCTCTATACCCCCTGCCCCCTCCTTTCCTCACTCTGTATCCTATGTTTCCTTTCTTATTCCCTCTATCGCAAATGTTGTTGGCATCAATAAAGGTGCATTTGTGTGTGTAATTAAATATTTGTCCTCTCGAGTACTTTTTGCACTCTAAAGATCACAATAACCTATCACAATTCCTTTTTGGATCGTGACATAAATTGGCGTCACGGACAGGATTCTGACACGGAGGGGTGGCCAGGTTGTGTGTAGTCTGTACCAGGGGGAGGAAGTTTCGCTCCAGCCGCACCTAGCCTGTCACTGCGGTGAACAAAGCTAGAAAGCAAGGGGGGCTTTCTGAATCCTCGCACACTGCACACGCCTAAGGTGTAAAGGCACCCCAAACTCGATTGAGGGTTCTGTTGTCAGAATTTCACAAAAGAACTTTGAGTGCAAAAGTCGGGACTAACTACCTGGTGTTAGGGGGAGACATCCTGTGCTGTAATTGAAGGTGAACCTCCCAGGTAGATGGGTCTCCCCACCCACCCAAGGAAAAGAAGGGAAGACACAGCTCTGCTGTGTGTGTTTTGTGTGTAACTAAGCAGGACCTCCTTGACTTGGGCTTTTTTATCCCTTCACAAAACATGACTGAGGACTTGAATGTAAAAGATAAAACAGCATTTTATGCCTTGTTAGCAAAACACAATGCCCGACCCTCTCCTGGGGGGGAAGAATGGGCAAAAGATAACTGGTTTGAGGAACAAAAAATAATAGACTCTCTTCAAGATTTGGTTACAATTTTGCAAGAACAGTTAGATGAAGAGAGGAAAGAGAACTTTCTATTGAAAAAAGCTGCTATAGAAAACCGCTCTAAGTGGTGTAAGGAATAGACAACAATTATAGACTCCCTTCAAAACCTGGTTGAGGTGTTGCAGAAACAATTACATGAAGAGAAAAGCAAAAACCATTTGTTGCAAGAGGAAAATCATTTGCTACGGGCTGCTTTGATAAACAAATGTTTTAATAATTCAAAAAATGCTGACTCCAGAAAAGAGGAAGAAGCAGAGAAATTTGGATTGGTAAAAACTGTGGGGAAAACTGTTCTTTTGTTTGAGATCCCTAGTTGAAAGAGATCATAATTGTGTTAATAATGATGATTTTGAATTGCATATTAAAACAGAACGGGATGCCAGTAAATATGGAGTTTTTTTAACAACAGGAGATAAATGTGACACAGGGTCCCTGACACTGTCCACAGCTTTTTGGGCTGGAAAAAATATAGTTAATACCCCTGACCAATTTTTGGAAAGTGTCCACACGGTTGCTTGCCTGCCCGTGCACCCTGAACTAAATTTACAAAAAACAATTCCCATAGAAAGAGACCAAACTGGTTTTGATGGTTTTAGGCACCCAGCCCAGTGCACCCTTCTTCTCTCAGAACTGGGGCAGCAAGCCAAAGAAATTTGTTTAAAAATATATTTTCACTTAGATGTGCAAATTTTCTCTGAAAAAATTCAAAAACCTTTACCTGAAGTAAAAGTTCTGGGAATTAGGTGGAAGGGAGGTACCCTAATCTCTTTAGATAAAATTAAAATGCCTGAATGCAGGAAAAACCTACAACATGCTTTAGGATGACTGGTGTTTTGGAAAAAACATATCCCAGATTTTTCTATTATTGCCAGACCCCTCTATAACCTGTTGAGAAAAGGGGTTAAATGGGAATGGTGTAATTCTCAAGAGAAAGCATTGCAACTGTTAATTTTTGACCAAGCCATTTATCCCACAGATTCTTTTCAGGTAGAGTGGAGTTTTGCTGTCTCTGGATTGTCAGTGCACATTTGGCAACAAGGGCCAGAAGGCCCCACTAGGCCTGTTGGTTTTTATTTTCGAGGCTTTAAGGATGCTGAAAAAATATACACAGTTTGGGAGAAAGGATTGTTTGTGGTTTGTTTAGCTTTTGTAGAAGTGGAAAAAATTATACAGCAGCAACCAATTGTTTCGAGAGGCCTTTTTAAAGTTAAGGCTGTCACTACTGGGACCCCCCCCCACACGACGGGGTGGTCCAGAGAGCCTCAGTAAGAAAGTGGTGTGCTCAGATTGAAAACCTAGCTATTCAAGACACAGAAAACCTGAACAGTAGTGTTGGGGGTTAGCCTTGTTTCTTTTTTCACCTATAGAATTTTTTCCCAAGAGTTGCAAAGCAATTGATGGCCGGGTACTTATGAGTGATCAGGTGAAGACAAAAGCATGGAGGGTAGCACTTAGCTACACCCTTGTCTCCGGGAGGTTTTTTTTTCCCGAGGGGGGGGGGGAGAGAAAGACGGGGGCTGGGGGGGGCAGCTTCACTTTGTGGTGTGGTCTGCGTTGGGAGCGGACGGGGGCTGCCGTTGCTGCGTGAGTTTCTCACGGCACCACCGGGATCTGATCCTGGAGAGAGAGCTACCATCATCTGCTCGTGTGCCCGGATCCGGATTCCTCTTTTTGCTGCCCTGCTGGAGCTGCCTCGGCTGGACATCCTGTCCCACTGCCTCGGCGCTGTTTTGGAACTGCACTGCACCGCGGGCCCGCACTGGCCTCCCTGCCAGACCCCTTTTGCCTTCTAGTGACTACTGACGGAGCTCTGAACTTCATCTGATCCACCAGCCCAGGATTCCCCACCGTTCCAGCTTGGTACTTTTCTTTGGAGTCCCCCAGAGACCAGACTGCCCCGGGTTTTGTGGGACCAAGCTCCATCAAGGTCCCTGGTTTTGTTTTTCGCTATTAATTGCTGTAGTTGTTGTTGTTTGTTTGCCCTGTTATACCTATTAGTAAAGAACTGTTATTCCTATTCCCATATCTCTGCCTGAGAGCCGTTTTAATTTTCTAAATTATAATAATTTGAGGGAAGGGGATTTGAATTATCCATTCCAAGAGAGGCCCTGCCTCTCTCTAGCAGATACCTGTCTTCTTTCAAAACTAAGACAGTGTCATCTGTGTGAACACTGACTGTGAGGACGCGATTCTGGCAGTCATCTTCTGCCAGGCCATCAGGGTGAGTAGGGATCCCTGGGAACCCCAAAAAATCACCTGGATTCTCCCCTCCCCAAATCACCCTGGTACTCCCCAAAACCACCTGGATACACGTAGATACTCCTTCAAATCACCTCAGTACCCACAAAAAATTATTTGAGAACCCCTCAAAAGTCATCTGGATACACCTGGGTACCCCCCAAAATCCTCGGGCCCCACCAAACTGGTGGTTGTGAATCCCATTGCTTTGACTGGGTAGACGTGGTGTCCCTAAATCCCTATTGACTTGATTGGGCAGACCTGGTGTCCTGTCTACCCTCATTTACCCCCAGTAACCCTTCCCCGTGTACCCAGCAATGCCCCAGGGCTCACAGTAACTCCAGTGCCCACCCTCAGCCACTCCCAATGCTCACAGTAACCCCAGTTCCCCCCTTAGCCACCTCTAGTGCTCCCAGGAATAGCTCCCAGTTTGATTAGTTTACCCTCCCAGTCCTCATGTAGCCCCTCCCAGTGCTCCCAGTTTGCCCAGTTTCCCCCTTTCCTCCCTCCCAGTGCTTCCAGTTCCCCACCAGTGCTTCCAGTTCTTCCCCCAGTGCTTCCCCTTAGCCTTTCCCAGTGCTCCCAGTTTAACCAGTAACCCTTCCCGACCAAGCCCTAGTAATGGACAGCCCTGATATCCCTACATCCCCATTGACTTTAATTGGGGTAGACCTGGTTTCCTGTGGAAAAAATAAAAAGTAAAACAGGCCTGAACTTTTAAACTTACAAAGATAGTTTATTTACACACTCTAAAGTATAAAGGAAAAAATAAAAAGAAAAAATTGAAGCTTCAAAACACTTCTCTTTCCCCCAGAAACTGTTCACTTTCCCAAAACTAACATAGAGAGACAAAACTGTGATTTTCAGTCAGTTTCAACAATTTAAACATAATCTTTCATCACCTTTGGAGAGGAGTCTCACTAGATGTCCCATTGGAGACATTCACCACAAGAACAAACCAGTCTGCTGGCTCCCAATGTCACCAACCTCCAGCCGCTGGAATTTTGCAGATTGTGCCATCTCACCCATGAGCAGCCTTTCTCTTGGCTACTCATGGGCCTCTCAGCATATTTGGTATATTAGTTTAAGAATGCTTTTTTTAGTATTTTGCAAAGATCCTCTTCTTCTATCTTTAAAATCGTTTCTCTCTCAAGAGACCTCCTTTACTAGAGCTAAGGGGCCAAATCTGCGTCTCAGACAGCTGAGACCTCTTTTTATCTCAGGAGCTGTGGAACTTACTCTACAAACATTCTCAATGAAATCTCAATTACATCAGTCTATTACCTTCAGCTGGAACAGCATTCCCCCTTAACAGCATCAATAGATTACAAGAAATAGTCCATTTCTCTGTGGTTTACATCTAGAGGAGTTCAGTCAAAAATGTCCACTTCCTCAATCCTTTCTTCCAGATCACCTTTATCAGTTCTTTTGCTGACTGTATCATGCTCTCTCTCTACATTTAAAATCACTCTGATCTCCTTCTCTCCCTCTGGGAAAGGGTTGGAGTTCTGAAAGCTTCATGTTGCCAGGAAAGGGTTAAATCTGCCCAAGGTCTTTCTCTCTCTCTCTGCAGCTCACAGATGTCAGAATGCAAGGCCCACACTTGTGATGGGGGGTGCAGGGGGAAACAGGTTCAGGAAGGGCTGATGGATCACTTCCCCCACCCCTG
>JAJEOU010000073.1:0-15901 GCA_021534815.1 Acrocephalus arundinaceus | reverse complement strand
GGTCGAGCCAAGGTGAATGGGTGCCCAAGGGGAATGGGGTGAGCTTGGGATGAGCCTGGATGGGATGAGGTGACCTCAGGGTGAGCTAGAGTGAGCCCAAGGTGGGACTGGGTGAGCTTGGGGAAAGCCCACGTGGGTTGAGGTGAGCCTGGGGGGAAAAAGCTGAGCCTAAGGTGGGATGGGCTGAGCCCAAGTAAGATGGGGTGAGCCCAGGGGAAATGGGGTAAGCCAGGGTAGGATGGGGTGAGCCTGGGGTGGGGTGGAGTGAGCGCAGGTGGGATGGGGTGAGCCTGGGATGAGCCTGGATGGGATGAGGTGACCTCAGGGTGGGCTAGAGTGAGCCCAAGGTGGGATGGGGTGAGCCTGGAGGGGACGAGGTGAACCTGGGGGGAATAGGCTGAGCCCAAGGTGGGATGGGGTAAGCCTGGGGGGAATGGGGTAAGCCAGGGTGGGAGGGAGTGACCCCAGGTGGGCTGGGGTGAGCCCAAGTAAGATGGGGTGATGCCTAGGGGGAATGGGGTAAGCTAGGGTGGGATAGGGTGAGCCTGGATGGGATGGAGTGAGCCCGGGGTGGGCTGGGGTGAGCCCAAGGTGGGTTGAGGTGAGCCTGGGGGGAATAAGCTGAGCCCAAGGTCGGATGGAGTGATGCCTAGGGGGAATGAGGTGAGCCAGGGTGGGATGGAGTGACCCCAGGTGGGCTGGGGTGAGCTCAGGTGGGATGGAGTGAGCCCAGGTGGGCTGGGGTGAGCTCAGGGGGGACGCAGCAACCCCAGGGTCCCAGGCAGGGCTGCTCTCACCTTCCAGGTGGCCGTGTTCCTCCGGAAGTAGGCGAACATCCGCGTGAACCAGTTATAGATTTCATTCAACGTTAGCTGCCTGTCGGGGGTCTCCAGGATGGCCTGGGCAGCCAGAGAGGGGACAAGGCCGTCACTCGTGGGCTTTGACACCCGTGCCGAGGGGCAGAGATGGGGTTCAGCAGGTGGGGGAGGCGCTCAGGGAAGGTTTTGGGGTGCAGAGCTGAACCCCGTGGCTCGGGGAGCCTCTCACCTGCCGGATGAGCGAGGCGTACGTGAAGGGCGGCCGCACGTCGGCGTTTTTGTAAAACTCGTGATTCTGTGCAAGCTCTGCAGGGGGACAACAAACAGGGGGGGCTGCAGTGAAGGGCCCCCACTCTGCCCCTCGCCAGGGCCCCCAGCCCCACCCCGCAGCTCACCTGAAGAGATGGGGGTGCAGAACTTCTCCGAGTTCCTCCTGCGGATGGGCCCCACGTTGTGCAGAGTGGAAGAGCTGATGACGGAGGGGCCCTGCCGCAGGGGGGTGATGGGCGCCGTGGCCGAGGTGGGGGGATGAGGTAAACCGTCGGGAAACGTGTCCGAAGTGCTCTTGGAGAGGGTGGCACTGGAGACCAGGTTCAGCTGCACGGACAGGCAGGAGGAATGGGGTTGGGAAGGCTGGGAGAGACCCGGGAATGCCGGTGGCCCCAAAGCAGGAGGGGATGGGGTGGAATGGGGGGGCACTTGCTGGGCTTGGAAATGGCGGGATGCAGGCAGGGGGTGGGATGGGGATGAACCCATGGGATGGGAATGAACCCATGGGGATGGACCCATGGGATGGGGATGGACCCATAGGATGGGGATGGACCCATGGGATGGGAATTATCCCATGGGACGGGGATGAACCCATGGGATGGGAATGAACCCATGGGATGGACCCATGGGATGGGGATGGACCCATGGGATGGGAATTATCCCATGGGATGGGGATGGACCCATGGGATGGGGATGGACCCATGGATGGGATGGACCCATGGAATGGGGATGGACCCATGGGATGGGATACCCATGGATGGGGATGGACTGGGGGGGAATTACCATGGGGATGGACCATGGATGGGGATGGACCCATGGGATGGGAATTACCCATAGGATGGGGATGAACCCATGGGATGGGAATACCATGGATGGACCCATGGAGGATGGACCCATGGAATGGGGAAATTAACCCATAGGATGAACCTATGGGATGGGAATGGGATGGGGATGATCCATGGGGGGATGGACCATGGATGAACCCATGGGATGGACCATGGATGGGGATGAATGGGATGGGTGGGATGGGATGGGATGAACCTGGGTGGGGATGGGGGGGATAACCCATGGTGGGGGGGGGGGGGGGGGGGGGGGGGGGGGGGGGGGGGGGGGGGGGGTGAATCCATGGGATGGGGATGAACCTGTGGGATGGGAACTAACCAATGGGATGGGGATGAACCCATAGGATGCACCCATGGGATGGGGATGAATCTGTGGGATGGGGATGAACCCGTGGGATAGGAATTAACCCATGGGATGAACCCATGAGATGGGGATGAACTCATGGGATGGGGCTGCTCCCACTCCATGTCCGAGCTGGTGGAGCAGCTGCATTTCCCTCCTGCTGGTGGCACAAGGGACCAGGCTGTGCCAGAGGGCGGCCAGGGCACACCCACCCCACAGAGCCCACCCAGGCGGCCGTGCACAGGGCAGGGAGGGGACATAGAGGGCAGGAAGGGACTCACGCTTACAGGCTGGCTGAAAGGCTTTGGCTCTGAAGGTCTCATGTGAAGATGGGCCATCATGGCTTGGAGACGCTCGCTCTCCTTGGCCAGCTGGGGGAGGCAGGAAGCAGCAGGGGGACGCTCAGACAGCGCCAAAGTCACCACGGAGGTGCCACCAGCCCTCAAACCTGGTCTGGCCAGGCTGCAACCCCCAGGGTGTCCCCCAGGTGCCACCTCCTGCTCAATGTTGGCTCCTGAGACTCCCAGTGACCCTCTGGGGTTGCTGCAGCCACCATGGTGGGCACAGGGGCTGCCCCAGCTCCGTGTGTGCCCTCAGGGAAAAAATCCACAGCGCCATTCCCAGAGCCCCTGGGATGATGTGTCCCCACAGCCCAGTGAGGTGTTTTAGGGGGGCAAAAAAAAGGGATTTGGTCCTAAAATCACTTCCTGCACCATGATGGAGCTGGGCAATGAACCCACCACACCCCTGGGTGCTCCTGTCCCTGTGGCCAGTGCTGCTGTCACCGTCCCTGTCCCCTCTGCCCTCCTGCTGCCCTGTCCATCTGTCCATCCATCCCCCCCGCAGTCCCACATCGCTGTAATTGCTCCCTGCAATGTTTACTCCCCGCAGTGAGCACCAGGGTGAAATATTCACTCTGGCACCAGGAGAGACGTTGAGGCCGGCGGAGCCGATGGGATCTGACACCCCGCTCCCTTCCCGTCACCTTCCCTTTCCGCCGGGACCCCTCAAGCTCGGGGGGTTCCCCGCGCTCCAGCCCAGCCCCCTGGCAGAGCTGGGCGAGGAAAGGGTTAAAAGCAGGAGGCAGAGCGGAGTTTGCAGCAAGTTTGGAGCGGCTCGGCTGCTTTGGTGCTGCCGGTGCTCATTAGAGCTGACAGCTCTCCCCTCGTGATGCAGCCGGCGCAGCGGGAGCTCCGCGCTCCAAACTTTCTAATTGGTGGCTCCGTGGCAGGTTCCTCTCTGCACACACGGCTCTGCTCTCGCCCTTCAGCTTTTTCTTTTTTTTTTTTAATTATTTTTTTTTCCCTCCTCCCCTTTTTTCCTTTCCCTCCCCTTTTCCTTTCCCTCCCCTCTTTAAGCCCCCAGTAATTGTTTTCAACCTCCGGGTTTGGCCAGCGGGATGGATGCAGCCTCCACACCCACCCAGGCCTGGCTGTGTCCCCCCCAGCCCCTAATTCTGGGTGGGGAGGGTCCCAAGGGTGCTGCACCTGAGCCGGTGTCCCCTGTGGTGTCACACCCCACCCTGAGCTCCTGCCAGCCCCAGGCACTGTCACACCCTGGGGGTGACCCCTGCCCCATCCCATTTTCCAACCTCTCCTTTTTTCCCCCCCTCTCCCTTCTCCATTAACCGAATTATGCAGGGCACGCTGGGGGCTGGCAGAGGCTGGGAAAAGAGATATTTAAAGAACTGCCTTGCCAAAAATAGCGCCCCAAAGTTGGGCTCCCAAGACCACGCTCAGCCACCGAAATTAAGTGGCCTGGTTTCCAAGCAGCGCCGTGGCTCCCAGGGAGGTGGCACAGCCCATGTGGGGACAAACCCTCAGCACTGCCTTTCACATCTCTGGCATCAAATTTTACCACAGGGACACCTTGGGATCAAGGAGGAACCAGTTTGAGGGCTGGATTTCCACCTGGATGCAGGATTCCAGTTTGGGAAGGTGTTTAAAACCAGTCCCCAGGTGGGTGGTTACATCCCCAACCCTGTCACCCTCTCCTGAGGGGAGCAGCCGAAGCACAGGGTGACAAAGAGGTCACAAAGAGGTGGCTTTTTGTCCCTATGTCCCCGTGGGCTGGGGTGAGGCACCCACCTGTATCTCCAGCTGCTGTACCACTTGCATCTGGACTCGACACTGGGCCGTGCTTCGGTCATCAAGTGCATGTTCTGTGTTGAGGTGTCTGGGGAGGAGAACACACAGGTCTGGTTAGGCCTGGGCATGCCCAGAGCTCAGCCCCTCTGCTGGGGCCACACCTGGGATCAGCCCCGACCTGCAAATCGCTCAGGGATGCTCCAGCATTGCTGCCCAAAGTGGGGTGAGCATGAGGGAAACTGAGGCACGGAGGTGACTGAGCAAACCAGGCTATGCCCATACCCCAAATCTGGGCTGGAGGGTGTTGGGAGACACTCAGCCCCTCTGCTGGGGCCACACCTGGGATCAGCCCTGACCTGCAAATTGCTCAGGGATGCTCCAGCATTGCTGCCCAAAGTGGGGTGAGCATGAGGGAAACTGAGGCACAGAGGTGACTGAGCAAACCAGGCTATGCCCATACCCCAAATCTGGGCTGGAGGGTGTCAGAGACACTCAGCCCCTCTGCTGGGGCCAACCTGGGATCAGCCCCGACCTGCAAATTGCTCAGGAATGCTCCAACATTGCTGCCCAAAGCAAGGCAGGCATGAGGGAAACTGAGGCACAGAGGTGACTGAGCAAACTGAGCAAAGCAGGCTGTGCCCACATCCCAAACCTGGGCTGGAGGGTGTCAGAGACACCCAGTCCCTCTGCTAGGGCCACACCTGGGATCAACTCTGACCTGCAAATTGCTCAGGGATGCTCTGATACCTGCCCAAAGTGGGGTGAGCACGAGGGAAACTGAGGCACAGAAGTGACTGAGCAAACCAGGCTGTGCCCACACCCCAGATCTGGGCTGGAGGGTGTCAGAGACACTCAGTCCTTCTGCTAGGGCCACAAGACACTCAGCCCCTCTGCTGGGGCCACACCTGGGATCAGCCCTGACCTGCAAATCGCTCAGGGATGCTCCTGCACCGCTGCCCAAAGTGGGATGGGCACGAGGGAAACTGAGGCATGGAGGTGACTGAGCAAACTGAGCAAACCAGGCTGTGCCCACACCCCAAACCCAGGCTGGAGGGTGTCAGAGACACTCAGCCCCTTCACTGGGAACACACCGGGGATCAGCCCCGACCTGCAAATTGCTCAGGGATGCTCAAACACCACTGCCCAAAGCAGGCACGAGGGAAACTGAGGCACAGAGGTGACTGAGCAAAGCAGGCTGTGCCCACACCCCAAACCCGGGCTGGAGGGTGTCAGAGACACTCAGCCCCTTCACTGGGAACACACCGGGGATCAGCCCTGACCTGCAAATTGCTCAGGGATGCTCTGATACCTGCCCAAAGTGGGGTGAGCACGAGGGAAACTGAGGCACAGAAGTGACTGAGCAAACCAGGCTGTGCCCACACCCCAGATCTGGGCTGGAGGGTGTCAGAGACACTCAGTCCTTCTGCTAGGGCCACAAGACACTCAGCCCCTCTGCTGGGGCCACACCTGGGATCAGCCCCAACCTGCAAATTGCTCAGGGATGCTCTGACACCGCTGCCCAAAGCAGGACAAGCATGAGGGAAACTGAGGCACGGGGGTAACTGAGCAAACCAGGCTGTGCCCACACCCCAAATCTGGGCCGGAGGACACTCAGCCCTACCCGAGGCAGCCCGGGGATGTTTAGGAGCAGCCTCTGGCTGAGGGAAAGCCCAGGGATTTTCCTGGAGCAGGCTGCTGGCAGGAGGTGCCAGGAGGACCTGAGGAGCAGGTTCCCAGGACAAAGGCAGCGTCATGGGAGCTTGCCTTACACGCTCCAAGGAAAGCCCTGAGGGCAGAGGGTGGCATTTCCAGGCTGTTCCACATCCTGCCTGGTGTTTATGAGCTGCTTTGTTTAGGAAGCACCAGGACCTTTGGTCCTTGTCACCCTCAAGGAGGGGAAGGGCTCCTGGTGACAGGGTTGTCACTTGCAGAGCCAGGGACATCCCAGCATCACCTTGCCCCCAACCCCAGCAAACCCAGCCTGGGGACACAGCCAGCCCCGAGGATGTCACAAGGCCAGGCCATGTCCTTGCTGGGGTGGGCACAAACCCTGGGGGTCCTCACTGGAGGAGTGGGATGGTTTGGAGGGGGATTCTGGGCAGCTGTCACCCTTGGAACACCCCAAAAGGTGATGCTGGGGGGTCCCAGGGGCCGTGTGCCAGATTTTCTCCAGGATTAAGGCTGAGAGCTCCCAGAAGGCGCCTCAGGAGGCAGCCCAGGCTGGACGTGGAGGATGGCAGGAGTCTCACCCGCCTGCCTGGCAGAGCCTTCCAGCCTCAGCGTGCCCAGACAAGCCAGGGAACCAGGCCCTGCTGCCAAACCCATCCGGGAGCAGAGCCCCCAGAGCCCCAGCCCTGCTCCTCTCCCTGCAGGAGGGCACGGCTGCTTCTCCAGGGAATGAAAGCTACTGGAGCCAAGTGGGAACGGAGCCATTCCCCACTGACCCTGACCCTCATCAACCAGGGCTCCAAGGCCACGCTGCCCCCTCCCAGCCCAGCACAGCCCCACCGAGGGGATGCTCAGAGGGGGCTCCAAGCTGCTGCCCAGACTCAAGGCAGGCTCCAGGCTCCAGCTGGGCTTGGCCTTTGGGAGCTGCAAGTTTTCTGTCTGTCTGTCCCACACCAACACGTGCCCACGTCAACAGGGATGGGACAGAAACCCTTCCTCAAGGATGCCCTTGTGCCCAGGAGAGCAGGAAGGATCCTTCCCTCGTTCCTTGTGCCCAGGGCAACAGGAAGGATCCGTTCTTATGCCCATGGAGGGCAGGAAGGATCCTTCCCTCCTTCCTTGTGCCCAGAGGGGCAGAAAGGATCCTTCCCTCCTTCCTTGTGCCCAGGGGGCAGGAAGGATCCTTCCCTCCTTCCTCATGCCCAGGGGGGCAGGAAGGATCCTTCCCTCTTTCCTTGTGCCCAGGGGGGCAGGAAAGATCCTTCCCTCCTTCCTTGTGCCTGAGGAGGCAGGAAGGATCCTTCCCTCCTTTCCTCATGCCAAGAGGAGCAGGAAGGATCCTTCCCTCCTTCCTTGTGCCCAGAGGGGCAGAAAGGATCCTTCCCTCCTTCCTTGTGCCCAGAGGGGCAGAAAGGATCCTTCCCTCCTTCCTTGTGCCCAGGGGGCAGGAAGGATCCTTCCCTCCTTCCTCATGCCCAGGGGGGCAGGAAGGATCCTTCCCTCTTTCCTTGTGCCCAGAGGAGCAGGAAGGATCCTTCCCTCCTTCCTTGTGCCTGAGGAGGCAGGAAGGATCCTTCCCTCCCTCCTCGTGCCCAGAAGGGCAGGAAGGATCCTTCCCTCCTTCCTTGTGCCCAGAGGAGCAGGAAGGATCCTTCCCTCCTTCCTTGTGCCTGAGGAGGCAGGAAGGATCCTTCCCTCCCTCCTCGTGCCCAGGGGGGCAGGAAGGTGGGACACAGGGACCCTGGCTAGCACAGCATGGCTCTGTGACCCAGCCCTGGGCATTCCCTGCCAACTCCAACTCCGGATCCCAGCTTGGATCCTGCTCATCTGCCTCATGCCATTCCAACATGCCCTGCCAGGCAGGAGGAGATGCCTTATCTGGGTTCACCCCATGACTCAGAGGCAGAGGAAGGAGGACACAGGAGGCTGAATCATCCTCCCAAACTCATCCCCGGGCTGCCTTTGCACCTCCTCATCCTCCCGGGCAAGGCCTCTGCTTTGCCTTCCCTGGCAAAGGGTGGCTTGGCACAGTCCAAGGGATGTTCCAGCCCTGAGAGTGTGGCAGAGGACACAGGATGAGTTTGGAAAACCCCAAGACCCGCCCGCTGCCGAGCACCGAGCACCGTGCTCACCGAGCAGACAGCCGGGGAGGCGGGGGAAGGAGCCCGCCAGCCCGTCAGCTCCTTCTGATGTCTTTGCTAAAAATCCTGGCTACAAAGAGATCTAATTGCAAATGAACTAATTAAGTAAACCTCTGACGAAGCGTGAAAACAATTTGTTTGACCCTGACGCTAGCAGAGGGCTCTCCGACAGCAGAGTTAATCAGTCAGCGCCGGAGCCCACAAGCGGTGTCAGCGGTGCCATCTGCCATCTGCTGCCTCCCCCCGCGCCCCCCAGCACGGCTGCCAGCCCCCCTCGCCTGCTGCCGGCGCCTGCCCGGGCTCTGGCCTCCTCCACATCACTCACTCATCCAATTGTTGGGTTGGGAGTGCTCATAGAGCTCATCCCATCCCATCTCTGCCAGGGTCACCTTCTGCTCCAAGCCAGCCTGGCCTTGGACACTTCCAAGGATGGACAACACCAGCAGCAACCCCTGCTGTGTTTTCTCCTTCTCCCTATGGTCACCCAGCTCAGGGTACACACTTTGGGATTTCTGAACCAACCCTAAAGATGTTCCCCTCCACCAGCTCCATTCTGTCCCAGCCTGAGACAGGAAAACCTCCCCCAAAAGGTGAGATTCTCTACATCCTTCACTCATCCAATGGTTTGGATTGGGAGTGTTCATAGAGCTCATCCCATCTTTGCCAGGGTCACCTTCTGCTCCAAGCCAGTCCGGCCTTGGACACTTCCAAGGATGGACAACACCAGCAGCAACCCCTGCTGTGTTTTCTCCTTCTCCGTGTGGTCACCCAGCTCAGGGTAGACACTTTGGGATGTCTGAACCCATTCTGATCTCCCTCAAAAAGGAGAGATCCTCCACACCATTCACTCATCCAGCTGTTGGATTGGAAGTGCTCACAGAGCTCATCCCATCCCATCTCTGCCAGGGTCACCTTCCGCTCCAAGCCAGTCCGGCCTTGGACACCTCCAAGGATGGACAACAGCAGCAGCAACCCCTGCTGTGTTTTCTCCTTCTCTGTGTGGTCACCCAGCTCAGGGTTCAGACTTTGGGATGTCTGAACCAACTCTCAGGATGTTCCCCTCCACCAGCTCCATTCTGTCCCAGCCTGAGACAGGAAAATCTCCCCCAAAAAGGTGAGATCTTCCACATCACTCACTCATCCAATTGTTGGATTGGAAGTGCTCATAAAGCTCATCCCATCCCATCTTTGCCACGGGAAGTGTCACCTTCTGCTCCAAGCCAGCCCGGCCTTGGACACCTCCAAGGATGGACAACACCAGCAGCAATCCCTGCTGTGTTTTCTCCTTCTCTGTGTGATCACCCAGCTCAGGGTAGACACTTTGGGATGTCTGAACGCATTCTGATCTCCCCCAAAAAGGAGAGATCCTCCACATCATTCACTCATCCAATTTTCTCCTTCTCCCTATGGTCACCCAGCTCTGGGTACACACTTTGGGATGTCTGAACCAACTCTCAGGATGTTCCTCTCCGCCAGTTCCATTCTGTCCCAGCCTGAGACAGGAAAACCTCCCCCAAAAAGGAGAGATCCTCCACACCATTCACTCATCCAATTGTTGGGTTGGGAGTGCTCACAGAGCTCACCCCATCTCTGCCAGGGTCACCTTCCACTCCAAGCCAGCCCAGCCTTGGGCACTTCCAAGGAAGGACAACACCAGCAGCAATCCCTGCTGTGTTTTCTCCTTCTCCGTGTGGTCACCCAGCTCAGGGTACGCACTTTGGGATGTCTGAACCCATTCTGATCTCCTCCAAAAAGGAGAGATCCTCCACACCATTCACTCATCCAGTTGTTGGATTGGAAGTGCTCATAAAGCTCATCTCATCCCATCTTTGCCAGGGTCACCTGCTCCAAGCCAGCCTGGCCTTGGACACTTCCAAGGATGGACAACAGCAGCAGCAACCCCTGCTGTGTTTTCTCCTTCTCCCTATGGTCACCCAGCTCAGGGTTCAGACTTTGGGATGTCTGAACCAACTCTCAGGATGTTCCCCTCCACCAGCTCCATTCTGTTCCAGTCTGAGACAGGAAAACCTCCCCCAAAAAGGTGAGATCCTCCAGAGCATTCACTCATCCAATGGTTTGGATTGGGAGTGCTCACAGAGCTCATCCCATCTCTGCCAGGGTCACCTTCCACTCCAAACCAGCCCAGTCTCAGACACTTCCAAGGATGGACAACAGCAGCAGCAACCCCTGCTTTGTTTTCTCCTTCTCTGTGTGGTCACCCAGCTCAAAATCTGCTAGCTAGAAGACATAATCTGCTTCATTCCATCCGGAATCATCATAATTATTTTATATGAAATCCGTAATACACATCCATTATCTGAAAGAGAACAGGTCTAAGACTAAGTCATGGCTTTGCTCAGAGTAGAAACCTTGACAAAGATCCCTGACTCTCCACAACAGATAAACCAGTTCCCAGTGTGGCAACTCCCCATCCTGTTTCTTAAAATATATACAGCATTTCACCTGAAATCTTGGTCAATAAACAAATCACAGAATTTCACACAATTGATGGAGATAATGTATAATTTGAAGAACCAACTCTCAGGATGTTCCCCTCCACCAGCTCCATTCTGCCCCAGCCTTGAGACAGGAGAACCTCCCCCAAAAAGGAGAGATCCTCCACATCATTCACTCATTCAATTGTTGACTTGGAAGTGCTCATAAAGCTCATCCCATCCCACCCGGATGACAAAAAAGGTGGCACTTACTTGACAAACTGCCCCAAGTCCTCACAGAGGGTTTCGCAGCCAGGCCACTTGCACTCTCCGTGGCCGTAGAGCGGGTGGGAGCCGGGGGTCTCTTCGTGGGAAGAGCTGCACAAAAGGGAAAGGAGCATTCAAATGGGGCACTGAGGATATCCAGCATTCCCAGGCATGGGGACAGCCCTGGGGCACCCATGGGAGACCCCACAGTGATGGCTCCCTGTCCTATGTGGGTGCAGCAAAACAGCACCAGGCCTCTTTTATGGGGTGGGCAGAACCCCCAACCTCCCAGCCCTGGGGGTGATGGATCCCAGCCCCTTCCACCTCTCCAGGAATAAAAACTCCAAGTTTTTTAGCCCGACCAGGCTCTAACCTGTCCCTTCTCGGTGTGTGCATGGTGCTCTGTCCATTGGGCAGAGGGTGATGGGAAATGGGAGGCGAGACCTTGGCGGCCGAAAACGAGGTAGAGTTGGAGGTGTTGGTGGTGAGGTCAAGACCTTCCTGCTTAATGCTGTCCTCGACGGGCTGGGCGGCCGTGACCTCCTTCCAGAGCTGCTGGAGGTCTGAGGGGCAAACAGCTGTGGCACAGGAGAGTGATCAGTGTCAGCAGGGACACGAGGCAGCACCCAGGGCTTCCTCCCTGCTCCCCGACTCCCCAAATCTCACCCAGCACTGGGAGAGCATCACCTGGAGCTGGGCACAGCAAGGAGAGGCTGCATGGCCCCGTTGGGAAAGCCAAACCAAGACACCTGCAGTGCCCACAGAGCACTGAAGGGAAGGGAGCATGGCTTCCCAAATCCTGGCAACCCTCTGCCAGAGGAAAAAGCACCCCAAATTCTGACACCATTCTGCCAAAGAAGAGGTACCCCAAATCCTGGCACCCTCCTGCCAGAGGAAGAGCTGCCCCAAATCCTGGCACCCCCCTGCCAATTGAAGAGGTGCCCCAAATCCTGACAACCTCCTGCCAGAGGAAGAGCTGATCCATATCCTGGCACCCCCTGCCAGAGGAAGAGGTGCCCCAAATCCTGACACCCTCTTGCCAATTGAAGTGGTGCCCAAAATCCTGGCAACCCCCTGCCAGAGGAAGAGGTGCCCAAAGAGGTGCCCCAAATCCTGACACTATTCTGCCAGAGGAAGAGCTGATCCAACACCTGGCAACTCCAAACTTCCCTCTGCAGGGGGTTGCCAGATTTGGGCACCTCTTCAATTGGCAAGAGGGTCAGGATTTGGGCACCTCTTCCCTCTGGCAGGGGGTGCCAGGATATGGATCAGCTTCTTCCTTCTGGCAGGAGGTTGTCAGGATTTGGGGCACCTCTTCAATTGGCAGGGGGGTGCCAGGATTTGGGGCAGCTCTTCCTCTGGCAGGAGGGTGCCAGGATTTGGGGTACCTTCTTCTTTGGCAGAATGGTGTCAGAATTGGGGTGCTTTTTTCCTCTGGCAGAGGGTTGCCAGGATTTGGGAGCCATGCTCCCTTCCCTTCAGTGCTCTGTGGGCACTGCAGGTGTCTTGGTTTTGGCTTTCCCAACGGGGCCAATGCAGCCTCTCCTTGCTGTGCCCAGCTCCAGGTGATGCTCTCCCAGTGCTGGGTGAGATTTGGGGAGTCGGGGAGCAGGGAGGAAGCCCTGGGTGCTGCCTCGTGTCCTGCTGACACTGATCACTCTCCTGTGCCACAGCTGTTTGCCCCTCAGACCTCCAGCAGCTCTGGAAGGAGGTCACGGCCGCCCAGCCCGTCGAGGACAGCATTAAGCAGGAAGGTCTTGACCTCACCACCAACACCTCCAACTCTACCTCGTTTTCGGCCGCCAAGGTCTCGCCTCCCATTTCCCATCACCCTCTGCCCAATGGACAGAGCACCATGCACACACCGAGAAGGGACAGGTTAGAGCCTGGTCGGGCTAAAAAACTTGGAGTTTTTATTCCTGGAGAGGTGGAAGGGGCTGGGATCCATCACCCGCAGGGCTGGGAGGGGTGGGGGGTTCTGCCCACCCCATAAAAGAGGCCTGGTGCTGTTTTGCTGCACCCCCACATAGGACAGGGAGCCTCACTGTGGGGTCTCCATGGGTGCCCCAGGGCTGTCCCCATGCCTGGGAATGCTGGATATCCTGTTGCCCCATTTGAATGCTCCTTTCCCTTTTGTGCAGCTCTTCCACGAGAGAACCCCCGGCTCCCACCCGCTCTACGGCCACGGAGAGTGCAAGTGGCCTGGCTGCGAAACCTCTGTGAGGACTTGGGGCAGTTTTGTCAAGTAAGTGCCACCTTTTTGTCATCCGGGTGGGATGGGATGAGCTTTATGAGCACTTCCAAGTCAACAATTGAATGAGTGAATGATGTGGAGGATCTCTCCTTTTTGGGGGAGGTTTCTCCTGTCTCAAGGCTGGGGCAGAATGGAGCTGGTGGAGGGGAACATCCTGAGAGTTGGTTCTTCAAATTATACATTATCTCCATCAATTGTGTGAAATTCTGTGATTTGTTTATTGACCAAGATTTCAGGTGAAATGCTGTATATATTTTAAGAACAGGATGGGGAGTTGCCACACTGGGAACTGGTTTATCTGTTGTGGAGAGTCAGGGATCTTTGTCAAGGTTCTACACTCTGAGCAAAGCCATGACTTATTCTTAGACCTTTCTCTTTCAGATAATGGATGTGTATTACGGATTTCATATAAAATAATTATGATGATCTCGGATGGAATGAAGCAGATTATGTCTTCTAGCTAGCAGATTTTGAGCTGGGTGACCACACAGAGAAGGAGAAAACAAAGGCAGGGGTTGCTGCTGCTGTTGTCCATCCTTGGAAGTGTCTGAGACTGGGCTGGTTTGGAGTGGAAGGTGACCTGGCAGAGATGGGATGAGCTCTGTGAGCACTCCCAATCCAAACCATTGGATGAGTGAATGCTCTGGAGGATCTCACCTTTTTGGGGGAGGTTTTCCTGTCTCAGAACTGGAAACAGAATGGAGCTGGTGGAGGGGAACATCCTGAGAGTTGGTTCAGACATCCCAAAGTCTGAACCCTGAGCTGGGTGACCATAGGGAGAAGGAGAAAACACAGCAGGGGTTGCTGCTGCTGTTGTCCATCCTTGGAAGTGTCCAAGGCCAGGCTGGCTTGGAGCAGGTGACCCTGGCAAAGATGGGATGAGATGAGCTTTATGAGCACTTCCAATCACAACTGGATGAGTGAATGGTGTGGAGGATCTCTCCTTTTTGGAGGAGATCAGAATGGGTTCAGACATCCCAAAGTGCGTACCCTGAGCTGGGTGACCACACGGAGAAGGAGAAAACACAAGCAGGGATTGCTGCTGGTGTTGTCCTTCCTTGGAAGTGCCCAAGGCTGGGCTGGCTTGGAGTGGAGGTGACCTGGCAGAGATGGGGTGAGCTCTGTGAGCACTCCCAACCCAACAATTGGATGAGTGAGGTGTGGAGGATCTCTCCTTTTTGGGGGAGGTTTTCCTGTCTCAGGCTGGGACAGAATGGAACTGGCGGAGAGGAACATCCCTGAGAGTGGTTCAGACATCCAAAGTGTGTACCAGAGCTGGGTGCCATAGGGAGAAGAGAAAATTGGATGAGTGAATGATGTGGAAGGATCTCTCCTTTTTGGGGGAGATCAGAATGCGTTCAGACATCCCAAAGTGTCTACCCTGAGCTGGGTGATCACACAGAGAAGGAGAAAACACAGCAGGGATTGCTGCTGGTGTTGTCCATCCTTGGAGGTGTCCAAGGCCGGCTGGCTTGGAGCAGAAGGTGACACTTCCGTGGCAAAGATGGGATGGGTAGAGCTTTATGAAGCACTTCCAATCCAACATTTGGATGAGTGAGTGATGTGAAGATCTCACCTTTTTGGGGGAGATTTCCTGTCTCAGGCTGGGACAGAATGGAGCTGGTGGAGGGGAACATCCTGAGAGTTGGTTCAGACATCCCAAAGTCTGACCCTGAGCTGTGACCACACAGGAAGGAGAAAACACAGCAGGGGTTGCTGCTGGGTTGTTCCATCCTTGGAGGTGTCAAGGCCGGACTGGCTTGGAGCGGAAGTGCCCTGGCAGAGATGGGATGGGATGAGCTCTGTGAGAACTTCAATCCAACAGCTGGATGAGTGAATGGTGTGGAGGATCTCTCCTTTTTGAGGGAGAATCAGAATGGGTTCAGACATCCAACAGTGTCTACCCTGAGCTGGGTGACCACACGGAGAAAGGAGAAACACAGCAGGGTTGCTGCTGGTGTTTGTCCCATCCTTGGAAGTGTCCAAGGCGGACTGGCTTGGAGCAGAAGGTACCCTGGCAAAGATTGGGATGAGCTCTGTATGAACACTCCCAGTCCAAACCTATTGGATGAGTGAAAGATGTAGAGAATCCTCACCTTTTGGGGGAGGTTTTCCTGTCTCAGGCTGGGACCAGAATGGAGCGGTGGAGGGGAACACTTTAGGTTGGTTCAGAAATCCCAAAGTGTGTACCCTGAGCTGGGTGACCATAGTGGAGAAGGAGAAACACAGCAGGGGTTGCTGCTGGTGTTGTCCATCCTTGGAAGTGTCCAAGGGCCAGGCTGGCTTGGAGCAGAAGGTGACCCTGGCAAGAGTGGGATGGGATGAGCTCTATGAGCACTCCCAACCCAACAATTGGATGAGTGAGTGATGTGGAGGGGCCAGAGCCCGGGCAAGGCGCCGGCAGCAGGCGAGGGGGGCTGGCAGCCGTGCTGGGGGGCGCGGGGGAGGCAGCAGATGGCAGATGGCACCCGCTGACACCGCTTGTGGGGCTCCCGGCGCTGACTGATTAACTCTGCTGTCGAGAGCCCTCTGTAGCGTCAGGGTCAAACAAATTGTTTTCACGCTTCGTCAGAGGTTTACTTAATAGTTCATTTGCAATTAGATCTCTTTGTAGCCAGGATTTTTAGCAAGATCATTCAACGCAAAAAAATATAAAGAAAAGCAAGACAAAAAAAAAAGGCAACAAACAAAAAAAAAGAAAGATAAAACAGAGCAGAGAAACAAAGCGAAAAGGTAAGGACAAAAAAAAGAGGTAGAAGGAGGAAAAACAGAGAGT
>JAJEOU010000449.1:0-13236 GCA_021534815.1 Acrocephalus arundinaceus | reverse complement strand
TGGGAGAGAAAAGAGTGACCAGGTGAGAAAAGGGCTTTGCCAGGTAAGGAAAGGGCGTCGTTAGAAGTGGGCGACGTCAGATTGGCCATGGCCTCACCTGGTTGCAGTGTCACCTGGTGAGGGGCAGAGTCAGGCTCCCAGGTGACCTCCAGGTTTGCAGGGCGGTTGCTGGGCAGGGCAGGGAGGTGGCAGAGCTGTTGTCACCCATCAAGGTGTGCCATGTGTGTGGTGGCCACGCCACTCCCCTCAAGCCACGCCCACCCTGGCCCTGACCTCCTGCCCTCAGGGCTGAGGATACCCAGGTGTGGCTGGGGCATGGCCGCCCCTCCCCGGAGCACCAGGGCCTGGCCAGGGCAGAGCTGTCCAGTGTTGCCCTCAGCTCTGGCACCCGGGTTCACCTGTGGGGGGAAAAATAGCAGAGTTTCGGGCATTTTCCCACCCTAAATTGGCAATTTCCAACCATGAAATTTGTGGGTTTAACCCCTGAATGTTCGGATATCAGGTCTATCCATTGACATGCACAGAGGTATTTTTGACATCAGGTCTACCTAATGAAATGACGGGCAGGGAATGGAAATCATATATTTGCATTGAACTGAATGGAGAAGAAAGGAAACAAGATCTACCCATTGAAATCAATGGATGGAAAAGGACACCAGGTCTACCCCAATAAACGTCCAATAGGGATTTAGGGACACCAGGTCTACCCCTTTTCAAGTCCATGGAGATTTTACGGCCAGATCTAACCATTAATAGGGCTTGATTGGGAAGGTTACTGGTTAAACTGGGAGCACTGGGAAGGGCTAAGGGGAAGCTCTGGGGGAGGAACTGGAAGCACTGGGGTGGAGTTGGAAGCACTGGGAGGGAGAAACAGGAGAAAATGAGCAAACGGCAAGCATGGGAGGGGTTACTTGGAGCACTGGGAGTGTCCCAGGGGAGGAATTGGGGTTGCTGGGAGATCCAGGGCATTACTGGAAACACTGGTAAGGGTTACTGAGGGTAAATGGAGGTAAATGGGACACCAGGTCTACCCCAATAACGTCAATATGGATTTAAGGACCCCAGGTCTACTCCAATAATGTCAATAGGGATTTAGGGACACCAGGTGTACCCATTCAAGTCAAAGGATAAGTGGGACACTGCATCTACCCAGTCAAAGCAGGGGGGAATCACAACCACCCAGTTTTGCAGGGGCCCAAGAATTTTGGGAGGTACCCAGGTGTATCCAAATGATTTTGAGGGGAGTCCAGGTGATTTCTGGGGGTATGCAGGCAATTTGGGGGGGGATCCAGGTGCTTTTTTGAGGGAACACATGTGATTTTTGGGCTACCCAGGTGTACCCAGGTGATTTGTGGGAGATCCAGGTGATTTTGGAGGTACCTAGGTAATTTGGGGGGGTATCCAGGTGACTTTTAGGAGTATCCAGGTACTTTTTGAGTGTTCCCAAGTGATTTTGGGGGGATACAGGAGATTTGGGGTGGTATCCAGTAGATTTTTTGGGGGTACCCAGGTGACTTTGAGGGGACCTAGGTGATTTGGGGGTTCCCAAGTGTCCTCACTCACCCTGAAAGGCTGGAATAATGTGACGGCCACCCTTGTGTCCTCTCCTTCGACGTGGACACAGATGACCCTCAGTGGTGGGGGGACTCTGGGGGGACACTCCGACATTCAGGGGCCACCCAAACATTTGGGGGGCACTGAATTATGATTTGAAAGAGTTAAGATTATAGCTATACAAAGGAAGTAATTTACATGGATAAGAGTGTAAATTAGATAGGCAAATGATAGGTTAATGATTATTAGATGCCTAAACTAGAGCTAATTGTTGTATTGTTTGCCATTATGAGTTTGTTTATACAAGGAAGTGGAATAAGTGAACCTTTATAAGAACAGACTGGAACCAGTAGAACAATGGCCAGAACCTGGACTTTATATCAATCAATCACAAAGCAGGAAACCTTGGATTGTGCCAGAGGGTCACAGAGACCTGAGGAAGACTCTCCTGACTTCATCCTTTGAGAACACTGATCCAATTCAAGAGAAGAATTGCTCACAACTGAAGGACTAATAGCCTCAATAAATAAAGAGCAGGGATGGAAGATGCTGGGGTTATGCACATGTATTGTATATAAAATCTTGGGAAATAAATAGAAGGCAAAAAACCTTGGATGATGCAGTCACACCTTTCAGAGATGACTCCCGTGCCATCTGCTGGTGTTAATAAACATACCACTTTTTAACTTTAACTAAATAGAGAGTCTCTGTCCATGACACTATCTGTTTTTAATGATTAACACTTGAGATTGTCTAAAACTTAGAAGTTTTAGATTGCTAAAAAAGGAAGAAAACCCATCTTTGCCAGAGTGCACCCAGTTGTCAGAGCAAAGCAAGTCCCAGATGAGTGAGGAAAGACAGGATGGGGTTGGAGAATGTGGAGCAAGGTTGTCCACACTGGGTCAGACCTCAAGGCACAGCTTCTCTGAGCAGGCCAGACATCCTGAGGAGAGACCCTGGATCAATATCAATCCCTGAATGTTGCAGTCATCTCTTCTCTGAAGAAAAAAATACATCCTTGAAAATAGGAATGTGCGTTCATTAAAAGCTCTATGAAATATTTCTCCATAACATTATGAAAAAAAGACTTCCTAGTTAACTGCATCAGACCAGAGGGAAATCAAGACACAGCCATGGTTTGTCAGGACTTGCCTGATCCTAATGAGCCCCGTGGTGCATTTGGTGCTGAGCCCTGGAACCTCAGGGCCTGAGAGGAGATTGCACAAACCTTTGCAGGAGTCAAAGTCAGAGGAAACACCCAAAGTGTCTTGAAATATTAATGGGTCCCACTATTGTCAATGCCCAACACAGGCTCCTCATGAGGTCTGTAGAGGAGGGAACTGGAGGCCAGGACTGCACAAAAACCTCTCAGAGACTCAGCCTGGGATGGAAAATCCAAAGGAAAATTCAAAGTATTTTAAAAATCTTGAGTATCTCAAAGCATTACTGAGCCCCACTGTGTGTCAATGCAAAGCTCTCAAGGGACTCATTAAAGCAGATAATTGGAGGCCAGGATTGCACAAAAACTTCTCAGACAGTCAGTGGCAAAAAGAAGTACTTAAATAAACCCTGAGTACCTTGAAGTATTAATAAACCCCACTGAGTGTTGTTACTGGCTAAGAATCCCAAGGGACTTGTTAAAGCAGATAATTGGGGGCCATGATTGCACAAACTTTTCCTAGAGTCAGTTTGAAAAGAGAAGCACCAAGTACCCTAAAAGAACTGGAGTACCTTGAAGCATTAATGAGCTCCACTGAGTGTTGTTACTGACAAAGCCTCTCAAGGGACTCATTAAAGCAGAGAATTGGAGGCCAGAATTGCACAAACCTCTCAGAGACTCCAAGGCAAAAGCCAAACCCAAAGGCCTTGGAAAAACCTGCAGTCCCTGGCAGCATGAAGGAGCCCCCCAGGGCCATTGCTGACCAAGGCTCCTTCCCCAGGGACTCCTTCCAGCACATCCTGGAGGCCACTGGCATGGGAGGGGGATGCTGAGGGCAGCACAAGGGGCTGACAGTGCCCAGCCTTGCTGGGGCTGTGCCAGGAGGCCCCAGGGCCTCAGGACAAGGGGTCTCCTCAGTGTCCTTGGTGGCACAGAGGCTGCTGTGGCCCAGGGCACCAAGACTTGGCTTCTCTTTGTCCCCTCCTGTCATCACTGCCTGCAGTTCTGTGCTCTGCCTGGGGCTTGGGGACACTTTCTGTGTCGTGTCCCTCAGTGGGACCCATTAAAACTTCCAGAAACTTTGGAGTTGGCTTCTGACTTGGAGTTCTGGAGAAGTTTCTTCATCTCCTTCTCAGGCACTGATGTTCAGGGCCTCAGCACAAAGCCCTGAGAGGGTCATTAAAGTCCTTGTGCTGTGTCTGTGCTAATGAGCAGGACTGAGCTCCTCATCAAGAGAGAGATCCTGGTAACCAAGAAGAGCTTAAAAACACATTTCTCTTGATGAGCAGCTTTTCTGCCAGCCCAGCAGGGCTGGGGCACTGCCTGCAGCCACCCCGGGCACAGCACACAGGCACAGAGAGCTTCAATCACTCAGGGCTGGGAAGGGGCTGAGAAGGGACTGGGGGAGAATCACTGCCAGCCCTTGGCACAGGAACCTCTGGCTGCAGGACAATGCAGCTGCAGCTCCTGCAGTGATCTCCCCAGGCTGCAACATCCCAATGCCTACAGACTCTGTGAGTACATTCTCTGATGATCTCTTGTGTAGAGCAGCCAGGGGTGCCCAGGGCTGTGGTGCAGAGCAGAGTCCTGCAGCCCAGGGCGCTGTGCTGGCCCAGGGACTCTGCTGCCTGCCAGGGACAGCTCTCAACCGGCCCGGGGAGCTGCTGCCAGCGCTGGGGGACAAGATCTGGGTGGAAGGAGACCGCTGGTAAGGCATGGAAGTGTTCTCCTTGTGTGGTGAGGATGCTGCACTGTTCAGGACTGCTCCCAGCATGAGATTTAACTGCAGAACATTTCCAAGAAGATTATACAGGGAGCACAGCAAGGCAGCAGCTGCATAAAAGGTAGAATCCTTTATTTATAATCTACTGCTCTGTGTTGCCGGGATGGGAAATTGCACATAGATATTCAGCTCTCATTTCAGGTTGAAAAAAATTTACAACTTTCTCTCAGATCTTAATAAACTATTATGTTACAGAAATCAGCACAGGGTCCCTTGCAGGCAGCACCAGTGTGGCTTTTCCACCTTCCTCAGGGTTGTTCTGACATTGCCATCAGAGCCTGCAGAGCCAGAGCTGCCCCTGGGCAGTGCCTGAGCTGGGAGGGGTCTGCAGGGCAGAGCTGAGCCCCCAGGGCTGGGCTGGGCTCTGGCAGCACTGGCAGGGCCCAGCCCTGGGCCCAGGGAAGCAGCTGCAGGCAGGGACAGCTGCAGGCAGCAGAGCCCTGGGCAGGCAGTGGGGGGAAAGTGCCACCAAGCTGTGCTGGAATATTGAAAGTCCTCTCCAAACTGAAATATTCCATGATTACTTTTTTTACAGATCCTCATCTCCAGCCAGAGCAAATGTCCAACAGCAGCTCCATCAGCCACTTCCTCCTGCTGCCATTGGCAGACACGCGGCAGCTGCAGCTCCTGCACTTCTGCCTCTTCCTGGGCATCTCCCTGGCTGCCCTCCTGGGCAACGGCCTCATCATCAGCGCCGTAGCCTGCGGCCACCTCCTGCACAGCCCCATGTTCTTCTTCCTGCTCAACCTGGCCCTCACCGACCTGGGCTCCATCTGCACCACTGTCCCCAAAGCCATGCACAATTCCCTCTGGGACACCAGGAACATCTCCTACACTGGATGTGCTGCACAGGTCTTTTTATTTCTGGTCTTCATCTCAGCAGAGGTTTCCCTGCTGACCATCATGTGCTACGACCGCTACGTGTCCATCTGCAAACCCCTGCACTACGGGACCCTCCTGGGCAGCAGAGCTTGTGCCCACATGGCAGCAGCTGCCTGGGCCAGTGCCTTTCTCTATTCACTGCTGCACACGGCCAATACATTTTCCCTGCCCCTGTGCCATGGCAATGTCCTGGGCCAGTTCTTCTGTGAAATCCCACACATCCTCAAGCTCTCCTGCTCACGCTACTACCTCAGGGAACTTGGGCTTCTTGTTTTTTCCATCTCTTTAGCCTTTGGTTGTTTTGTGTTCATTATTTTCTCCTATGTGCAGATCTTCAGGGCTGTGCTGAGAATCCCCTCTGAGCAGGGACGGCACAAAGCCTTTTCCACCTGCCTCCCTCACCTGGCTGTGGTCTCCCTGTTTTTCAGCACTGGCATATTTGCTCACCTGAAGCCCCCCTCAATGTCCTCCCCATCCCTGGATCTGGCCCTGTCAGTTCTGTACTCAGTGGTGCCTCCAGCCCTGAACCCCCTCATCTACAGCCTGAGGAACCAGGAGCTCAAGGCTGCAGTGTGGAGACTGATGACTGGATGGTTTCAGAAACATTAAACTGTCTTTTTAATTTATGCAAATCACAAGTAATAAAAGTCATCTTTGATACTTTTTAGTTTCATTTTGGAGGTTCTATTTCTTTGTTTTACTTTTAAGTTATTGTCCACAAAGAAATGTCATTGTTTGTTCTATTCTCATTTTGTTTCTGTTAACCTTCCTTGTGGCCACAGACTGTGTCAATGAGGGGCTGCATTCTTCGTGGCTTTAAAGGAAATCAAGGATGTCCCTGCCAAGTTCTCTGCAGGGATCCCCCTTTGGTTCCCTTCTCTGCAGCTGCAGCAGCAATGTCTGTGTGCAGAGCTGGGGGCAGATCAGTGCTGGCACAGCAGCTGTGCCCAGCAGCAGCAGCAGCAGCCCTTGGTGTTGCCAGTGCTGCTGCCGTGGCCCTGCCCCGCTGCCCTGCTGGCCCTGGTGTTGCTGTAGGGCCTGAGTGCTCTCGGGGCCGGGCACAGTGCTGGGGGTGGCAGTGCCGGGGCTGCAGCAGGGACAGGCCATGGGCACTGCTGGGGCAGCGCTGACGCCTCAGGCCAGGGCCTGGGGGCTGCAGGCTCCTTGCCCAGGCTCTCTCCAGAACACTTTGCCCAGGCCAATGCTGAGCACAGAAAAGTCCCGGGAGCAGCCCCAGGCTGGCCATGGGTAGGCTGGGGGCAAACAGCATGGCTGGGGCTCTGCAAGGTGCCTGGGGGCAACTGGGATCCTTCTAGGAACACAGTGGGAGAGGCTGGGCCCATGCTGGAGGAGACTGGGATCATACTGGATCATACTGGCAGCAACTGGGACTGCACTGAGGGTGACTGGGAGTGGCTGTGAACAACTGAAATCAGGCTGGAAGCAACTGAGGACAAATGGGCATGACTGCCAGCATGCTGGGAGCAACTGGGATACACTGGGAGAGACTGAAACCACAGTGGGGGTAAATGGGAGCAGCTGTGCCCATGCTGGGCTCATACTGGGATCCTACTGGAACCAGAGTGGGAATTACTGGAAAGGTGCTGGATGTGACTGGAACCATGCTGGAGGTTACTGGGAGCAGCTGGGCTCACACTGGGAGTGACAGGCAGTCACTCAGGGCATGACTGGAATAATACTGGGAGTATCTGGGAATGACTGGAACCAAACGGGGGGTGACTGGAACCAAACGGGGGTGACTGGGTCCTCCTGGGTTCATGCTGGGAGCCACTGTGGTTGCAGTGGGTGTGAACAGATCTTGACTGGGGGTTACTGGGAGCTGCTGTTGGGAGGAAAATGTGGACACATTGGGAGCAACTGGGATCAACTGGAAGGGACTGGGACCATGCTGAGGGGACTGAGACCATACGTGGGGAAACTAGGGTCATACTGGGATCAACTGGGACCACACTTTGGGCAACTGCCAGAAACTGGGATCATTCTGGAGGCAACTGAGAGTAAGTGGGAAAGACTGGGATCATTCTGTGGAAACCAGGACCTTACTGGGGCAACTGGGATACACTGGAAGTGCCTGTAACTATCCTGGGGACAATGGAACCACACTGGGAGGAGCTGGGAACAACTGGAACTATTCTGGCAGCAGCTGGGGTCAAACCGAGGGTGACTGGACTCCAACTGGGATTGACTGGGAGTGGCTGTGAGCAACTGGAATCACACTGAAAGCAACTGGGAGGAACTGGGAATGACTGGGAGCATGTTGGGAGTGACTGGGATATAGTGGGAGAGACTGGAGTCACACAGATCATCCTGGAGTCTACTGGGATCATGCTGGAATTGACAGAGAGCAACAGGGGTTACACTGGGGGCCACTTAATCATACTGGGAGTTACTGGGATTAGACTGTAAGTGACTGAGGTCATACTGGGAGTGACTGAAATCATTCTGGGATTATAGTGAGTTTCAATGCACCCTGACTTGGGGTTACTGGGAACTACCAAACCCATGCTGAGAGCCTACTGGGGATGCCCTGGGAGGAACTGGGAATGACGGGATGCATGCTGGTGACAACTGGGATGTACTGGCAGTGACTGGGATAAAACTGGGGGCAAGTGAATCATGCTGAGGTAATTAGGAGTGCCTGGCAATGACTACGAGAGTGTTCAGGATAACTGGGATATACTGGGAGTGCCTGAGACCATGCAGGTGGTGACCGGGACATACTGGGAGCCACCTGACATGATCTGGGAGGAACTGGGACCATGCTGGGGGCAACTGGGCACAAGTGTGAGTGACTGGGGCCCTTCTGGGAGTGACTGGTATCATACTGGGAGTGACTGGGACTATGCTAGGGGCAGTGGGAGAACGGTATGAAAGTGGGGGCAACTGGGAGCAACTAGTACTGAGCTAAGGCCAAATGGCATCATAATGGGGAATGACTGGCAGTGACTGGCTCATACGGGAAGTGCTGAGGAAACTGGAACCACACAGAAGGAGCAACTGGGCTCACACTGGGAGCAGCCACTTCTGGCACCGGGACCCCTGAACCCCTTTCGTGGCCATCCCACCCCTCCAGCCCCAGCCGCCCCCACAAGGGTACAGGGAATCCCAAGGGTCCCCCCATCACTGGGTCCCCGCTTTGGGGTTTTGGCATTTCCTCTCTTGGGGGTCCCACTCAGGGAAGTCGCGGCTCTCCCGGGGCTCCCCAAACCCAGTGTCCCCCCATACCCCCTCTCCTTCCCAGTTCTCACGTGGCCCCGGCAGAGCTCAGAGGGCCTGGCCCACAAAGCCCAACCCCCACCACGGGGGACCAGCATCCCCCCACCCACCGCCAGGGCTCTGCTGCCACCAGGACCCCCCAAAAACACCTCCTGGGGACCCCCGATTTGCCCCCAGGGGCATCTGAGGCTCGGCTTTGGAGCCCTGCAAGCTCCAAACATCCCCCACAGAAAAACCCAATGACAGGGACTCCCCGCCCTGGGGTATTTGGGGTAAGGTCCCCTCCCCAGGCACCTGTGGGATTGGAGGTGAGGGTCCCAGGGGGCTACGAGTTCAGGGAGCACTGGAGCTGCCTGGTTCTTCCTCTCCTCTTCTTCCCCCTGCTGCCACTCTGCCTCTTCCTCCCTCCTTCCTCCTCCTCCTCCTCCATTCTTCAAAGATCTCACAGCTCGTAGATGAAGCGGGGATGGAGCGGGGACCAGTCAGAATGGGGGTGTGTGTGTGCCCTAGAAATGGCATCACTGGGAGTAACTGGTTTGTACTGGGATCATACAGTGACTGGGATTGCACTGGGTTGTACTGACATCACACTGGGATCATACTGGGAGCAACTGGGATCACTCCAGGGGAGACTGCGATCACACTGAGGGAGACTGGGATCATAGTGGATTCATACTGGGAGTCAGGAGCCTGCAGGGGGAAACTGGGGCCATGTTGGGGGAATTGGGATATACTGGGAGTGACTGGGACCATGCTGAGGCTGACCAGGAGCAGCTGGGAGCAACTGGGATCATGCCAGGAGCAACTGGGAGGAACTGGGCGTGACTGGGTGCATGCTGGGGCTGATTGGAAGCAACTGGGCTTATACTGGGATGAACTTGGGGTCATGCTGGTGGTGACTGGGATCATACTGGCAGTGAGTGTGACTGCACTGAGGCTGACTGGGAGTGGTTGTGAGCAAATGGGATCATGCTGGAGGGAACTGGGGTACACTGGGAGAGACTGGGAGTGACTGGAACAAAAGTGAGGGTGAAAGGGAGCAACTGGAACCATGTGGGGTGCAACTGGTTCATACTGGCAGTGACTGAGACCACACTGGGCTCATCTTTGGCTCATATTGGCAGTGACTGGACTAATACTGGGAGTTCCTGAGAGTGACTGGGAACATACCCTGCACATCATCCCCCATACTGGGGGTGACTGGGAGCAACTGGGAGCACGCTGGGAGCAACTGGCATCATACTGGGACTGAGGGGGTTGATCTAGCTGGAGGCAATTGGGACCATACTGGGAATGATTGGAAGGAAATGGGATTATACTTAGACTACACTGGGAGTGCTGGCATGTGACTAGGATCATACTGGAGCTTACTGGGCTCATATTTGCGTTGAAAGGGAGCAACTGGGATGACACTATGGGCTGCTGGGAGCAACAGAGAGAAACTGGGATCGTGCTGCAAGCCAACTGGAGGAACTGGGAATGACTGAATGCATGCTGGAGGCAACTGGGATATACTGGACGTGACTGAGATCATAGTGGGATAATAGGCACTTTACTGGGATCACTGAGAATGTCTGGGAATCACTATGGACATCCTGAGGGTATATATATACTGGGATATACTGGGAGTGTCTGTAACCATACTGGGTATGACTGGGAACACACTGGGGACAATGGGGACCATGCTGGGGAGACCTGGGAGTGAGTGGGAATGACTGGGTCTACACTGAGGGCAACTGGGCATGACTGAGACCATGCTGGGAGGGACTGGGATCATCTATGGAGTTACTGGGACTATACTAGGGGCAACTGGGTGCAACTGGGATCACACTGGGTGGAACTGGGACAACACTGAGGGAGACTGGGATCATACTGGGAGTGACTGGAACCATGGCAATGGCCTGGGCTGGGTGATGTGGAGCCTCAGGGTGCACAGGGAGCTCTGTGACACTGTGGGGCCTGCTGGAACCAAGGGGACATTGTGACACTCTGGGCCCGCCCTGCCCGTGGGGTGTTCCAGGAGCCCCGGGGTGCCCAGGGCAGCAGAGCAGAGCCCCTGGCTCAGGAGGCAGCAGCTCCCCGGGACAGCCTGGGAATCACCAGGGAGAAGAGGAAGCCCAAGGCCCAGCGCCTCAAGTGTGGCACCAGCTGAGGGACGGGGCAGGAGGGAGAGGCCGCTGCTGGGATGGTGCCAGGGCTCCCCAGCACTGTGCCAAGGCAGCGCCTCCATCCACACTGCCTCCTGCTCCTCCTGCTGCTCCTCCTGTACCCGCAGCTGGAGCAGTGTCAGCCTCAGGGCAGCCAGGCCAGGCCTGGTCCTCCATGGGGACAGGGACAGGCCGGCATGGCCCCACAGCCCCGCAGCTCCAGCAGCAGCAGCGGGAGCCATCGTGGCCTGGCCCAGGGGCCCTGGCGGGACGAGGCCGCAGTGGGGCAGGTGCTGTCCTGGCCGGCCTGGCAGCCACAGCCCCAGCCAGCCCTGCCGGCACTCGGCAGCAACAGGGCACTGCCCAGCCCTTGGCCCACCCCACACCAGGAGGCCAAGGCAGCCTCTGTGGCCAGCAGCAGCCCAGACACAGAGCCTGCAGCCACAGGCACATCCAGCTGCTCCTCAAGGTGCCCAATGAGACACAGACGCACCCCGGCACAAGAGGAGCCACATTCAGCTTTTCCTGACTTGCCACAGCAGGGCTGCCTCTGTGCTCCTTCAGGCCTGCACAGCTCCCTCTTTCCTGACACAAAATCCCCTTTAGGCAGCTTTCCTGGAGCCCTCAGGCTGCTACCCGGGATCTCAGCTCCTGAGACCTCTGTATGTCAAAGACTCCAGGAGATGTCTGGGAGGAGTCTCTGGGAGGTCCTGGAATATGCAGGTTCACTGCAAAAGCACAAATTGATCAAGGTCAGCTTTCCTGGAGCAATCTGGGGCTGCTTTACATTTTTGTCAGAGGTTAAGACTCTGGAGATTCCTTGGATCAATGTCAGGTAGATCACACAAGAAGACAAAAGTCACCTCAGGTACCTGTCTTGGAGCAGTCTGGGGCTGCTACCTGCGATATCAGTGCCTAAACCTGACAGGAAAAGACTCTGTCAGATGCCAGGAGGAGTCTCCAGTGCATGCTGTCATAGAGAAATACTTCCAAATGAGCAAAAACATCATGGGAAGCTTCCTAAAGGAATCTGGGGCTACTTCTGAGATCTCAGCTTGCTTATTGAGATGTGAGACTCTGGGACATACCTGGGTGGATTCCAGAACAAAACGTAACTCTAAAGTAGAAAAAACATATTGGAAACCTTCCTGGAAGATGTGGGGTTCTGGTTATCAACTCAGGTGCCAAAATGAGAGAGCAAAAGACTCCGGAGAATCCTGGCAGGACTCGCAGGTCAGATCCAGGAGGATACAGTTTCCCGCAAGAGGGTAAAAATCATCTGAGGTAGCTGCCCTTGAAAGGTCTGGAGCTTCTACTGGCATCTCAGGTACTTAGAAGAGATGTGAAAGACTCCAGCAGATGCCTGTGGGAGACTCACATGGATCTTGGAAGATCCAGGATGCAAAAGAAAAGAAGGATCACTGGGTAATTCCTTTGGGTGAATGTGGAGCTGCTCCTGAGATCTCCTTGAGGAGATGGGAAAACATTCCTGGAGATGCCTGGGAGGAGTCTGCAAATTCCTGTAAAAGGAAAATAACATTCCAGTCTCATCTCTGGAAGAATCTGGGCTCCAACCCTGGATTTCAGGTCCCTGAATCAGAGACCAAGACATCAGGTAATGCTTGAGAAACTCCAGATGGTTTCCAGAGGTGCAATTTCCTTCAAGAGAGGAAAATCATCTCAAGTCTCGCCTTTGGAGGAGTCTGGTGCTGCTCCCTGGGTTTCACTTTCCAAATTTGGTGACTTCAGTGCCAGGCTGCAGCGTTGGTGGATGGGTTGGTGGGGTAGAGCAACTGACCTGGTGTGCCTGGACTTAGGGAAAGCCTTGGGCACTGTCCCCAGGACATCCTTGCCTCTACCTTGGAGAGATCTGGACGGGATGGATGGAGCACTGGGTGCACCAAAGCCTGGCTGGATGGCTGCAGGCAGAGAGTTGTGGTCAGTGGCTCCTTGTCCCCACGGAGAGCAGTGACCAGTGGGGTCCCTCGGGGTGGGTGCTGGGGCCGATGCTGTCCACAGCTCTGTGGGTGCCGTGGGCAGTGGGATGGGGACAGCCCCAGCCAGTTCTGTGATGAGCCCGAGCTCTGTGGGTGGGGGAAAGGGATGGACCCAGAGGCACCTGGACAGGCTGGAGAGCTGGGCCCAGGTAAAGCTCAGGAATTCAGCCAAGGGCATGGTCCTGCACCTGGGAGGCTGCAATGCCAGAGCCAGCGACAGGCTGGGCAGAGAAGGGACTGAGAGCAGCCTCTGGACAAGGACCTGGGGCTGATGGGGGAGCTGGGAACCAACAGAGCCCTGGGCTGCATCTAAAGGAGCATGGCCAGCAGCTCCAGGGAGGGGATTCTGTCCCTTTCCTCTGCTCTTGTGAGACCCCCTGGAGTCCTGCACAAAGGTCTGGGCCCCCAATAGAAGAAGAATATGGGAGAGCTTGACCAAGTGCAGAGGGGGCAGAAAGTTGAGCATGGGAGCACCTC
>JAJEOU010002018.1:0-29761 GCA_021534815.1 Acrocephalus arundinaceus | reverse complement strand
GCCGTTTTCTTTGGGGTCAGGGTCAGCGCACGGAGCTGCTCCATCAGCCGAATTCCTGCCCTTCCCCAGCCGAATTCCTGCCTTATCTCCCCTCTCCCATTCCCCGGGAGTGGCGCATCCATGGCCGGGAAACCCGAGCCGACTGCCCCGGGGGGATTTGCACCGCCGGAGGTGGCAGGGAAGGGAATAAAATGGAAAAAGCAGCTCCAGTGTTGTTTCCTACATCATTTCCCACATTGTTTTCCATATTATTTCCCACATTTCCCGCATTATTTCCACATTTCCCACATTATTTCCACATTTCCCACATTATTTTCCATATTATTTCCCACGTTATTTCCCACATCATTTCCCACACTTCCCACATTGTTTCCCATATTATTTCCTACATTATTCCCAATATTTCCCATATTACTTCCCACACTTCCCACATAATTTCCGACATTATTTCCCACATTTTCCACATCATTTCCCACATTGTTTCCCACATTATTTCCCACATTATTTACTATACTTCCCACATAATTTCCCACATTATTTCCCCCATTTCCCACATTATTTCCCACATTATTTCCCATATTTCTCACATAATTTCCCACAGTATTTCCCGCATAATTTCCCACATAATTTCCCTCCTTCCCCCATTTCCCCCATAATTTCCCACATTTTCTACATAATTTCCCACAGTATTTCCCACATCATTTCCCACATAATTTCCCACATCATTTCCCTCCTTTTCCCTATTTCCCCCATTATTTCCCACATTTTCTACATCATTTCCCATAGTATTTCCCACATCATTTCCCCCATTATTTCTTGCATTATTTCCTGCATTATTTCCCTCATTTCCCACATTATTTCCTGCATCATTTCCCACATTATTTCCCACACTTCCCACATCATTTCCCACATAATTTCCCACATCATTTCCCTCCTTTTCCCTATTTCCCCCATTATTTCCCACATTTTCTACATCATTTCCCACAGTATTTCCCACATCATTTCCCCATTATTTCCCCCATTATTTCCTGCATTATTTCCCACATTTCCTACATCATTTCCCACATTATTTCCCACATAATTTCCCACATTTCCTGCATTTCCCACATCATTTCCCACATCATTTCCCACATTTCCTGCATTTCCCACATTATTTCCCACAGGATTTCCCGCCTTTCCTACATTATTCCCACATAATTTCCCACTTCATTTCTCACATGTCCCACATAATTTCCCACATCATTTCCCACTTCATTTCCCACATGATTTCTTGCATTATTTCCTGCATTATTTCCCACATTTCCCACATTATTTACCACACTTCCCCCATCATTTCCCACATTTCCCACATCATTTCCCACTTTTCCCACATTATTTCCCACATTTCCCACATAATTTCCCACATAATTTCCCACATAGTTTCCCACATTTCTCACATCATTTCCTACATTATTTCCCACATTATTTCCCACATTTCCCACATTATTCCCCCCATTTCCCACATCATTCCTCTGGGGAATGTGCAGGAGGTGATGATGAGGTTACCCCCAATTGTTCGGGATTTTTTTCAGTTTTTCCATCACTTCCTCATCAGAGCTGAATTTGACTCCGGCTCTGGGAGCAGCCCCTGCTTTGGGGTTTGCTCATTAAAACTGTTTCCTCACCCAGGCACCCCAAACCTGAAGATAAATCAAAATTCGGGGTCTCTGGAAATGGGAACAGCTTTAATCACCCAGAGAAAATTACCTGGAACAGCACTGGAGGTTCTGGGTGAGACTTTTCCCCTTCCCATCTCCTGGGCCTGCCCAGGTAACCAGGAGAAAAGGAAAAACACCTGGAAAATCACCGGATTTTTCCCAGGTTTTCTCTGGGAAGACAGAACAGGATCAGCTGGGAGAGGAAGGCTCGGATTGTGGCCTTGCCTTGGCGTAACTCCATTTAAAGCCTCGCAGAGGAGGAGGCCAAAAATCCACCCCAAAACCCCAATTTCTCTTTGGGAATCCTAAAACAACGCTCCCTGCCCCAACTCCCCTCCGAGGTGGAGCCCGCACAGGGATGGAAATTCTCATTTTTCCAGCACTCCCAGGACCCACCTCCCACCCCTTCTGTCAGATCCCATCTCCCGGGGTGGATGTGAGGAAGGAACGATCGCTCCAGCCAGCTGATAATGAACGGATGGATGGATTCTCTCCAGCCAGCTGATAATGAACGGATGGATGGATGGATGTTGGAAATCTCCGCCGCGCTGACCCGTCAGGCCGGGCAGGGCTGACACATTCCGAGATAACAACCCCGGCTGTCAATCCCGGCCTGACAGCTCTGCCCAGCCGCAGCTCTGACTGACAGCTGCAGGGATTGCAGGATTTGCAATGAGAGCACGGCTGGAAGGATTTAAATCCTGAGGGAAAAGCAGGGGAGGTTTTGGGGTGAGCTCCTCGTGGTGGTGATTGGGGTTTGGGGTTTGTTTTTGTGGGAATTTCAGATTTGGGAGGTGTTGGTGGTACCACAGAGGTTCCTCTCATCCCTCACATCCCAAATTCACTGCTCAGCCCCGGGTCTGGCTGTCCCCAAAAATGGAGCAGCCACGTCTGTGCCTCGGCTGTTATATATAATATAATAAATATAATATAATATAATATAATATAATAAATATAATATAATATAATATAATATAATATAATATAATATAATATAATATAATATAATATAATATAATATAATATAATATAATATAATATAATATAATATAATATAATATAATATAATATAATATAATATAATATAATATAATATAATATAATATTTATATTATTATATTATATTATATTATTAATAATATGTTATGTTATGTTATGTTATATATATAAATTATATATTATAGATAACATATATAATATAAAAATAAAAAATAAAAAATAAAAAATAAAAAATATTATATATTATATGTTATATGTTATATATTATATATTATATATTATATATTATATATTATATATTATATATTATATATTATATATTATATATTATATATTATATATTATATATTATATATTATATATTATATATTATATATTATATATTATATATTATATATTATATATTATATATTATATATTATATATTATATATTATATATAATTAATATTATGTTACATTATATTATATATTAGAATAGAATAGAATAGAATAGAATAGAATAGAATAGAATTATTCTAGTCATATATATAATGATATATATTATATCATTATATATGATTATATCATATATAAGATCCATATTATATATGATATCATATAATGATTCAATTCATATATATACTATATATTTTATATATGAATATAGTATAATACAATATAATACAATAAATTACAATATAATATATATATATTATTTTATTTATTATATATTATTTTTATAATATTTATATATATATATATATTTAAACATAATATAAGATGCTATATTAGTCCCGCAGGATTATCTGGCAATATCTGCTCCGGTTTTGGGGAACAACTCCTTTTATATATACATATACATACATACATACATGCATACATACATACATATATATATATAAAATAAATAAATAAATAAATAAATAAATTTTGTATATTATTTATAATATTCCCACAGGATTATCTGCTCAATATCTGCTCAGTTTTTGGGGGAACAACTCCTTTTATATATATGTATATAAAATAAATAAATAAATATAATACTGTATATTATTTACATTATTTATATTATTCTCGCAGCATTATCTGGCAATATCAGCTCAGTTTTGGGGGAACAACTCCTTATATATATATATATATATAATATTAAAATTATATATATATATTAATATATATATAATTATATATATTATATATATTATATATATATATTATATAATATATATATAATTATATATATATAATTAAAAATTGTATATTATATATAATATTCTTGCAGGATTATCTGCTCAATATCAGCCCAGTTTTTAGGGATCAGCTCCTAATATATATATATATATATATAAATATATATATATTTATATACACACATATATATATATGTATATAAATAAATAAATATAATATTGTATATTATATATTTTATTCTTGCAGGATTATCTGCTCAATATCTGCCCAGTTTTTAGGGATCAGCTCCTAATATATATATATATATATATAAAATATATATATATTTATACACACACATTTATATATGTATATAAATAAATAAATATTATATTGTATATTATATATTTCATTCTTGCAGGATTATCTGCTCAATATCAGCCCAGTTTTTAGGGATCAGCTCCTAATATATATATATTTATATACACATATATATATATATGTATATAAATAAATAAATATAATATTGTATATTATATATTTTATTCTTGCAGGATTATCTGCTCAATATCAGCCCAGTTTTTAGGGATCAGCTCCTAATATATATATATATAAAAATATATATATTTATATACACACATATATATATATGTATATAAATAAATAAATATAATATTGTACATTATATATTTTATTCTCGCAGGATTATCTGCTCAATATCAGCCCAGTTTTTAGGCATCAGCTCCTTTCCCCCCTCACCCCGCGCTGTTCCAGGGCTCGCTCACCTTTCCCCACCCCTGCCCTCCCTCACCTTTCCCCTCCTCCCCTCACCCTTCCCGGCTATTTCTGGAGCCGGTGACGAGCGCGGCTCCGGTCCCAGGGCAGGGAGGGGAAGCAGCAGCTGAATCACCGGCAGGCCGGGGCACGCTCTGCCTGCAGGGAGGTTATTCATCATCATCATCATCATCATCATCATCTCCTCAGCCTGGCTCTCCCAGCGTCAGCGGGCAGCGATCCCGCCGCGATCCCGCCGGGGCTGTCGGGCTGGGAGCGGCCCCGCGGCGCGGCGGGAGCCTGGGAAAGTGGGAGCTGCCAGGAGAGCCGCGGGTGGAACGGTGTCCCCGCCCGGGAAGGTGAATTCCATCCATCACACGGGCTGGCTGACAGAGTCCTGGCGTTAAATCCGAGTTTTGAGGCACCTTCCATGAGTTGTTGTAGGATTTTGTGGATAAATTCTGAATGATCAGACAAATTCACGCAACACACGCCCTCAAAATCTTCAGTGCCATCATTAAACTCCGATTTTTGATGCACCTTTCTTGAGTTGTTGTGTGCATTTGTGGATAAACTTTGAATGATCAGAGCAAGTCCCATCATTAAATCTGATTTTTAATGCACCTTCCTTGAGTTTTTATATAATTTTGTGGATAAATTCTGAATGATCAGAGCAAGTCCCATCATTAAATCTGGGTTTTGATGCGCCTTTTTTGAGTTGTATGTGTGGAGAGATTCTGAATGATCAGACAGATCCATGTGAAACATTCCCTCAAAATCTTCAGTGCCATCATTAACTCTGATTTTTGATGCACCTTCCATGAGTTGTTGTAGGATTTTGTGGATAAATTCTGAATGATCAGACAAATTCACGCAACACACGCCCTCAAAATCTTCAGTGCCATCATTAATTCTGATTTTTGATGCACCTTCCATGAGTTGTGTGATTTTGTGGATAAATTCTGAATGATCAGACAAATTCACGCAACACACGCCCTCAAAATCTTCAGTGCCATCATTAAACTCCGATTTTTGATGCACCTTTCTTGAGTTGTTGTGTGCATTTGTGGATAAACTTTGAATGATCAGAGCAAGTCCCATCATTAACTCTGATTTTTGATGCACCTTCCATGAGTTGTTATATGATTTTGTGGATAAATTCTGAATGATCAGAGCAAGTCCCATCATTAAATCTGGGTTTTGATGCGCCTTTTTTGAGTTGTATGTGTGGAGAGATTCTGAATGATCAGACAGATCCATGTGAAACATTCCCTCAAAATCTTCAGTGCCATCATTAATTCTGATTTTTGATGCACCTTCCTTGAGTTGTTGTGTGCATTTGTGGATAAATTCTGAATGATCAGACAAATTCACGCAACACACGCCCTCAAAATCTTCAGTGCCATCATTAAAATCCGATTTTTGATGCACCTTTCTTGAGTTGTTGTGTGCTTTTGTGGATAAATTCTGAATGATCAGAGCAAGTCCCATCATTAACTCCGATTTTTGATGCACCTTCCTTGAGTTGTTCTATGATTTTGTGGATAAATTCTGAATGATCAGAGCAAGTCCCATCATTAAATCTGGGTTTTGATGCACCTTTTTTGAGTTGTTGTATGTGTGGAGAGATTCTGAATGATCAGACAGATCCATGTGAAACATTCCCTCAAAATCTTCAGTGCCATCATTAATTCTGATTTTTGATGCACCTTCCTTAAGTTGTTCTATGATTTTGTGGATGGATTCTGAATGATCAGACAAATTTGTGCAACAAAATCTTCACACCCATGGCCATCATTAACTCTGATTTTTTATACCCTTCCATGAGTTGTTATACTTTTGCGGAGAGATTCTGAATGATCAGAGCAAGTCCCATCATTAACTCTGATTTTTGATGCACCTTCCATGAGTTGTTGTGTGATTTTGTGGATAAATTCTGAGTGATCAGACAAATTCGTGCAACAAAATCTTCACAGCCATGGCCATCATTAATTCGATTTTTGATGCACCTTCCTTGAGTTGTTTTGTGATTTTGTGGATAAATTCTGAATGATCAGACCAATCCATACAACACATTCCCTCAAAATCTTCACTGCCATCATTAATTCTGATTTTTGATGCACCTTCCATGAGTTGTTATATGATTTTGTGGATAAATTCTGAATGATCAGACAAATTCACGCAACACACGCCCTCAAAATCTTCAGTGCCATCATTAAACTCTGATTTTTGATGCACCTTCCATGAGCTGTTGTACTTGAATTTTGTGGATAAACTCTGAATAATCAGAGCAAGTCCCATCATTAACTCCGATTTTTGATGCACCTTCCTTGAGTTGTTGTGTGATTTTGTGGAGAGATTCTGAATGATCAGACAAATTTGTGCAACAAAATCTTCACTCCCATGGGCATCATTAATCTGATTTTTGATGCACCTTCCTTGAGTTGTTTTGTGATTTTGTGGATAAATTCTGAATGATCAGACCAATCCATGCAACACATTTCCTCAAAACCTTTATTGAACTCCTGTTGTCCCCCAAAATGTCACCAGAGGAGGGGACAGCCCCAGCCACTCCACCAAGCAGGACCAAGAGAAAAAGTTCCTTTTTTAAATTTAATTTTTAAATTAAAAAATATTTTTTTAAATTTTTTTTCCGCTCCAAGCTTGCCCCCGGCTTCCCAACTCTGGGGCAGCCCTTGGAACCTTTCAACAGCTCCTTTTTAAATTTTAATTTTAATTTTATTTTAAATTTATTTTAATTTTTTTTTCTGCTCTGAGCCTGCCCCCCACTCCCCAACCCCAGCAGGGCAGCCCTTGGAACCTTTCAAAATCTTCTTTTTAAAATTTAATTTTTAATTTATTTTTATTTTATTTTTAATTCTTTTTTTGCTCCAAGCCTGCCCTCCGCTCTCCAACCCTGGGGCAGCCCTTGGAACCTTTCAACAGCTCCATTTTAAAATTAAATTTAATTTTAATTTTTTTTAAATTTTTTTTTCCACTCCAAGCCCACCCCCTGCTCCCCAGCTCCAGGGCAGCGCTTGGAACTTTTCAACACCTCCTTTTATAAAATTTAATTTTTAATTTATTTTTATTCTATTTTTAATTTTTTTTTCCACTCCAAGCTCACCCCCCACTCCCCAACCCTGGGGCAGCCCTTGGAACCTTTCAACAGCTCCTTTATTTAAATTTATTTTTCTTTTTTTCCCTTTTTTCCCCTTTTTTTTTTGGCTTTTCCTTTCGCAGCTCTCAGCCTCTTAAATCAAACCCTAACCCGGCTGCCGAGGGAAATCCGGAGCTGCTCGGGGCAAGAGTTTAAAATGTGTTAAGCGCCGAGATCCAGGCCAGATGTGGAATTCTCCAGGGCCACCGCGGGGCTTTGAGCCGCTCGTTCCACACCTCTGCTCTGCACATTAAAACTCCCAGCGGGGAGGAAATCCTGCCGGCCTCACTCCTGCCAATTTACCGAGGGGAGCTCGGTGAAAGGAGGCCAAATAAAACCTGGAATCAGGATAAAATATTTGCACAGGCTGGGAAAAGAGATTTATTTCTTTTTTTTTTTTTTTTTTTTTTTTTTTGAGGCAGTTGGTTTTATGGATTTTTATTTAATTTTCTTTCTTTCTTTCTTTCTTTCTTTCTTTCTTTCTTTCTTTCTTTCTTTCTTTCTTTCTTTCTTTCTTTCTTTCTTTCTTTCCTTCTTTCCTTCTTTCCTTCTTTCCTTCTTTCCTTCTTTCCTTCTTTCTTTCCCTTCCTTCCTTCCTTCCTTCCTTCCTTCCTTCCTTCCTTCCTTCCTTCCTTCCTTCCTTCCTTCCTTCCTTCCTCCCATTTTTTCTTCCTTTCCCCAGCTGCCCCAGCCCTCCCCGAACACCCCACACTCCTTTACAAACCACACTCATCCCTCCCTGCTCACAGGGCTCCAGAATCCCAGAATCTGAGACTCCTAGAATCCCAGAATCCCAGAATCCCAGACTCCCAGAACCCCAGAATCTCAGAATCCCAGAATGGCAGAATCCCGGAATTCTGGAATCCCAGAATCCCCAATCCCCAGGATCCCAGAACCCCAGAACTCCAGAATCCCAGAATCTCAGAATCTCATAAACCCACAATCCCACAATCCCAGAATTTCAGACTCCCAGATTCCCAGACTCCCAGACTCCCAGAATCCCAGGATCCCACAATCGCAGAATCCCAGACTCCCAGAATCCCAGCACCCCAGCACCCCAGCATCCCACAATCCCAGGATCCCAGAATCCTAGGATTCCAGAATCCCAGGATCACAGACTCCCAGACTCCCGGCATCCCCGGACCCCAGAATCCCAGATCCCCAGGATCCCAGAAACCCAGAACCCCAGAATCTCAGACTCCCAGAAACTCAGAATCTCATAAACCCACAATCCCAGAATCTGACTCCCAGATTCCCAGAATCCCAAATTCCCACAATCCCAGACTCCCAGGATCCCAGAACCCCAAGTTCCCAGATTCCCAGAATCCCACAACCCCAGGATCCCAGGATCACAGACTCCCAGAATCCCAGGATCTCAGGATCCCAGAATCCCAAATCCCCAGGATCCCAGAATCCCAAATCCCCAGAATCCCAGAATCTCAGAATCCCAGAATACCAGAATCCCAGAATCTGATTCCCAGATTCCCAGATTCCCAGAACCGCAGAACCGCAGAACCCCAGAATCCCAGAATCCCAGACTCCCAGACTCCCAGACTCCCAGAATCCCAGAATCCCAGAACCCCACAATCCCAAAATCCCAGGATCCCAGAATCTGACTCCTAGATTCCCAGAACCCCAGACTCCCAGGATCCCAGACTCCCAGACTCCCAGACTCCCAGGATCCCAGACTCCCAGACTCCCAGACTCCCAGGATCCCAGACTCCCAGACTCCCAGACTCCCAGACTCCCAGAATCCCAGAATCTCAGACTCCCAGGATCCCAGACTCCCAGAATCCCAGAATCTCAGACTCCCAGAATCTCAGACTCCCAGGATCTCAGACTCCCAGGAACTCAGAATCCCAGGTTCCCACAATCCCACAATCCCAGACTCCCAGATTCCCAGACTCCCAGGCTCCCAGGATCCCAGAATCCCAGAATCCCAGAATCCCAGACTCCCAGATTCCCAGAATCCCAGACTCCCAGACTCCCAGACTCCCAGGATCCCAGACTCCCAGATTCCCAGATTCCCAGACTCCCAGGATCCCAGACTCCCAGACTCCCAGACTCCCAGACTCCCAGACTCCCAGGATCCCAGACTCCCAGACTCCCAGACTCCCAGATTCCCAGGATCCCAGACTCCCCGACTCTCTGGCCCGGAGCGCTCCCGCGGTGCCGTGTCAGTGTCTGCACGGATTCCCCTGCCCTGACATGACTGAAGTGGCAGCGCTGCTCCCGCCCGTCACCGCCTGCCCTTCACTTGTCTCCCAGACACGTTTTTATTTTTTAATTTAATTTAATTTAATTTAATTTTTTATTTTTCCTCCCCGTCCCTTCCAGGCTTTTATTTTTTAATTTTTTTAATTATTTTTTATTTTTTATTTTTTACTTTTTATTTTTTATCTTTCCTCCCTGTCCCTTCCAGCCTTTGATTTTTTAAATTTTTTTTTTATTTTTTATTTTTCCTCCCCGTCCCTTCCAGGCTTTTATTTTTAATTTTTTTAAATTTTTATTATTATTATTATTATTATTATTATTATTATTATTATTATTATTGTTATTGTTATTATTTTAATTTTTTTATCTTTCTTCCCTGTCCCTTCCAGCCTTTGATTTTTTTTTTTAATTTTATTTTTATTTTTTATTTTTCCTCCCCGTCCCTTCCAGGCTTTATTATTATTATTATTATTATTATTATTATTATTATTATTATTATTATTATTATTATTATTATTATTTTTCCTCCCCATCCCTTCCAGTTTTTTTTTATTATTATTATTATTTATTTTTATTTTTTTATTATTATTTTTTATTTTTCCTCCCCGTCCCTTCCAGGCTTTGATTTTTTTATTTTTTTTTAATTTTTTTTTTTTTTTTTTTTTTTTTTTTTTTCCTCCCCGTCCCTTCCAGGCTTTGATTTCCTCACTCGTTTTGTTTTCCTCCCTGCTCAGTGTCAGAGCAGCTCCAGGGCTCGTCCGAGCCTGACAGGACTTCAGGGATGAGTTTGGGTTTTATTTTCTGGCTGTTTTAGAGAAATCCTTCATTTTTTACCCCAAAGGACGCAGCCGGTGCTGGCTGGGATTGGCTGGTGCCAAAGGCTGCAGGGAGAGGGGCGGCGGCTGCTCCGTCCCCCTGGATATCATCCCTGGGAGTGCCTGGGGTGGGAATGGTTCGGGGGTCACAGGGGGGTCCCAGGGGTGTCCCAGGGTGTCCCAGGGTGTCCCAGGGGTGTCCCAGGGTGTCCCAGCACTCTCTCAGTGCTATCCCAGCAGTGTTCCAGGGTGTCCCAGGGTGTCCCAGAACTGTCCCAGGGTGCCCCAGTGCTCTCCCAGGGTGTCCCAGGGTGCCCCAGGGTGTCCCAGTGCTCTCCCGGGGCTGTCCCAGGGTGTCCCAGCATGTCCCAGGGTGTCCCAGGGTGTCCCAGGGCTGTCCCAGGGTGTCCCAGGGTGTCCCAGCATGTCCCAGGGTGTCCCAGGGTGTCCAGGTGTCCCAGGGTGTCCCAGGGTGTCCCAGGGTGTCCCAGGGTGTCCCAGGGTGTCCCAGGGGTGTCCCAGGGTGTCCAGGGTGTCCCAGGGGTGTCCCAGGGGTGTTCCAGGGTGTCCCAGGGGTGTTCCAGGGGTGTCCCAGGGGTGTCCCAGGGGTGTCCCAGGGCTCTCCCAGGGTGTCCCAGGGGTGTCCCAGGGCTGTCCCAGGGTGTCCCAGGGGTGTCCCAGGGTGTCCCAGGGTGTCCCAGGGGTGTCCCAGGGCTGTCCCAGGGTGTCCCAGGGCTGTCCCAGGGTGTCCCAGGGTGTCCCAGGGTGTCCCAGCATGTCCCAGGGTGTCCCAGGGGTGTCCCAGGGTGCCCCAGGGTGTCCCAGGGTGTCCCAGGGTGTCCCAGCATGTCCCAGGGGTGTCCCAGCATGTCCCAGGGTGTCCCAGGGTGTCCCAGGGTGCCCCAGGGTGTCCCAGGGTGTCCCAGGGCTGTCCCAGGGGTGTCCCAGGGGTGTCCCAAGGGTGTCCCAGGGGTGTCCCAGGGTGTCCCAGGGTGTCCCAGTGATCCCAGGGGTGTCCCAGGGCTGTCCCAGGGTGTCCCAGGGTGTCCCAGGGTGTCCCAGGGGTGTCCCAAGGGTGTCCCAGGGTGTCCCAGGGGTGTCCCAGGGCTGTCCCAGGGGTGTCCTAGGGTGTCCCAGGGTGTCCCAGGGCTGTCCCAGGGTGCCCCAGGGTGTCCCAGGGGTGTCCCAGGGTGTCCCAGGGGTGTTCCAGGGTGTCCCAGGGGTGTCCCAGGGCTCTCCCAGGGTGTCCCAGGTTGTCCCAACGTGTCCCAGGGTGTCCCAGAGCTCACCCAGTGCTCTCCCAGGGTGCCCCAGGGTGTCCCAGGGTGTCCCAGGGCTGTCCCAGGTTGTCCCAACGTGTTCCAGGGTGTCCCAGAGCTCACCCAGTGCTCTCCCAGAGTGTCCCAGGGGTGTCCCAGGGTGTCCCAGTGCTCTCCTAGGGTGTCCCAGGGTGCCCCAGGGTGTCCCAGAACTGTCCCAGGGTGTCCCAGCACTCTCCCGGGGCTGTCCCAGAACCGTCCCAGAACTGTCCCAGGGTGTCCCAGTAATGTCCCAGCACTCTCCTGGGGCTGTCCTGGCAGTGTCCCAGAACTGTCCCAGGGTGCCCCAGTGCTCTCCCAGGGTGTCCCAGGGTACCCCAGGGTGTCCCAGTGCTCTCCTAGGGTGTCGCAGGCTGTCCCAGAGCTGTCCCAGGGAGTCCCAGGGGTGTCCCAAGAGCTCTCCCAGGGCTCTCCCAGGGTGCCCCAGAACTGTCCCAGGCTGTCTCAGGCTGTCCCAGGCTGTCCCAGCGCTCTCCCGGGCTGTCCCAGTGTGCCCCAGGGTGTCCCAGCAGTGTCCCAGTGTGCCCCAGGGTGTCCCAGAACTGTTGCGGGTGTCCCAGCGCTCTCCCAGAACTGTCCCAGGGTGTCCCAGGGCTGTCCCAGTGCTCTCCCAGGGCTGTCCCAGTGCTCTCCCAGGGCTGTCCCAGTGCTCTCCCAGGGTGTCCCAGAACTGTCCCAGGGTGTCCCGGGCTGTCCCAGTGCTCTCCCAGGGCTCTCTCAGGCTGTCCCAGGGTGTCCGAGGGTGGCCCAGGGTGTCCCAGCACTCTCCCAGGGCTGTCCCAGTGCTCTTCCAGGGTGTCCCAGGGTGTCCCAGGGGTGTCCCGGGGTGTCCCAGAACTGTCCCAGTGCTCTCCCAGGGCTCTCCCAGGGCTCTCTCAGGGCTGTCCCAGGATGTCCCAAGGCTCGCCCGGGCTGTCCCAGGGTGTCCTGGGGTGTCCCAGAACTGTCGCAGGGTGTCCCAGTGCTCTCTCAGGGCTGTCCCAGGGGGCCCCAGAACTGTCCCAGGCTGTCTCAGGCTGTCCCAGGCTGTCCCAGCGCTCTCCCGGGCTGTCCCAGTGTGCCCCAGGGTGTCCCAGCAGTGTCCCAGGGTGCCCCAGGGTGTCCCAGAACTGTTGCGGGGTGTCCCAGCGCTCTCCCAGAACTGTCCCAGGGTGTCCCAGGGTTGTCCCAGTGCTCTCCCAGGGCTGTCCCAGTGCTCTCCCAGGGTGTCCCAGAACTGTCCCAGGGTGTCCCGGGCTGTCCCAGTGCTCTCCCAGGGCTGTCCCAGTGCTCTCCCAGGGTGTCCCAGAACTGTCCCAGGGTGTCCCGGGCTGTCCCAGTGCTCTCCCAGGGCTGTCCCAGTGCTCTCCCAGGGTGTCCCAGAACTGTCCCAGGGTGTCCCAGGGCTGTCCCAGTGCTCTCCCAGGGTGTCCCAGGGTGCCCCAGGGTGTCCCAGAACTGTCCCAGGGTGTCCCGGGCTGTCCCAGTGCTCTCCCAGGGCTCTCTCAGGCTGTCCCAGGGTGTCCGAGGGTGGCCCAGGGTGTCCCAGCACCCTCCCAGGGCTGTCCCAGTGCTCTCCCAGGGTGTCCCAGTGCTCTCCCAGGGCTGTCCCAGCGCTCTCCCAGAACTGTCCCAGGGTGTCCCAGGGTGTCCCAGGGCTGTCCCAGTGCTCTCCCAGGGTGTCCCAGGGTGCCCCAGGGCTGTCCCAGTGCTCTCCCAGGGTGTCCCAGTGCTCTCCCAGGGTGTCCCGGGCTGTCCCGGGCTGTCCCGGGCTGTCCCGGGCTGTCCCCCTGAGTCACGCCACTCTCGGGCACCCTCCCCGCCCTGCCCCGCCCGTCCCGGCCGTACCGAGCCGCGGTTCCCATGGCCTGGAGCCTCCCGGTTCCCCTCCCGCCCTGCCCGGACCGGCCGGGCCGGCCCAGCCGGTCCCGCTCGGGTGCGGCCGCGTTATTTACCGGCCGATTACCGGAATAAAACCATCATTAATGAAACCTTCATTAATAAAACCTTCATTAAAGCGGCTGGGCCACCCCGCCAGGCGTGTGCAGCCACCCCCCACCCATCCCTGCCATCCCCACAATTACCAGGGATTAAAAAGGAGAAAAATCTGATTTTTAAACTAAAAAAAACCCCAAAAACCACACAAAAAACCCCCCAAAAAACAAAAACAAAAACCAACCAACCAACCAAAAAAACCACACAAAAAAATCGGGAAATCTGATTATTTTAAAAAAATTTCTTCTTAATTAATTAATTAACTTTTTTTTTTGCAAATTAATTTCTGCTAGTTCTGAAACTAAAAGAAATTCTGAAACTGAAAAGAAATTCCTGGGCAGTGCAGAACGGGAAGGGGAAAGGAGAGGAGGATTGGGGAGAGCCCAGAACTCAGCACCAGCTCCATCTCTGCAGCAGAAAAGAGGAAATATCAATTTCTATGAAGAAATTTTAATTTTTTTAATTAAAAATTTCTAATTTCTTGATTTTAAATTGAATAGGTTCCTTATTAATTCCTTATTCCTGCCCAGAACTCAGCACTGGCTCCATCTCTGCTATAGGAAAAGGAAAATGTCCATTTCTATGAAGAAATTTAAATTTTTTAAATTAAAAATTTCTAATTTCTTGATTTTAAACTGAATAGGTTCCTTATTAATTCCTTATTCCTGCCCAGAACTCAGCACTGCCTCCATCCCTTCAGTAGAAAATAGAAAATATCAATTTCTATGAAGAAATTTTAATTTTTTTAATTAAAAATTTCTAATTTCTTGATTTTAAATTGAATAGGTTCTTTAATAATTCCTTATTCCTGCCCAGAACTCAGCACCGGCTCCATCCCTTCAGTAGAAAAGGAGAAATATCAATTTCTCTGAAGAAATTTCAAATTTCTTAATTAGAAATTACATTTTGAACTGAATAGATTCCTTACGAATTCTTTATTCCTGCCCAGAACTCAGCACCGGCTCCATCTCTGCTGTAGGAAAGGGAAAATGTCCATTTCTATGAAGAAATTTAAATTTTTTAAATTAAAAAATTCTAATTTCTTGATTTTAAACTGAATAAGTTCCTTACAAATTCTTTATTCCTGCCTAGAACTCAGCACCATCTCTTTAGTAGAAAAGGGAAAATATCAATTTCTATAAAGAAATTTCTAATTTCACAAAAAAAAAGGCAAAAAAAGGCACAGAACTCCCAGAAATTAATTTGCAGCCATTCTCCCTTTTTTTTTTTTTTAATTATCAGATTTCCCGATTTTTTTTAAAATCAGATTTAATTTTTTTTTTAATTTCCTCCTTTTAAGCAGCAATTCCTTGTAACTTTTTTTTTTAATTTTTATTTATTTTTCCCCGTGCGTGTGACATTTCCCCCGGGCTGAGGACGTGTTAAACCAGCCAGGATTTCTGGAGGGAAGGGGGGAAATTCGGGTCAGGAAATCTCTGTGTTTACAGGGCTGGAGTTGTTTTTTCCTGTGGCTCACACGGAGCGGCCTGGGAGCCTGGAAATGTTTTTATGGGAGGCAGCACCGGCTGCAGGAATTGTCCTGCAGGATGCATTTAAATAAAATAAAATATTCGGAGTGTAAAGCTTTGGCACGGACATGGAGGGACAGGACAGAGGGGATGGATCCCTCTGCCAGAGGGGTGGGATGTTGGGAATAAATTGGGAATAAATTGGGAATTAATTGGGAATTAATCAGGAATTTATTTGGAATAAATTGGGAATTAATTGGGAATTAATCAGGAATTTATTTGGAGTAAATTGGGAATAAATTGAGAATTTATTTGGAATAAATTAGAAAAAGATCAGGAATTTATTTGGAATAAATTGGGAATAAATCGAGAATTTATTTGGAATAAATTGGGAATAAATCAGGAATTTATTTGGAATAAATTCGGAATTAATTGGGAATTAATCAGGAATTTATTTGGAGTAAATTGGGAATAAATTTGGAATAAATCAGGAATTTATTTGGAATAAATTGGGAATAAATTGGAATTTATTTGGAATAAATTAGGAATAAATCAGGAATTTATTTGGAATAAATTTGGAATAAATTTGGAATAAATTTGGAATAAATCAGGAATTTATTTGTAGTAAATTGGAAATAAATTAGAAAAAAGATCAGGAATTTATTTGGAATAAATTGGGAATAAATCGAGAATTTATTTGGAATAAATTGGGAATGAATCAGGAATTTATTTGGAATAAATTGGGAATAAATTGAGAATTTATTTGGAATAAATTTGGGAATAAATCAGGAATTTATTTGGAATAAATTTGGAATAAATCAGGAATTTATTGGGAATAAATTGGGAATAAATCAGGAATTTATTGGGAATAAATCAGGAATTGGAATTCCCAGAGAAGCCGTGGCTGCCCCATCCCTGGAGGCGTCCAGGAATTGTCCTGCAGGATGATTAAAAAAAAAAAAAATTCAGAGTCCAAAGCTTTTGCAGCAGGCAGCAGCTTTGGGAAATTTGGGAATTTTGGGAAATTCCCAAAAGCTGGGGCGGCGTGGGAGGCTGGGGAGGGCAGCAGAGGAGGAGGAGGAGGAGGAGGAGGAGGAGGAGGAGGGGAGGAGGAGGAGGAGGAGGCGCTTTATGGCCACCCCAAATGTTGGAGGCTGCGGGAATGGAACCATTAAGGACCAAATGGGCGCCATAAACGGGGATTTTCTCCTCTCCTTGGCTTTATTCCCATTGCTTTCATCCCAAAACCATTCCCAAAACGGGGATTTTCTCCTCTCCTTGGCTTTATTCCCATTGCTTTCATCCCAAAACCATTCCCAGCCTTTGCAGGGGCCTGGCTGAGCAGGATCCTTATTCCGCCGTCGAAATTCCCGGATTTCCAGCAGGAAATTCCCGCCTCAACAGCAACCCCAAGGAAAAGCTGAGCCCTGCCATGCCCACGTGGAGCCTGTGTGGTTTTTATCCCTCCATTCCCAATCCTGAGGGGCAGGATGGAATTTGGGAGCACCCCGGGGTGATGAACGCGACACCAGCGCTCATTCCCAAACTTTGTGGGATTTTGGGATGTGGGGTGGGATATTTCGGGATGTGGGACGGGATTGGCGTCACTTCCTCAGCTCAGCACCTTCCTTTTCTCCTCCCTGCTGATCCCAACCATCCTGCCCAGGCCTGGGGACGTCCTGCATGGCCCAGATCCTGTTTGAAAACACAAAACCCACCGGAATTCCGGGCTGGGCTGGGAAAAATCCGGGACACCACGGCCTCCTCCTCCTCCTGGTGCAGCTGGGAGCCTCTTTGGGCAGGATTTCACCTCCCCTTTTGCTCGGTGTTGTTCCTCCTGCTGCTCCCAGCAGATGGAGAAGAGAAATTTTTCCTTTCAAATGCAAGGCCTGGCCATAAACTTGGCAGGAAAATCCCTGCCGAGCAAATGGGGAGGGAAGGAGAGGGAATTTTGTTGTCCTGGGGGGGAATTTCTGCTGCCCTCCACGGATCCAGGCTAAAAGCAGCATCAGATCAATTAAAAAATGATTTTAAAAACCCCAAGCCAAATCAAAAATATCCCAAAATATCCCAAATATCAAAAATATCCCAAATAAAGAATTTCAAATATCCCAAAATATCCCGAATATCAAAAATATCAAAACCATCCCAAATAAAGAATTTCAAATATCCCAAAATATCCCAAATATCAAATATCAAAAATATCCCAAATAAAGAATTTCAAATATCCCAAAATATCCCGAATATCAAAAATATCAAAACCATCCCAAATAAAGAATTTCAAATATCCCAAAATATCCCAAAATATCCCAAATATCAAAAATATCCCAAATATCAAAAATATCCCAAACAAAGAATCTCAAATATCCCAAAATATCCCAAATAACAAATATCAAAACCATCCCAAATAAAGAATTTCAAATATCCCAAAATATCCCAAATAAAGAATTTCAAATATCCCAAAATATCCCAAATATCAAAAATCAAAAATATCCCAAATATCAAAAAATATCCCAAATAAAGAATTTCAAATATCCCAAAATATCAAATATCAAAAATATCCCAAATAAAGAATTTCAAATATCCCAAAATATCAAAAATATCCCAAATAAAAATTTCAGTGGGGCCTTCCAAGGAGAATAAAAAGTTTTTCCTGGGAGATTTCAAATCCAGGCATTAAACCTCCAGCTGAGAACAACTCTGGGGTGCATTAATGAAAATTAATTTATTTTCCCCACCTGACGGGGATTTCACTGGTTTAATTCACATCATTTTGGGACAAGAGGGAAGCCTGGAATTTTTGTTCTTCTCAGTCCTGGCTGTAGGAATTCTCTCTCCAATTGCCACAACACTTCTGAGACAAGAAAGACTCCTGAGTTTTATGTTTTTTCCCAGCCCCAGCTGCAGGAATTCCCTCTCTGAGTTCCACAAGACAAGAAAAAACCCCAGAATTTTTGGTTTTCCCAACCCTGACTGCAGGAATTCCCTCTCCAAGTGCCACAACACTCTGAGACAGGATGGGACCCTGGAATTTTTGCTCTTCCAGCCCAGCTGCAGGAATTCCCTCTCCGAGTGCCACAAGACAAGAGGGAACCCCAGAATTTTTGGTTTTCCCAGCCCTGGCTGCAGGAACTCCCTCTCCAAATGCCATAAAACAAGAAAAAGCCCGGAATTTTTTTGTTTTCCCCAGCGCTGACTGCAGGAATTCCCTCTCTGAATGCCATAAAACCAGAAAAAACCCTGAATTTTTTGTTTTCCCAGCCCTGACTGCACGAATTCCCTCTCCAAGTGCCACAGCACTCCGGGACAGGAGGGAACCCCGGGATTTGTGCTCTCCCAGCTCCGAGGAGCTGCTGCAGCCCCAGCAAACTGCCAGGAAATAACCAAACAACCCTCCCGGTGCAGCTGCAGCCAAAGTCACACCCGAGATGAAAGGGGGAATGCAGCAGACCCCGGGCCCTTCACACCTCTGGGGAGAAATTTCCAAAAGCTGGGAATGTTCATCGGGAAAAGAGAAGGCTCAGGGAGAACTTAGAGCCTAAAGGAGCTCCTGGAGAGCTGGAGAGGAACTGCGGACAAGGGATGGAGGGAACCCTGGAATTTTTGGTTTTCCCAATCCTGGCTGCAGGAATTCCCTCTCCAAGTTACACAAGACAAGAGGGAAACCTGGAATTTTTGGTTTTCCCAGCCCTGGCTGCAGGAATTCCCTCTCAAATTGCCACAACACTTCTGGGACAAGAAGGACTCCTGGATTTTATGGTTTTTTCCCCAGCCCTGACTGCAGGAATTCCCTCTCCCAGTGCCACAAAACAAGAGGGAACCCTGGAATTTTGGGACAAGAGGGAAATCTGGAATTTTTGGTTTTCCCAGTCCTGGCTGCAGGAATTCCCTCTCCAAGTGCCACAACACTTCTGAGATAAGAAGGGAATGGATCCCACTGCCAGAGGGCAGGGATGGGTGGGATATTGGGAATAAATTCCTGCCTGTGAGGGTGACGAGGAGCTGGGATGGAATTCCCAGGGAAACCCTGGAATTCCCCATCCTTGGAAGTGTCCAAGGCCACCCTGGATGAGCAGAAGTTGTCCCAGCCCATGGAAGGAGTGGAACTGGGTGGGATATTCGGAAAAAATTCCTTGCTGTGAGGGTGATGAGGGGCTGGGATGGAATTCCCAGAGAAGCCGTGGCTGCGCCATTCCTGGAGGTGTCCAAGGCCACCCTGGGCCAGCAGAAGTTGTCCCTGCCCATGGAAGGAGTGGAACTGGGTGGGATATTTGGAATAAATTCCTCGCTGTGAGGGTAATGAGGGGCTGGACTGGAATTCCCAGAGAAGCCGAGGGGCTGGGATGGAATTCCCAGAGAAGTTGTCCCTGCCCCATCCCTGGAAGTGTCCAAGGCCACCCTGGGCCAGCAGAAGTTGTCCCTGCCCATGGAAGGAGTGGAACTGGGTGGGATATTGGGAATAAATTCCTCCCTGTGAGGGTGATGAGGGGCTGGGATGGAATTCCCAGAGAATCCCTGGAATTCCCCATCCCTGGAGGTGTCCAAGGCCACCCTGGGCGAGCAGAAGTTGTCCCTTCTGTTCTAGGAGTGGAACCGGTTGGGATTTCAGGTCCTTTTAACCCCAAACCTCCAGGAATTCCAACCCCAGGAGCTCTCCCCGCTCCGACGCCCGCGCCCATTCCGCTTCCAGTCAAGTGGAAAGCAAACATCTCTTCCACACCAAGATCCTTTCCTCCCCGCCTTTATCCCCTTCTCCCCTCTCCCATTCTTCCTTTAGCACTCAGGGGGCAAAGATTTCAGCAGCAAAAAAAACCCCAAACAAACTGAGGCGGGCAGAGCGGCCTGGACTCGGCCTAGGCGCCAATAAAGCCCGGCCTAACTAGGCCGCAGACCAAAATAAAGCTCCAGGAGCCGCTCATTGTGGGGCTGCCGGGGGTCAGCAGGGACCATATGTCACCATTCCACTGCCAGGGTCTCCATGGAGCCCCCTGGGCCCGGCCTTTTGTCCCCGTGTCCCCCCAGAAATATTCATGGCCTGGCCGGGGCGGGGAGGGGGACAGAAACAAATTGCTACAACCCAGCGCCCACCCCGCGGGGCTGGCAGGAGCAGACAACAATAAAAGGCCTAAAAGGCCGCTGCAGACTGTTTAAAAGCTGGAGAAAAGGCCGGTTGCCATGGCGATGGGATGGTTGCGGCCCATTAAACTCCAATCACATGTAAATTTATCCGAGGGGGGACCCCCAGAGCTGCAGAAAAGCCCCCCGACAATAAGGGGTTTGTTTATCGATTCAGGTGCTGTTTAATTGGCTCCATTCAAGGCTTGCTTTGTTTAAAGTAATAACCTCCACAAAGCCCCGCTGATTTATCATTTCCAGCACTCCATTAGATGGGGGCTTCTTTAAAAATCCTCGCAGCCACCTCATCTCCCCGGAGAATAAATCACGAGGGGGATGCTCCGAGGTGGTACCCGAGGGTGGAGGGGTCTGGCACCCCTGAGGAGTTTCCTGGGATTCCTTTCCATGGCCTGGCTCCTTCCCGGGGCTGTTTGGAACAGGTTGGAATGACCTTGGTTTAAACTTTGTTTGGAGCAGGTTGGAATGACCTTGGTTTAAACTTTGGCTCCTCTGCAGCCTGGAGGAGTGAGAGGGTTTGATTTGACACAGTTTCCCTGGAGGTTTGGAAAGAGATGCAGAAAAAACATTTCCAAGCTGATGGGCAGCTAGGGGAAAGTGATTTTTAGTGAGGATCTCCATGGAGAAGAAGGGTTTGCTGCTCTGAATGGGTTTTAGGGGATGTTTTAGGGTGAAGGAAGTGGTGGAGATGCTTGGAGTGATCCCTGAGGAGTTTCCTGGGATCCCTTTCCATGGCCTGGCTCCTTCCCGGGGCTGTTTGGAGCAGGTTGGAATGACCTTGGTTTAAACTTTGTTTGGAGCAGGTTGGAATGACCTTGGTTTAAACTTTGGCTCCTCTGCAGCCTGGAGGAGTGAGAGAGTTTGGTTTGACACGATTTCCCTGGAGGTTTGGAAAGAAATGCAGAAAAAAATCTCTGAGCTGATGGGCAGCAAGGGGAAAATGATTTTTAGTGAGGATCTCCATGGAGGAGGAGGGTTTGCTCCTCTGAATGGGTTTTAGGGTGAAGGAAGTGGTGGAGAGGCTGGGAGTGATCCCTGAGGAGTTTCCTGGGATTCCTTTCCATGGCCTGGCTCCTTCCCAGGGCTGTTTGGAGCAGGTTGGAATGACCTTGGTTTAAATTTTGGCTCCTCTGCAGAGGGAGGAGTGCGAAGGTCACCCTGGAGGTTTGCAAAGAAAAAACATCTTCGAGCTGATGGGCAGCAAGGGGAAAGTGATTTTTAGTGAGGATCTCCACGGAGGAGGAGGGTTTGCTCCTCTGAATGGGTTTTAGGGTGAAGGAAGTGGTGGAGAGGCTCAGAGTGGTGCCACAACCAGGGACTGATCCAAGGACTGATGGACATCCAGGGACTGATGGACATGCAGGGATGGATGGACATCCAAGGACTGATGGACATTCATGGACTGATGGACATCCAGGGACTGATGGACATCCAGGGACTGATGGACATCCAGGGACAGATGGACATCCAGGGAATGATGGACATCCAGGGACTGATGGACATCCAGGGACAGATGGACATCCAAGGAATGATGGACAAACAGAGACTGATGGACATCCAGGGACTGATGGACATTCAGGGATTGATGGACATCCAAGGACTGATGGACATTCAGGGACTGATGGACATCCAGGGACTGATGGACATTCAGGGACTGATGGACATCCAGGGACAGATGGACATTCAGGGACTGATGGACATCCAGGGGCTGATGGACATCCAGGGGTTGATGGACATCCAGGGATTAATGGACATCCAGGGACGGATGGACATCCAAGGAATGATGGACATCCAGGGACTGATGGACATCCATGGACAGATGGACATCCAAGGAATGATGGACATCCAGGGACTGATGGACATCCAGGGGCTGATGGACATCCAAGGACTGATGGACATCCAGGGATGGATGGACATCCAGGGATGAATGAGCTGGGGGCAGTCTGTCCATCCCGCACCTCCCATCCCACAGGGAATTCCCGTTATTCCACTGGAATTCCCGTTTTTCCTCGTGTGCAGGACGGGGCAGGTTGGAGCCGGGATTTATCCCTCAATAACCTCAGTTTTCCCCAAAGAAATTGCTGGGAAAAGCTAAAAATTGAGTCTCCAGAGGGACAGGAAGGAGGACAGGTAATTACATCTGCCTAATTAAAAAAGCTCCTAATTGCTTTTTAGCCACAGAGTGGACGGGGAATTGGTTTTTAGAGCAGCCTGGGAGGAGCTGGGATCCCTTTGGAGTGGGACAGGAGGGCCTGGGGAGCAGCACGGGAGGTCAGGGGTTAAATGGCAGCGCTGGGAATTTGGGGTTTTTTTTATTTTTTTGCAAGTGAAAAGTGAGGTTTGCAAACCCCGGGAGTAATCCCGAGCCTCTCCAAAGCTTCCCAAAGCTTTTCCAACCCAGGGAAAGCTGCCCTAGGGCAGAGGGAGCAAATCCATGAATTCATTAAATTCATTATCCCCCCTTGGCTCCCAAGCTTGATTTTTCCAAAAAAAAAAATCCAAAAAACCCAAAAAACCCAAACCAAAACAAAACAACAACAAAAAAAACCCCCAAAAACCCCACAAAAAACCCCACAAGAAACCCCAAAACCCCACAAAAAAGCCCAAAAAAACCCACCCCAAAAACAAAACCAAAAACAAACAAAAAAACCAAAAAACAAACGAAAACAAAAAAAAACCCACAAAAAAACCCCAAACACCCAAAAAGCCCCAAAAAACCCCACCCCAAAACCAAAACCAAAACCAAACCAAAAAACAAACAAACAAAAAAACCCCAAACAAAAAAAAAAAACCCACAAAAAACCACAAAAATCCCCCCAAAAAGCCCCCAAAAAACCCACCCCAAAACCAAAACCAAACAAAAAACCAAAAAACAAACCAAAAAACCCCCCCAAAAACCCCCCAAAACAAAAAAACCCCAAAAAACCCCAAAATCCCCCCAAACCCCCCAAAACCCCCCAAAACCCCCCCAAAAAAACCCCCAAAAAAACCCCAAAAGCCCCAAAAAACCCACCCCAAAACCAAAACCAAACAAAAACTAAAAAACAAACCAAAAAACTCCCCCAAAACCCCCAAAACTTTTATTAAAATTTTTTTTAAAAAAAACTTAAAAAAACCTTTTTTAAAAAAACTCCAAATCTGACACAAACCCAAAACACCCCCTCGGTTTTTCCTTCTCTTTTCCAGAGTTCCAGAGGCAGAGGAGCCGCTGGGAATGTCCCGGAGCCGGGGTCCCCGCGCTCTAATTAAGAAGAAACCTCATCAGCCCCTTACAAAATGTGAGTGGCAGCCGATTGTTGTGGCCAAGCTCAACCTCTGCCATTTTGTCAAGCGAGCCCATCAAATTAGGGAGAAATAAGATGTAATTAGGGAGAAATAAGATGTAATTAGGGAGAAATAAGATGTAATTAGGGAGAAATAAGATGTCCATCTGCTTCCTGAATGGCAGCGCCAGCCAAAAAAAAAAAGGAAAAAAATTCAGATTCCCACCGGTTCCTGAAGTTCCCAATTATTCCCAGATTATCTTTGGAGGTGGGGAGAGGAATTTAAAAAATAAATAAATAAAATAAAACTCGTGGGGTTGTTGTTGACAGCTCGGTGCATCTCGAAGGAGGGTGGGGGTCCTGGGGTGAGGGTGGGAGCACCCCGGGGTGACACCGGGGCTGGGCAGGGACTGACGGTGGATGAACATTCCCGGTTCTCCCGGGATAAAAATATGGACATCCAAGGAATGATGGACATCCAGGGATTGATGGACATCCAGGGACGGATGGACATCCAGGGATTGATGGACATCCAAGGAATGATGGACATCCAGGGATGGATGGACATCCAGGGACTGATGGACATCTAGGGACTGATGGACATCCAGGGACTGATGGACATCCAGGGACTGATGGACATCCAGGGATTGATGGACATCCAGGGACTGATGGACATGCAGGGACTGATGGACATCCAAGGACTGATGGACATCCAGGGATGGATGGACATCCAAGGACTGATGGACATGCAGGGATGGATGGACATCCAGGGATGGATGGACATCCAAGGACTGATGGACATCCAGGGATGGATGGACATCCAAGGACTGATGGACATCCAGGGATGGATGGACATCCAGGGACTGATGGACATCCAGGGACTGATGGACATCCAGGGATGGATGGACATCCAGGGACTGATGGACATCCAGGGATGGATGGACATCCAAGGACTGATGGACATCCAGGGACTGATGGACATCCAGGGATGGATGGACATCCAGGGACTGATGGACATCCAGGGACTGGGATGAACATTCCTGGTTCCCTCAGGATGAACATTCCTGGTTCTCCCAGGATAAAAACCTTCCCGGTTCCTTCAGGATGAACATTCCCGGCTCTCGGGATAAAAACATTCCCGGTTCTCCCAGGATAAAAACATTCCTGATTCCCTCGGGATGAACATTCCCTGTTCCCTCGGGTTAAACGTTCCCAGTTCTCCCGGGATAAAAACATTCCCGGTTTCCTTGGGATAAACATTCCCGGTTTCCTTGGGATAAAAACATTCCCGGTTCCCTCGGGATAACCATTCCTGGCTGTCCCGGGATAAACATTCCCGGCTCCCTCGGGTTAAACATTCCCGGTTCTCTCGGGATAAAAACATTCCCAGTTACTTCGGGATAAAAACATTCCTGATGCCCTTGGGATAAAAACATTCCCGGTTCCTTCAGGATGAACATTCCCGGTTTCTCGGGATAAAAACATTCCCGGTTCTCTCGGGTTGAACATTCCCAGTTCTCCCGGGATAAAAACATTCCCAGTTACTTCGGGATAAAAACATTCCTGATGCCCTTGGGATAAAAACATTCCCGGTTCCCTCGGGATAACCATTCCTGGCTGTCCCAGGATAAACATTCCCGGCTCCCTTGGGTTAAACATTCCCGGTTCTCCCGGGATAAAAACATTCCCGGTTCCCTTGGGATGAACATTCCCGGTTCCCCCGGGATGAACATGGGACAGGGGACAGGGACAGGGACAGGGACAGGGACAGGGACAGGGACAGGGACAGGGACAGGGACAGGGATGAGGTTGGGAATACAAAATAAGAATTCCAACTCATTCTCTTCCCTCTGCTTCACCCACTGGGTTTAATCCTGATTTTTCCAGGCCAAAGTGGAGACGTTTCCTCTTGGAAGTGCAGCAACGACAACACTGCCCAGAAAGGCGAATTTAATATTTAATATTTAATATCCCACAGGATTAAATATTAAATTCCACCATCCTCTTCCCTCTTTTGTGGGGCCACAAAAGGAGATGAGAGATTTGGGGAGACAACCCCATTCCCATATCCCAAAAAACGGAGCCAGGAATCCCCCCCAGCTCTGCCCAGAACACGGAAAAACTTCCTGATTTTTTTTCCTGCTTTTATTTCCTGATGTTTTTTTTCCTGCCTTTATTTCCTGATTTTTTTCCTGTTTTATTTCCTGATTTTTTTCCCTGCTTTTATTTCCTGATTTTTTTCCCTGCTTTTATTTCCTGATTTTTTTTCCTGTTTTATTTCCTGATTTTTTTCCTGCCTTTATTTCCTGATTTTTTTTCCCCCCTGCCTTTATTTCTTGATTTTTTTCCTCTGCTTTATTTCCTGATTTTTTCCCCCTGCTTTTATTTCCTGATGTTTTTTCCCTGCCTTTATTTCCTGATTCTTTTTTTCCTGCCTTTATTTCCTGCCTTTATTTCCTGATTTTTTCCTGTTTTATTTCCTGATTTTTTTCCCCTGCCTTTATTTCCTGATTTTTTTCCTGTTTTATTTCCTGATTTTTTTCCCCTGCCTTTATTTCCTGATTTTTTTCCTGTTTTATTTCCTGATTTTTTTTTCCCCTGCCTTTATTTCTTGATTTTTTTCCCCGCTTTTATTTCCTGATTTTTTTCCTGTTTTATTTCCTGATTTTTTTTCCTCTGCTTTATTTCCTGATTTTTTTTCCCTGCCTTTATTTCCTGATTTTTTTTCCCTGCCTTTATTTCCTGATTTTTTTCCTGTTTTATTCCTGATTTTTTTCCCCTGCCTTTATTTCCTGATTTTTTTCCTGCTTTTATTTCCCTTTTCCAAAGCTTTGATTGCGAATCCTTTTGTTTTCCAGCTCCGGGGAACTCCCCCCTCTCGCAGGTGGTGAGGGAGGAACTTCAGAGATTCCCGAGCTGGCCCGGGATGAGCCGGGCTGGGAGGGAGGGAGGAAATTTTATTGCTCGGATCTAAGGAGGAAAAACTTCCCAGAACGTCGCTGGGAGCATCCCAGGCTCCAAATCTGCGTGAATTTCCACTTCAAACGCTGGGCAGAGGAGTCTTCATCACTCAAAGCCTTCCCCCAGTGAAGGGTTCTCCCGTCCCTCTCTGAAAGCTCGGCTGAAGTTCAATAAAATAAAATAAAATAAAATAAAATAAAATAAAATAAATATAAAATAAAATAAAATAAATAAAATATAAAATAAAATAAAATATAAATAAAATAAAATATAAAATAAAATATAAAATAAAATATAAAATAAAATATAAAATAAAATAAAATAAAATAAAGTAAAATAAAATGAAATATAAATAAAATAAAATATAAAATAAAATAAAATATAAAATATAAAATAAAATAAAATAAAGTAAAATAAAACATAAAATAAAAATAATAAAATAAAAAATAAAATAAAATATAAATAAAATAAAATATATAATATAAATGAAAAATAAAATATAAATAAAATAAAAGAAAGTAAAATAAAATATAAAATAAAAATAATAAAATAAAATATAAAATAAAGTAAAATAAAATAAAACAAAATAAAAATAAAACAAAATAAAAAATAAAAAAATAAATAAAATAAAATAAAATAAAATAAAATAAAATATAAAATAAAATAAAATAAAATAAAATAAAATAAAATAAAATAAAACAAAACAAAACAAAACAAAATAAAATAAAATAAAAACAACCCAAATGACACAAAGATGAAGAAAACAAAAATCCCCAGAGGTTGGTCCTGCTGGTTTCTGTCTGGAAATGTCCCGGCCCAGGTTGGTGTGGGATAAATTGGGAATGAGGAGCTCTGAGCCACATTTCATCCGGCTGGAATCCCAAATCCCGACCCTTCCTCTGAGCCTGGAGTTTTCCAATGAAAACCCGACTGGTTTTTGCCCCAAATAAATCCCCTTCACCTGCCAGGACTGACAGGAGCAACCCGGCAGCGATTTGGGTGGGCAGGGAGGGAAATTCCAGAGGCTGTGGGTGAGCTCTGACCGCTGGGAAGGTCCCAGGATCCAAACTTTAAGGGAGAGTGAGGGGAAAACACTGGGGAAGGGGCCAGGATCCAAAAATTGAGGCAGGATGAGGGGAAATGCTGAAAAAGGTGCCCAGGATGCAGAAATGGAGGCAGAATGAGAGGAAACCCCCCCAAAAACCACAAAATCCCCCAACCCCCCCCAAAAAAAACCAAAAAGCCCCCCCAAAACCCCCCAACCCCCCCAAAAAAACCCCCCAAAAAAACCCGCAAAAAACCCCAAAAAACAAAAAAAACCCACCAAAACCCCCCCCAAAAACCCAAAAAACCTCCCCAAATCCCCCCAAACCCCCCCAAAACCCAACCCCCCCAAAAAACCCCCCAAAAACCCAACCCCCCCCAAAAAACCCCCCAACCCCCCGAAAAAAAACCCAAAAAAACCCCCAAAAAACCAAAAGAAACCCAAAAACAAACCCCAAACCCCCCCAAAAAACCCCCAACCCCCCCAAAAAACCCCCCAAAAACCCAAAACCCAAAAAAACCCCCCAAACCCCCAAAAAACCAAAAAACCCCAAAACCCCCCCAAAAAACCCAACCCCCCAAACCCCCCAAAAACCCCAAAAACCCCCCAATCCCCCCAAAAAATCCCACAAAAAACCCCCCAAAAAACCCAAAGAAACCCCCCAAAAAACTCCCCCAAAACCCTCAAAAAACCCCCCAAAAAACCCCAAAAAAACCCAAACGCCCCCCCAAAAAACCCCTCAAGGCCCCCTAAAAACCCCCAAAAAAGGAGGAAGAGGAGAAGGAGGAAGAGGAGGAGGAAGAGGAGGAGGAGGAGGAAGGAGGAGGAAGGAGGAGGAGGAGGAAGGAGGAAGAGGAGGAGGAGGATGAGGAGGAAGAGGAGGAGGAGGAGGAGGAGGAGGAGGAGGAGGAGGAAGAGGAGGAGGAGGAGGAGGAAGAGGAGGAGGAGGAGGAGGAGGAGGAAGAGGAGGAGGAGGAGGAGGAGGAAGAGGAGGAGGAGGAGGAGGAGGAGGAGGAGGAGGAGGAAGGAGGAGGAGGAGGAGGAGGAGAGGAGGAGGAGGAGGAGGAGGAGGAGGAGGAGGAAGAAGAAGGGGAGGGAGGGAGGAGGAGGAGGAGGAAGAGGAGGAGGAGGAGGAGGAGGAGGAGGAGGAGGAAGAGGAGGAGGGAGGAGGAGGAGGAGGAGGAAGAGGAGGAGGAGGAGGAGGAGGAGGAGGAGGAGGAGGAGGAGGAGGAGGAGGAAGAGGAGGAGGAGGAGGAGGAGGAGGAGGAGGGAGGAGGAGGAGAGGAGGAGGAGAGGAGGAGGAGGGAGGAGGAGGAGGAGGAGGAGGAAGAGGAGGAGGAGGAGGAGGAGGAGGAGGAGGAGGGAGGAGGAGGAGGAAGGAGGAGGAGGAAGAGGAGGAGGGAGGAGGAAGAGGAGGAGGAGGAGGAGGAGGAGGGAGGAGGAAGGAGGAGGAGGAGGAGGGAGGAGGAGGAGGAGGAGGAGGAGGAGGAGGAGGAGGAGAGGAGGAGGAGGAGGAGGAGGAGGAGGAGAGGAGGAGGAGGAAGAGGAGGAGGAGGAGAGGAGGAGGAGGAGGAGGAGGAAGAGGGAGGAAGAGGAGGAGAGAGGAGGAGGAGGAGGAGGAGGAGGAAGAGGAGGAGGAGGAAGAGGAGGAGGAGGAAGGAGGAAGAGGAGGAGGAGGGAGGAGGGGAGGAGGAAGGAGGAGAGAGGAGAAAGGGAGGAAGAAGGAGGAGGAGGAGGAGGGGAGGAGGAGAGGAGGAGGAGGAGGAGGGGAGGAGGAAAGAGGAGGAGGAG
>JAJEOU010000343.1:0-59482 GCA_021534815.1 Acrocephalus arundinaceus | reverse complement strand
TTGGGTGTTTTTTGGGCTCGCCGGGCAGTTTCGGGGCTCCCCGGCTGTTTCTGCCCCCCGTGTGACGGCCGTGCCCCAGCACAAACACTTCACCGAGGACATCCAGACGCGGCAGTACCGGGCCCTGGAGGTGCTGCTGGGGGCGGGGTACGGCCCCCCCGCCGACATCTGGAGCACGGCCTGCATGGTGCGGGGGGCACCGGGGGGCTGGGGGGCACCGAGGGGGCTGGGGGCACCCGGGGGGCTGGGGGGCACCGGGGGGGCTCAGGGACACCGGGTGGGCTGAGGGACACCGGGGTCAGGGGGGACACCGGGGGGCTGATGGACACCTGGGGGGGCTGGGGGGCACCGGGGGGGCTGAGGGACACCGGGGGGCTCAGGGACACCGGGGTCAGGGGGGAGGGGGCTGAGGGACTCGGTGGACGGGGGGGCTGAGGGACACATGGGGTGGGGGGCTTGGGGACCCCCAGGGTTAAGGGTGGCTCGGGGACACCCGGGGTGGGCTGGGGGGTGGAGGGACCTCCAGGGAGGAAAGGGGGGGCTCAGGGACCCCCCGAGCAGGGGGGAATTCTGATGGACCCCTGGGGTCAGGGGGGCTCTTGAGGGACCCCCAGGGTCAGGAGGGAGGGGACCCCCAGAGGGGAGAGCAGCTGAGGGACCCCCAGGATGGGAGGGGGCTCTGAAGGACCCCAGGGTGAGGGGAAGGCTGAGGGACCCCTGGGGTCAGGGGGGCTCCGGGACCCCCGGGGGGGCTTGGGGGCTCTGAGGGATGCCCATGGTCAGAGGGGAGGGGACCCCCAGAGGGAGGGAGGGGCTTTTGATGGAGCCCAGGGTGGGGAGGGGGCTCAGGGACCCCCATGGGGAGGGGGTAACCAGGGACCTCCAGGGGGAGCGGGGGGGGACTCAGGGACCCCCGGGGACGGCTTGGGGGCTCCGAGGTACCCCTGGGGTCATGGGGGGCTTCTAATGGAGCTCATGATAAGGGAGGGGCTTCTGAGGGACCCCCATGGTGAGGGGGGGCTTCTGAGAGACCCCATGGGGAGGAGGGCTGCCCACATCCCCCATGGTGGGGAGAGGCTCCCCATGGACCCCACAATGAGGGAGGGGCTTCTGATGGACCCCCAGGGTGGGGAGGGGCTTCTGATGGACCTCACAGTGAGGGGAGGAGGCTCCCCATGGGTCCCATGGTGAGGGGGGAGCTGAAGGACCCCCAGGGTGTGTGGGGGGGCTCAGAGGGACCCCTTGGGGAGGGGGGACTTCTGAGGCACCCAATGATGGGGAGGGGGCTTCTGATGCCAGTGTGAGGAGGGGGCTCTGAGGGACCCCCAAGGTGAGGGGGGGTGGTCTGATTGAGCCCATGGAGGGGAGGGGGCTCTGAGGGACCCCTTGGGAAGGGGGTGTCTGATGGAGCCCTTGGTGAGGAGGGGGCTCTGAGGGACCCAATGGTGGGGGGGGGCTCTGAGGGACCCCCAGCATGGGGAGGGGCCTCCCCATGGCCCCCGTGGTGGGGAGGGGGATTCTGAGGGACCCCAATGGTGGGGAGGGGGCTTCTGATGACCCCCACAGTGTGGGGGGAGCTGCCCCACCCCAGCCCCCTCCCCAATTCCCCCCGTGCCCCCCAGGCGTTCGAGCTGGCCACGGGCGATTACCTGTTCGAGCCGCACTCGGGGGAGGAGTACAGCCGCGATGAGGGTGGGTGTGCCCGGGGCGGGGCCGGGGCGTGGCCTCGGGGTGGGTGTGACATGGGCGTGGCTGGGTGTGGCCTCAGGGTGGGTGTGGCCAGCCCCAAACGAGGAAGTACAGTGAGGGTGGGTGTGACCTCAGGGGTGGGTGTGGCCTCAGGGTTGGGTGTGACCTCAGGGGTGGGTGTGGCCTCAGGGGTGGGTGTGACCTCAGGGGTGGGTGTGACCTCAGGGGTGGGTGTGACCTCAGGGGTGGGTGTGACCTCGGGTGGGTGTGGCCTCAGGGGTGGGTGTGGCATCAGGAGTGGTGTGGCATCAGAGTTGGGCATGGCTTTGGGGGTGGGGGTGGCCACAGGGGAGGTGTACAGCTCTGGGGGTGGGTGTGGCCACGGGTGGGTGTGGCCAAGGGGTGGCTGTGGCCAGCCCAAAACGAGGAAGGAGTACAGCTGTGGGGGTGGGTGTGGCTTCAGGAGTGGGTGTGGCCTCAGGTGGGTGTGGCCTTGGCATAGCCTCAGGATGGTTTGGCCTCGGGGGTGTGGCACGTTGGCGTGGTCAATAAGGATGTAAAAGGGGCGTGGTCTCATTGGGTTGTGGTCCCTGGTAGCCAATCAGAGGCCAAGGGGGCGTGGCCTGACCCAAGGGTGGGGGAATTGGGGATAGGGATTCCAGCAAGGGGCGTGGCCTCCGTGTGTGGGCGTGGCTCAGAAGAGGGTGGAGCCTGCCTGGTGTGGCAGCCAATGGGAAAAGGGGTATGGCCAAGGGGGCGTGGCCAAGTCTATCCTCCTGTGAGAGTGGGGAGAGAAGGGATGGGCACAGCGGGGTGGGCGTGGCTAAAGGAGGTGGGCGTGCCTAATCTGTGCCACGCCCTCCGCAGACCACATTGCCCACGTGATCGAGCTGCTGGGGGAGATCCCGCGGCACGTGGCCCTGGGGGGGCGCTACTCCCGCGAGTTCTTTAACAGGAAAGGTGAGGGCGGGGCCGTGGGCGGGGCCAGGGATGGGTGTGGTCCGTGGGTGTGTCCAGGTGGGGTTAAACGCTGGGTGTGGCCCTAAAGGTGTGGTAGGGGTGTGGCCCTGCAGGTGGGACAAGGCGGGGTTATGCAAATGAGGGGTGCCACACCCATGGGGCGTGGTCACGGGAAAGGGGTGGGAGTTGAGCTCAGCAGGATTTGGAGGGGGTGGGGTTTGTCATCCATAGCCCCGCCCACAAGGGGAGGGGCGTGTCCTGATCACAGCCCCATATCAGGGGTGGGTTCACCTCTTGATTGGGGCGTGTCCTTCCCTGACCCCTCCCCCTTCTTGGGATGTGTGTGACACAGGGGAGGGGCGTGTCCTGGTCACACCCCTCAAAGGGGCGGGGCCACCTCACGATTGGGGCGTGTCCCTCCCTCACTCCTCCCCCTGCTTGGTAACTGTGACACAGGGGAGGGGCGTGCCCTGACCACACCCCTCACAGTGGTGGGGCCACATGATTGGGGCGTGTCCCTCCCTGACTCCTCCCCCTGCTTGGTACATGTGTGTGAAATGGGTGAGGGTGTGTCCCGCGCTGTCCCCGCCCCTGACCCCGCCCCTCTCCCAGGTGAGCTGCGGCACATCCGGCACCTGCGGCCCTGGGGGCTGCGGGCGGTGCTGCAGGAGAAGTACGAGTGGCCGCGGGGGCCGGCGGCCGCCTTCGCGCGCTTCCTGCGGCCCATGCTGGCCTTCGAGCCCGCCCGCAGGGCCACGGCCCAGCAGTGCCTGCAGCACCCCTGGCTCCGCCCCTAGGCACGCCCCCGGACACGCCCACCTTGCCTTAATAAACCACGGCCATGGTAAACTATGGCCGCCGGGGGGCGCTCCTCGGGTGATTATTGGGGAAATTTGGGGAGGTTGGGGTGGTCCTGGTGATGGATCCGCCCCTGGCTCGGCCCCTAGACACGCCCCCGGACACGCCCACCTTGCCTTAATAAACCATGGCCACAATAAACCACGGCCAGGATAAACCACGGCCACAGGGGGGCGCTCCTCGGGTGATTATTGGCGGAATTTGGGGACGTTGGGGTGGTCCTGGAGAGGGCTCCGCCCCCAGACATGTCCACTGCCTTAATAAACCACGGCCACAGGGTGGCGCTTCTCAGGTGCTTATTGGGGGATTTGGGGGTCGTCCAGGTGAGGGGTCTGCCACTGGCTCCACCCCTAGACACGTCCCCGGACATGCCCACCCGGTCTTGATAAACCACGGTCACAACAAACCACGGCCATGATAAACTAAGGCCACAGGGGGCGCTCCTGGGATGTTTATTGGGGGTTTGGGGATGTTGGGGTGGTCCTGGAGAGGGGTCTGCCACTGGTTCCGCCCCAGACACGGACACGGACACGCTCACCTTGCCTTAATAAACCACGGCCACAATAAACTATGGCCGCAGGGGGGCGATGCTCGGGTGTTTATTGGGAGAATTTGGGGACATTGGGGTGGTTCTTCTGAGGGAGGGCTCTGCCCCTGGCCCCGCCCCCGGACGCGCCCACCTTGCTTTAATAAACCATGGCCACAATAAACCACGGCCAGGATAAACCACGCCCATGGGGGGGCACCCCTCGGGTGTTTATTGGGGGTCTTGGGGGAGCATTTAAGGTGGTCCTGATGAGAGCTCCGCCTCTAGACACGCCCCTGGACACGCCCACCCAGCCTCGATAAACCACGGCCATGATAAACCACGCCCACGGGGGGGCGCTCCTCGGGTGTTTATTGGGGGGCTTTGGGGAGGTTGGGGTGGTCCTGGTGAGGGAGGGGTCTGCCCCTGGCTCTGCCCCAAGGCACGCCCCTGGACACGCCCACCGCCTTAATAAACCATGGCCACAATAAACCACGGGCACGATAAACCATGGCCACAATAAACCATGGCCATGGCAGCGCGCCCCTCGGGTGATTATTGGGGGAATTTGGGGTGGTCCTAGTGGGGTTCCACCCCCAGACACGCCCACCTTGCCTTAATAAACCACGGCCATGATAAACCACGGCCGCAGGGGGGCGCTCCTCGGGTGATTATTGGGGGATTGGGGGTGGAATTTGGGGAAGTCCTGATGAGGGCTCCACCCCTGGCTCCGCCCCTAGACACGCCCACTGCCTCAATAAACCGCGGCCACCGGGGGTGCCCCTCAGTTGTTTATTGGGGGGTTGGGGGCGGAATTTGGGGAAGTCCTGATGAGGGCTCCACCCCTGGCTCCACCCCCAGACACGCCCACTGCCTCAATAAACCGCGGCCGAAGGGGGGTGCTCTTCGGGTGTTTATTGGGGGTCTTGGGGGCGGCATTTAAGGTGGTCCTGATGAGGGCTCCGCCTCTAGACACGCCCCCGGACACGCCCACCCAGCCTCGATAAACCACGGCCATGATAAACCACGCCCACGGGGGGGCGCTTCTCGGGTGTTTATTGGGGGGCTTTGGGGAGGTTGGGGTGGTCCTGGTGTGGGAGGGGTCTGCCCCTGGCTCCGCCCCTAGGCACGCCCCCGGACACGCCCACCGCCTTAATAAACCATGGCCACAATAAACCACGGGCACGATAAACCATGGCCACAATAAACCATGGCCATGGCAGCGTGCCCCTCGGGTGATTATTGGGGGAAATTGGGGTGGTCCTAGTGAGGGCTCCGCCCCCAGACACGCCCACCTTGCCTTAATAAACCACGGCCATGATAAACCACGGCCGCAGGGGGGCGCTCCTCGGGTGATTATTGGGGGTATTTGGGGAGGTCCTAGTGAGGGTTCCACCCCCAGACACGCCCACTGCCTCAATAATCCATGGCCATGATAAACCACGCCCACGGGGGGGCGCTTCTCGGGTGTTTATTGGGGGCTTTGGGGAGGTTGGGGTGGTCCTGGTGAGGGAGGGGTCTGGCCCTGGCTCTGCCCCAAGGCACGCCCCTGGACACGCCCACCGCCTTAATAAACCATGGCCACAATAAACCACGGGCACGATAAACCATGGCCACAATAAACCATGGCCATGGCAGCGCGCCCCTCGGGTGATTATTGGGGGAATTTGGGGTGGTCCTAGTGAGGGTTCCACCCCCAGACACGCCCACCTTGCCTTAATAAACCACGGCCATGATAAACCACAGCCGCAGGGGGGCGCTCCTCGGGTGTTTATTGGGGGGCTTTGGGGAGGTTGGGGTGGTCCTGGTGTGGGAGGGGTCTGGCCCTGGCTCCGCCCCTAGACACGCCCCTGGACACGCCCACCTTGCCTTAATAAACCATGGCCACAATAAACCACGCCCACGGGGGGGCGCTCCTCGGGTGTTATTGGGGGAATCTGGGGAGGTCTTGTTGAGGGCTCTGCCCCAGCCACGCCTCCAGCCTCAATAAACCACGCCCACAGGGGGGCGCTCCTCGGGTGTTTATTGGGGTTTTTTGGTGGTCCTGGCTAAGGCTCCGCCCCTAACCACACTCCCAGCCACGCCCACCCCACCTCAATAAACCACGGCGGCTGGGGGGCGCTCCTCGGGTGTTTATTGGGGGAATTTGGGGAGGTCTTGGTGAGGGCTCCGCCCCAGCCACGCCCCCAGCCTCAATAAACCATGGCCACAATAAACCACGCCCACAGAGGGGCGCTCCTCGGGTGTTTATTGGGAGGGTTGGGGCTGGTCCTGCTGGGGGCTCTGCCCCTGGCCACGCCCCCAGACACACCCACTGCTTCAATAAACCACGGCCACGATAAACCACGTCCACAGGGGGGCACTCCTCGGGTGTTTATTGGTTGGGGGAAATTTGGGGAGGTCCTGATGAGAGCTCCGCCCCTGGCCACGCCCCCAGACACACCTCCTGCCTTAATAAACCACGGCCACAATAAACCACGCCCACAGGGGGGCGCTCCTCAGGTGTTTATTGGGGTTTTTTGGTGGTCCTGGCTAAGGCTCCGCCCCTACCCACACTCCCAGCCACGCCCACCCCACCTCAATAAACTACGGCCGCTGGGGGGCGCTCCTCGGGTGTTTATTGGGGGAATTTGGGGAGGTCTTGGTGAGGGCTCCGCCCCAGCCACGCCCCCAGCCTCAATAAACCATGGCCACAATAAACCACGCCCACAGAGGGGCGCTCCTCGGGTGTTTATTGGGAGGGTTGGGGCTGGTCCTGCTGGGGGCTCTGCCCCTGGCCACGCCCCCAGACACACCCACTGCTTCAATAAACCACGGCCACGATAAACCACGTCCACAGGGGGGCACTCCTCGGGTGTTTATTGGTTGGGGGAAATTTGGGGAGGTCCTGATGAGAGCTCCGCCCCTGGCCACGCCCCCAGACACACCTCCTGCCTTAATAAACCACGGCCACAATAAACCACGCCCACAGGGGGGCGCTCCTCGGGTGTTTATTGGGGTTTTTTGGTGGTCCTGGCTAAGGCTCCACCCCTACCCACACTCCCAGCCACGCCCACCCCACCTCAATAAACTACGGCTGCTGGGGGGCGCTCCTCGGGTGTTTATTGGGGGTTTTGGGGTGGTCCTGGTGAGACGTGGGGGGATCTTTGGAGTGGAGGAGGCTCCTGGAGTGTCTGGTGGTCCTGGGGGTGTCCAAGTAGTTCTGGGGGGGTCCTGGAGATGTTTTGGGGTCCTAGGGGTGTTCTGAGTGTGGTCCTGAGGGGTTCTGGGGGGGTCCTGGAGATGTTTTGGGGTTCCAGGAGGGGGAGGCTGTGTGGTCCTGTGGGGGTCCCAAGGGTGTCCTGGGGAATCCTGGAGATGTTTGGGGTCCTAGGGGTGTTTTCTGTGTGGTCCTGGGGGTGTTCTGGAAATGTTTTGGGGTCCCTGGGGGATCCTAAGGGGTCTCCTGTGGGTGTCCTGTGGTCCTAAAGGTCTCTTGTGTGTGGTCCTGGTGATGTTTTGGGGTCCTGCAGGCATTTTGGGGTCCCTGGGGTGTCTTGTGGTCCTGGGGGTCCTGGAGGTGTTTTGGGGTCCCTGGGGGTCTTGTGTGGGGTCCTGGGTGGTCCTAAGGGTGTCTTGTGGTCCTGGGGGTGTTTTGTGCATGGTCCTGAGGGGTCCTGGTGAAGTTTTGGGGTCCCAGGGGTGTTTTGTGTGTGGTCCTGAGGTGCTCCTGGGGGGTCCCAGTGGTGTTTTGGGGTCCTGGAGGTGTTTTGGGGTCCTGAAGTGCCTTGGGGTCCCTTGGGGTGCATCGTGGTCCTGGAGGTGCTTTGGGGGTCCTGGGGGTGTACAGTGCGTGGTCCTGGGGCTGTTTTGGGGTCCCTGGGGGTGTTTTGGGGTCCTGGGGTGTTTCGGGATCTTATTGGGGTCCCAGGGATCCCAGGGGGTCTCACTGGGGTCCTTGGGGCCTGGTCAGTGTCCCGGGGGTTCTGTGGAGGTCCTGGGGGTGTTTTGGGGTCTGAGTGTGGTCCAGGGGCTCTTTTGGGGTCCCAGGGGTCCTGTCAGGGTCCCAGGGGTTCTGTTGGGGTCCTGGTGATGTTTTGGGGTCTTGTCAGAATCCCGAGGCTGGTTTGGGGTCCAGTCGGGCTCCTGGGGGTCCTGTCAAGGTCTCCAGGGTTCTGTCGGGGTCCTGGGGGTCCAGTTGGGGTCCCGGGGCTGTTTTGGGGTCCAGTTGGGCTCCTGGGGGTCCTGTCAAGGTCCTGGTGATGTTTTGGGGTCCGTGGGGGTCCCGGGGCTGTTTTGAGGTCCAGTTGGGCTCCTGGGGGTCCTGTCAGGGTCCTGGTGATGTTTTGGGGTCCCGTGGGGGTCCCGGGGCTGTTTTGGGGTCCAGTCGGGCTCCTGGGGGTCCTGTCAGGTTCCCCGGGGTTCCATCAGGGTCCCGGGGCTGTTTTGGTGTCTGGTCGGGGTCCTGAGGCAGTTTTGGGGTCCCAGGTGCGGCTCAGGCGCGGGGCAGGTGGCTGATGATGCTCTGCACGGCCCCCGAGGTGGTGCCCTGGCCGCCGATGTCCGGAGTGTGCGTCTGTGGGGGCGGGGCCGGGTCAGGGCCACGCCCACAGGTGTAGGGACACACCCACAGGTGTAGGGTCACACCCACAGGTGTAGGGACACACCCACAGGTGTAGGGCCACACCCACAGGTGTAGGGCCACACCCACAGGTAAAGGGACACACCCACAGGTGTAGGGTCACACCCACAGGTGTAGGGCCACACCCACGGGTGTAGGGACACACCCACAGGTGTAGGGTCACACCCACAGGTGTAGGGTCACACCCACAGGTGTAGGGTCACACCCACAGGTGTAGGGCCACACCCACAGGTAAAGGGACACACCCACAGGTGTAGGGCCACACCCACAGGTGTAGGGTCACACCCACAGGTGTAGGGTCACACCCACAGGTGTAGGGCCACACCCACAGGTGTAGGGCCACACCCACAGGTGTAGGGTCACACCCACAGGTGTAGGGTCACACCCACAGGTGTAGGGTCACACCCACAGGTGTGGGGCCACACCCACAGGTGTAGGGCCACACCCCCAGGTGTAGGGTCACACCCACAGGTATGGGGCCACACCCACAGGTGTAGGGTCACACCCCACAGGATAGAGGTCACACCCACAGGTGTAGGGTCACACCCACAGGTGTAGGGCCACACCCACGGGTGTAGGGTCACACCCACAGGTGTAGGGTCACACCCACAGGTGTAGGGCCACACCCACAGGGCTGAGGCCACACCACGGGTGTAGGGTCACACCCACAGGTGTAGGGCCACACCCACAGGTGTAGGGTCACACCCACAGGGCTGAGGCCACACCCACAGGTGTAGGGTCACACCCACAGGTGTAGGGCCACACACACAGGTGTAGGGTCACACCCACAGGTAAAGGGACACACCCACAGGTGTAGGGTCACACCCACGGGTGTAGGGTCACACCCACAGATGTAGGGTCACACCCACAGGGCTGAGGCCACACCCACAGGTGTAGGGTCACACCCACAGGTGTAGGGACACACCCACAGGTGTAGGGTCACACCCACATGTGAAGGGTCACACCCACAGGGCTGAGGTTACACCCACAGGTGTAGGGCCACACCCACAGGTGTAGGACCACACCCACAGGTGTAGGGCCACACCCACAGGTGTAGGGCCACACCCACGGGTGTAGGGTCACACCCACAGGGCTGAGGTCACACCCACAGGTGTAGGATCACACCCCCAGGTGTAGGGCCACACCCACAGGTGTAGGGCCACACCCACAGGTGTAGGGTCACACCCACAGGTGCAGGGCCACACCCACAGGTGCAGGGTCACACCCACAGGGCTGAGGTCACACCCACAGGTGCAGGGCCACACCCACAGGTCTAGGGTCACACCCACAGGTGCAGGGCCACACCCACAGGTGCAGGGTCACACCCACAGGGCTGAGGTCACACCCACAGGTGTAGGGCCACACCCACAGGTGTAGGGCCACACCCACAGGTGTAGGGCCACACCCACAGGTGTAGGGTCACACCCACAGGTGTAGGGCCACACCCACAGGTGTAGGGTCACACCCACAGGTGTAGGGCCACACCCACAGGTGCAGGGCCACACCCTTTGCATAGGTGAGGGCGTGGCTGCACAGGTTTAGGCCACGCCCATCGGGGCAGGTGGGGGCGGGGCTTACCCGGGGATCATCCAATGAGGCCAGCACGGCCTGGCGGATGGTGGAGGCGTGGCTGTGCAGCCTGGGGGAGGGGCAAGGACAGGCCACGCCCACATCAGCGACTCACACCCAATCCCAGAGGCTCCACCCCTCCTCCAGCCCCTCCAATGGGAACCTGGTGAGGCCGCACCCCTTCCCAAGCCCCTCCCACTGGGGAACCACACCCCTTTTTAAAGCTCCACCGATCCCAGGTGTTCCCAGTCCCACCCAGGTGTTCCCACCCCCTCCCAGATGTTCCCCACCCCCTTCCAGGTGTTGCCCCGCCCTCCCCAGGTGTTCCCACCCCCTCCCAACTGTTCCCTGACCCTCCCAGATCTTCCCCACCCCCTCCCAGTTGTCCCCAACCCCCCCCAGGTGACCTCAACTTCTCCCCACCACCCCCCAGCACCCCCACGCCCCCCCAGGTGTTCCCCACCCCCTCACAGGTGTGCCACACCCCCTCCCCAGTGTGCCCCGCCCCCTCCAGTTGTTCCCCATCCCCCCAGGTGTTTCCCACCCCCTCCCCAGGTGTTCCCCTCCCACTCCAGGTGTGCCCCGCCCTTCCCCGCTGGCCCCGCCCCTCCCACTTGCTCCACCCCTCCCAGTGGCCCAGCCCCTCTGCTGGTTCCGCCCCTCCCGGTGGCCCAGCCCCTCTCCTGGCCCCGCCCCCCCAGTGCCCCGCCCACCGCAGGTGATCCAGCATCATGCAGGCCGCCAGCAGCGCGGCCGTGGGGTTGGCGATGTTGCGGTTGGCGATGCTCTTGCCCGTGTTCCGCGTGGCCTGCGGGGCCGGGACACCGGTTACACCCAGGGCTCCCAGTTTCACACCAGTTACCTCCCAGTTACACACCAGTTACCTCCCAGTTACACACCAGGGCTCCCAGTTACACACCAGTTACCTCCCAGTTACACACCAGGGCTCCCAGTTACACACCAGTTACACCCAGGGTTCCCACTTACACACCAGTGCTCCCAGTTAACACCCAGGGCTCCCAGTGCTCCCAGTTAAACCCCAATTACACCCCCAGGGCTCCCAGTTACACACCAGTTACACCAGTGCTCCCAGTTACACACCAGTTACACCCCCAGTGCTCCCAGTGCCCCCCAGTCCCTCCCAGTGCCCCCCAGTGCTCCCCAGTCCCTCCCGGTGTCCCCCAGTCCCCCCCAGTCCTTCCCAGACCCCCCACAGTCCCTCCCAGTTCCCCCCCAGTGCCCCCCAGACCCACGGTTTCGAACACGGCGTAGTCGTGGCCATAGTTGGCCCATGGCACCAAGCCGGGACCCTGACCAGCGCTGCCCCCCCAGTGCTCCCAGTGCCACCCCAGTGCTCCCAGTGCCCCCCAGTGCTCCCCAGTCCCTCCCAGTGTCCCCCAGACCCCCCAGACTCCCCAGTGCTCCCAGGCCCTCCCAGTGCTCCCAGTGACACGCCCAGAGCCCCCAGACCCATGGTCTCAAACACGGCGCAGTCGTGGCCGTAGTTGGCCCCTGGCACACCAGTGCTCCCAGTCCCTCCCAGTGCTCCCAGTCCCTCCCAGTGCTCCCAGTCCCTCCCAGTCCCCTCCAGTCCCTCCCAGTCCCCTCCAGTCCCTCCCAGTCCCCTCCAGTCCCTCCCAGCCCCTCCCAGTCCCTCCCAGTGCTCCCAGTTTCCCCCAGACCCCCCCAGACCCCCCCAGTCCCCCCAGACCCACGGTCTCAAACACGGCGTAGTCGTGGCCGTAGTTGGCCCCCGGTACCAGGCCGGGCCCCCCGACCAGGCCGGCGCAGACGTTGTTGACGATGTTCCCGTAGAGATTCGGCATCACCATCACATCGAACTGCTGGGGCCGGGACACCAGCTGGGCACGGGGAAACTGGGGTTACTGGGAGCACTGGGAGTGCTGGGAGTGGTGGGACAGGAGTGGGAGCACTGGGAGTGCTGGGAGTGCTGGGAGTGCTGGGACAGGACTGGGGTTACTGGGAGCACTGGGGTTACTGGGAGCGCTGGGAGTGCTGGGAGTACTGGGACAGGACTGGGGTTACTGGGAGCACTGGGGTTACTGGGAGTGCTGGGAGCGCTGGGAGCGCTGGGACAGGACTGGGGTTACTGGGAGCACTGGGAGCACTGGGAGCACTGGGACAGGACTGGGGTTACTGGGAGCACTGGGAGCACTGGGAGCACTGGGACAGGACTGGGGTTACTGGGAGCACTGGGAGCACTGGGAGCACTGGGACAGGACTGGGGTTACTGGGAGTGCTGGGAGTGCTGGGACAGGACTGGGGTTACTGGGAGTGCTGGGAGTGCTGGGACAGGACTGGGGTTACTGGGAGCACTGGGACAGGACTGGGGTTACTGGGGTTACTGGGAGTACTGGGAGCGCTGGGACAGGACTGGGGTTACTGGGAGCACTGGGAGCACTGGGACAGGACTGGGGTTACTGGGAGCACTGGGAGCACTGGGAGGGATGGGCACACACCTGCATGGTGGTGTTGTCCACGATCATGCTGCGGAACGTGATCTCGGGGTACTCGGCCGCCACCTCCCGGCAGCACTGCAGGAACAGCCCGTCCCCCAACTTCCTGTGGGGTTCAGGGGGGTGAGACCCCAAAAAATCCCGAATTCAACCCAAAACTGCAGGAACAACCCGTCCCCCAACTTCCTGTGGGGTGAGACCCCAAAAAACCATGGGATTCCGCCCAAAAACTGCAGGAACAGCCCGTCCCCCAACTTCCTGTGGGGTTCAGGGGGGTGAGATCCCAAAAAATCTGAGATTCCACCCAAAAAATCCGGGATCCCTCCCAAAACTGCAGGAACAGCCCTTCCCCCAACTTCCTATGGGGTCAGAGGGGTGAGACCCCAAAAAATCCAGGTATCCACCCAAAAAATCCAGGACTCCACCCAAAAAATCTGGGATCCCACCCAAAAAGTCTGGGATCCCACCCAAAAAATCCAGGACTCCACCCAAAAAATCCAGGACTCCACCCAAAACTGCAGGAACAGCCCGTCCCCCAGTTTCCCAAGGGAATTCAGGGGGATAAGGATCACAGAAAATCTGATTCCACCCAAAAAATCCGGGATCCCACCCAAAAAATCCAGGATTCCACCCAGAACTGCAGGAACAACCCATCCCCCAACTTCCTGTGGGGTGAGAGAGGTGAGCCCCCCCAAAACATCTGGGATTCCACCCCAAAAAATCCGGGATTCCAACCCCAAAAAAATCCGGGATTCCAACCCCAAAAATCCGGGATTCCAACCCCAAAAAATCCGGGATTCCAACCCCAAAAAATCCGGGATTCCATCCCAAAAAATCCGGGATTCCACCCCAAAAAATCCGGGATTCCAACCCCAAAAAAATCCGGGATTCCAACTCCAAAAATCCGGGATTCCAACCCCAAAAATGTGGGATCCCCCCCAGCACTGCACTGCCTGTACCCCAATTTCCTGAGGGGTGGGGGGATTCAGGATCCCCAAAGTCCCCCTGAACCCCCCCCAAATCCCCCCCTAGGACCCCCAAATTCCTCCCAGGATCCCCAATCCCCCCCCGAATCCCCCCGAATCCCCCCGTACTTATTGGCCTTGTACAAGGCAGTGACGCAGCACCAGGTGATGGCGTGGGCCAGCCCAAATCCCCCTCAAGGACCCCCAATCTCCACCCCCAGACCCCCAAAACCCATCCAAGGACCACCAGGACCCCCTCCTGTACCCCAAAGCCCCCTCAAGGCCCCCCAGGACCCCTAAATCTCCCCAACCCCTCCCTTAGGATCCCCTCCTGAGCCCCAAAACCCCCCCAAGAACCACCAGGACCCCTCTAACATCCCCCAAAACACTCTCCTAGACCCCAAATCCGCCCAAAACCCACCCAAGGATCACCAGGAACCCCTCCTGAACCCCAAATCCCTCTCAAGGACCCCCAGGACCCCTACATCCTCCCAAATACCCCCCTAGGACCCCCAAATTCCTCCCAGGACCCCCCAAATCCCCCCAAATCCCCCCCAGGCCCCTTACATGATGTTGGCCTTGTACACAGTGGTGATGCTGCGCCAGGCAGCAGCACAGGCCAGCCCAGAAGCCCCCAAAATCCCCCCCAGGACCCCCTCCCAAACCCCAAATGCCCCTCAAGGACCCCCAGGGCCCCTAAATTCCCCCATCATGACCCCCAAACCCTTCCTGAATCCCCCCCAAGCCCCATACACGATGTTGGCCTTGTACATGGAGTGCTGGGCCAGCCCAAAAGCCCCCCAAATCCCCCCTAGGACCTCCAAATTCTTCCCAGGACCCCCAGAATCCCCCCAACCCCCCCTCAGGACCCCGAATCCCTCCGTACATGATGTTGGCCTTGTGCACGGCGGTGATGCTGAGCCGGGCCAGCCCAAAAGCCCCCCAAATCTTCCCCTAGGACCTCCAAATTCTTCCCAGGACCCCCAAAACTCCTCCAGGATCCCCTCTCAAACCCCAAAAGCCCCCCAAATCCCCCTCAACCCCCCTCAGGACCCCCGAACCCCCCGTACATGATGTTGGCCTTGTGCACGGCAGTGACGCTGCGCCGGGCAGCAGCACAGGCCAGCCCGAAAGCCCCCCAGGGACCCCCAAAACTGCCCCAAACACCCCCAGGACTCCCAGATCTCCCCCAAATCCCCCCCAACCCCCCCCTAAGGACCCCCAGCCCCCGTACATGATGTTGGCCTTGTGCACGGCGGTGACGCTGCGCCGGGCGGCGGCGCGGGCCAGCCCGAAGGCGTAGTGAGCGATGCGGCGCGAGCGCCCGGCCGTGATGATCTTGAGGCTCTCAACGACCCCCGCCACGCTCTGAGGGGAGAAATGGGCGTGGCAGGGGCGGGGCAGCACCCACAGGGTGGGGCAAGGGCGTGGCAAGGGTGTGGCATCACCTCAGGGGTGTGGCAGGGGCAGGGCAACATCTCCAGGGTGTGGCACAGGCAAAGCAGGGGTGGGGCAACACCCCAGGGGTGTGGCATGAGCATGGCAAGGGCGGGGCAGAGGTGTGGCATCACCCACAGGGCGGAGCAGAGGCTGGGCGGCACCCACAAGGCGGGGCAAGGGTGTGGCAGCACCCTGGGGTGTGGCATGAGCATGGCAAGGGCGTGGCAGGGGCGTGCCATCACCCACAAGGCGTGGCATGGGCGGGGCATCACATTAAGGGTGTGGCAGGGGTGTGGCATCACCCTAAGGGTGTGGCACAGGCATGGCAGAGGTGGGGCAAGGGTGGGGCATCACCCTGGGGTGTGGCCTGGGTGGGGCATAGACATGGGAGCACTGACAGAACTGGACAAGGGCGTGGCAGGGGCGTGGCATCACGGCAGGGTGTGGCACAGGCAAAGCAGGGGTGGGGCATCACCCTGGGGTGGGGCAGGGGCGGGGCATCGCCTTCAGGGCAAGGGTGTGGCTTCACCTCCAGGGTGTGGCACAGGCAAAGCAGGAGCAGGGCATTACCCTGGGGTGTGGCATGGGTGTGGTAAGGGCGGGGCAGAGGTGTGGCAGGGGTGTGGCACAGGGTGGAGGGGTGTGGCATCCCCAACTGTGTCCAATGGGTGTGGCACGAGCATGGCAGGGGCGTGGTGTCACCTCTGGGTGTGACATGGGTGTGGCTTCACCATCGGGGTGTGACAGGGAGGTGGCATCACCCAGAGTTCTGGATGGGCGTGGCAGGGGCGAGGCAGCAGCCCCAGGGAATGACATGGGTGGGGCAGGGTGTGACATCCCTGGGGTTTGGTGGGGCAAGGGGAGTGGCATCACCCCCAGCACGTGGCAGGGGTGTGGCACGGGTGTGGCACAGGGTGGCAGGGGTGTGGCATCTCCGACACGGTGTCCAATGGGTGTGGCACGAGCATGGCAAGGGCGTGGTGTCACCTCTGGGTGTGACATGGTTGTGGCTTCAACCTTGGGGTGTGGCAGGGCATGGCATCATCCACAGTTTTGAATGGGTGTGGAAGGGGGCGTGGCTTCACTGTCTGGGTGTGGCATGGGCAGGGCAAGGGGTGTGGCAGGGGTGTGGCATCACCCCAAGGGAGATACGTGGGTGGGGCAGGGCGTGACATCATCCCTAGGGTGGGGTGGGTTGGGGCAGGGGTGTGGCATGGGTGTGGCATCTCCAACATGGTGTCCAATGGGTGGGGCAGGAGCATGGCAGGGGCGTGGTGCCACCCCTGAGGTGACAGGGGTGTGGCACAGGTGTGGCAGGGGCCGGGCATCACCCCCAGGGTGTGGCATATTTAACAGGGTGTGGCATGGGCGTGGCCTGAGCATAGCAGGGGCGTGACATCACCCTCTGGGTGTGGCATGTGTGTGGCAGGGGGCGTGGCATCACCCCCAGCACGTGGCATGGGTGTGGCAGGGGCGTGGCACAGGGTGGGAGGGGTGTGGCATCTCCGACACGGTGTCCAATGGGTGGGGCATGCCAAGCATGGCAGGGGCGTGGTGTCACCCTCTGGGCGTGGCAGAGGGTGTGGCTTCAGTGTGTGGCATGGGTGTAGCATGGGTGTGGCATGGGTGTGGCATGGGTGTGGCAGGGGTATGGCATGGGTGTGGCACAGGGTGGGAGGGGTGTGGCTTCTCCAACACGGTGTTCAGTGGGTGTGGCACCAGCATGGCAGGGGCGTGGTGTCACCTCTGGGTGTGACATGGGTGTGGTGTCACCTTTGGGGTGTGGCAGGGGCGTGGTAGGGGTGTGGCTTCACCCTCTGGGTGTGGCAAGGGTGTGGCATCACCTCCAGGGTGTGGCACCTCTACAAGGCTTTGGATTTTTGGTGGTTTTGGGGGAATTTGGCTGGTTTTAGGATTTTTTTGGTGGTTTTTTGGGGATTTCGGTGGGTTTGGGGACTATTTTGGGGGGATTCTGGTTGGTTTTATGGGTTTCTGGTGTTTCTTGGGGAATATTTTGCGTTTTGGGGAAGATTTGGGGTGTTTTCTGTGGGATTTTGAGTGATTTAGGGAGTATTTGGGGTGTGGTTGGATTTTTAATTGCTTTTTGTGGTTTTGAAGAACTTGGGGTGGGTTTTGAAATATTTTGTGTAGTTTTGGGAGGATTTGGGGTATTTTTTTGTGGAATTTTGGTTGTTTCTTGGAGGATTTTGTGTGGGGTTTGTGCAATTTTGTGTGTTTGGGGGAGGATTTCGGGTTTTTTGGCTTTTTGGTTGTTTTTTGTGGGATTTTGGTTGTTTGGGGGCATGTTGAGTGGTTTGGGGGGAATTTTTGGTGTTTTGGGGTGGTTTTGGTTGTTTGATGCAGGACTTTGGGCTTTTTTAGGGGATTTTAGTTGGTTTTTGTGGGATTTGGGCTGTTTTGGGGGGATTTGGGCTGTTTTCTGTGGGATCTTGGGTGTTTTTTGGAGATTTTGGATGTTTTGGCGGGGATTTTCGATGGTTATTTGGGGAATTTGGGTTGGTTTTTGTGGGGTTTTGGGTGTTTTTTGTGGGATTTTGGTCGGGTTTTTTGGATTTTGGTCGGGGTTTTTTTGATTTTGGCCGGGTTTTTTTGGATTTTGGCCGGGTTTTTTTTGATTTTGGCCAGGATTTTTTGGATTTCAGTGAATTTTGTCTGTTTTTGCGCGTTTCTGGCGCCCACCTCGTGCTCCAGGGAGCTGTACTCGCCCTCGGTGTTCTCCCTGACGATGAGGATGTCGATGTCGCGGTGCCGCGTCTCCACCCCGGGCAGGCTCTGGCAGTGGATCACGTTGGCATAGAGATCCAGGCTGGTCCTGGGGCCCCCAGAAACGTGCAAATCAACCCCAAAAACGTGCAAATCAACCAAAAAACACAGAAATCAACCCAAAAATGTGCACAGGAACCAAAACCACAGAAATCAACCCAAAAAATGTGCACAGGAACAAAAAACACAGAAATCAACCCAAAAAGCGTGCACAGGAACCAAAAACACAGAAATCAACCCAAAAATGTGCAAATCAACCCCAAAAACGTGCAAATCAACCAAAAAACACAGAAATCAACCCAAAAACGTGCACAGGAACAAAAAACCCATAAATCAACCCAAAAAATGTGCACAGGAACCAAAAACACAGAAATCAACCCAAAAATGTGCAAATCAACCCCAAAAACGTGCAAATCAACCAAAAAACACAGAAATCAACCCAAAAATGTGCACAGGAACCAAAAACACAGAAATCAACCCAGAAACGTGCAAATCAACCCCAAAAAACGTGCAAATCAACCAAAAAACACAGAAATCAACCCAAAAATGTGTACAGGAACCAAAACCACAGAAATCAACCCAAAAATGTGCAAATCAACCCCAAAATGTGCAAATCAACCAAAAAACACAGAAATCAACCCAAAAATGTGCACAGGAACCAAAACCACAGAAATCAACCCAAAAATGTGCACAGGAACCAAAAACACAGAAATCAACCCAGAAACGTGCAAATCAACCCCCAAAAAACGTGCAAATCAACCAAAAAACACAGAAATCAACCCAAAAATGTGCACAGGAACCAAAAACACAGAAATCAACCCAGAAACGTGCAAATCAACCCCAAAAAACGTGCAAATCAACCAAAAAACACAGAAATCAACCCAAAAAATGTGCACAGGAACAAAAAACACAGAAATCAACCCAGAAACGTGCAAATCAACCCCAAAAAACGTGCAAATCAACCAAAAACCACAGAAATCAACCCAAAAATGTGCACAGGAACCAAAAACACAGAAATCAACCCAAAAATGTGCAAATCAACCCCAAAACGTGCAAATCAACCCAAAAAACCCACAGAAATCAACCCAAAAATGTGCAAATCAACCCATAAAATGTGCAAATCAACCCAAAAAACGTGCAAATCAACCAAAAACCACAGAAATCAACCCAAAAATGTGCACAGGAACCAAAAACACAGAAATCAACCCAGAAACGTGCAAATCAACCCCCAAAAAACGTGCAAATCAACCAAAAAACACAGAAATCAACCCAAAAATGTGCAAATCAGCCCCAAAACGTGCACAAGAACAAAAATCCATGGAAATCAACCCAAAACGTGCACAGGAACCAAAAACCACACAAATCAACCCAAAAATGTGCAAATCAACCCCAAAACGTGCAAATCAACCAAAAAACCCACAGAAATCAACTCATAAATGTGCAAATCAGCCCCAAAATGTGCACAGGAACAAAAACCACAGAAATCAACACAGAAACGTGCAAATCAACCCCCAAAAACGTGCAAATCAACCAAAAAACCACAGAAATCAACCCAAAAACGTGCAAATCAACCAAAAAACACAGAAATCAACCCAAAAAACGTGCACAGGAACCAAAAACACAGAAATCAACCCAAAAATGTGCACAGGAACCAAAAACACAGAAATCAACCCAAAAATGTGCACAGGAACCAAAAACACAGAAATCAACCCAAAAAATGTGCACAGGAACCAAAAACACAGAAATCAACCCAGAAACGTGCAAATCAACCCCAAAACGTGCAAGTCAACCAAAAAACACAGAAATCAACCCATAAAACGTGCAAATCAACCAAAAAACACAGAAATCAACCCAAAAATGTGCAGATCAGCCCCAAAACGTGCACAGGAACAAAAGCCACGGAAATCAACCCATAAAATGTGCAGATCAACCCCAAAACGTGCAAAGGAACAAAAAAACCATGAAAATCAACTCATATAACACAGAAATCAACCCAAAAACCATAAAAATCAACCCCAAAACGTGCACAGGAACCAAAAACCACAGAAATCAACCCCAAAATGTGCAAAGGAACAAACCCCACAGAAATCAACCCAAAAATGTGCAAATCAACCCCAAAACGTGCACAGGAACCAAAAAACCATGGAAATTCACTCCTAAAATATGCAAATGAACCCCCAGAATATGCAAATGAGCCCCAGAATATGCAAATGAGCCCCAGATATGCAAATGAGCCCACCTGATGAGGTTGTTGCGGGATTTGTGGCTGGGGGGGAGGTTGTGGTTGGTCTCGATGTTCCCTGGAGAGAGGGAAAAATAAAAATGGGATCAGAGCAGGATTGGGGGAATTCGGGGATTTTGGGGGGATTTTTAAGGGATTTTGAGGTGATTTCAGGGATTTTGGAGATTTTTGGGGGGATTTTGAGGTGATTTCAGGGATTTTGGAGGAGATTTTTGGGGATTTTTGAAGGAGATTTTGGGGGGTTTATGGAAGAGAATTTGGGGTTTTTTTGGAGAAAATTTTTCAGGATTTATGGAGAAGATTTGGGGGGGCTTTGGAGAAGATTTTGGGGGGATTTTGAGGCGATTTCAGGGATTTTGGAGGAGATTTTGGAGGATTTTTGGAGGAGATTTTGGGGATTTTTGAAGGGATTTTGGAGCAGATTTTTTGTGATTTTTGGAGACTGGAGGATTTTTGGAGGAGATTTTGGGAGGGTTTTGGAGGAGATTTTGGGGGGTTTTGGAGAAGATTTTGGAGGATTTTTGGAGAAAAATTTGGAGGAGCTTTTTGGGGGTTTTCGGAGGAGATTTTGGGGAGGTTTTTGAAAGACATTGTTGGTGGTTTTTGGAGAAGATTTTGGATTTTGGAGAACATTTTGGGGGGTTTTTGGAGGAGATTTTTGGTGATTTTTGGAAATTTTGCGGGGTTTGTGAAGAACATTTCAGGGATTTTTGAAGAAGATTTTAGGGATTTTTGGAGGAGCTTTTAGAGGATTTTTGGAGGAGCTTTTAGAGGATTTTTGGAGGAGAATTTGGAGATTTTTGGAAAAGATTTTTCAGGATTTTAGAGAAGATTTGGGGGGGTTTTTGGAAGAGATTTTGAGGGGATTTCTGGAGAAGATTTTTCAGGATTTTTGGAAGAGATTTTGGTGATTTTTGCAGAAGATTTGGGGGGTGTTTTTGGAGGAGATTTTAGGGGACTTTTGGAGAACATTTTTGGTGATTTTTGGAGAAGATTTTGGTGATTTTCAGAGGAGATTTTGGGGATTTTTGAGGAGATTTTGGGTGGGGTTTGGAGGACATTTTGAGGTGTTTTTGGAGGAGCTTTTGGGGGGTTTTAGGAGAAGATTTTGGGTGGCTTTTGGAGAAGCTTTTGGGGGGTTTTTGGAGGAGATTTTGGAGTAGATTTTGGGGGTTTTTGGAAAAGATTTTGATAATTTTTGAAGAAGATTTTGGGTGGTTTTTGGAGGACATTTTGAGGTGTTTTTGGAGGAGCTTTTGGAGGGTTTTTGGAGGAGATTTTGGAGGAGATTTTGGGGGTTTTTGGAAAAGATTTTGGTGATTTTTGGAGAAGATTTTGGGAGGGTTTTGGAGGAGATTTTTGATGATTTTTGGAGAAGATTTTTCGAGATTTTGAAGAAGATTTTGGGTGGTTTTTGGAGCACATTTTGAGGTGTTTTTGAAGAAGATTTTGGGGATTTTTGGAGCACATTTTGAGGTGTTTTTGGGCTAGCTTTGGGGATATTTTGGGGCCCCCTGACCCTTGAGGGCCACGCCGTTGCGCCGGATGGCCGTGATGGCGTTCTGCACGTCGTCCTCGGGCGCCTCCGAGTTCACCCGGACCTCCTCGAAATCCACGGGGACGCAGGCGTGCCTGGAGAATTTGGGGAGAAAAAAAGATTTCTAGAGGAGTTTTAAATTAAAACACCCAAAATCCCCAAAAAAACCACCCCAAAGTCCCCCCACAGCATCCAAAATCCCCCAAAAACCAACAAAAATCCCCACCAAAACCATCTGAAATCCCCCCAAAACACCCCAAATCCCCTCAATACCACTCAGAAAACACCTTGAATTCCCCCCAAAATCCTCCCAAAAAACAACAAAAATCCCCCCAAAATCCTCCCAAAAACAACAAAAATCCCCCCAAAATCCTCCCAAAAAACAACAAAAATCCCCCCCAAATCCCCAGAAAACCACCCCAAACCCCCCCAAAACGAGACAAAATCCTCCTGAGAACCACTCAAAACCTCCCAAAAAACACCCAAAATGCCCAAACCCCACCCAAAACCTCCCAAAATCCCCCCCAAAACCTCCCAAAATTCCCCTCCTAAACCACCCCAAATGCCCCCAAACCACCCCAAACCTCCTAAAAAACCACCAAAAATCCCCACAAAACCCGCCCAAAATGACACAAAACTTCCCCAAAATCCCCCAAAATTCCCCTCCTAAACCACCTAAAATTCCCCCCAAACATCCCAAATCCCAAAAATTCCCCCAAAACCTCCCAAAACCTCCTAAAAACCCACCCAAAATCCCCCCAAAACAACACAAAACTTCCTCAAAACCCCAAATCTCCCCCAAAACCTCCCAAAATTCCCCTCCTAAACCACCCAAAATTCCACCCAAACACCCCAAATCCCCAAAATTTCCCTCCAAAACCTCCCAAAATTTCCCTCCTAAACCACCCCAAATCCCCCCAAACACCCCAAACCACCCAAAACCTCCCAAAAACCCACAAAAAATCCCCACAAAACCACTTGAAATGCCCCCCAAAAACCCCCAAAAAGACCCCAAAATCCCCCAAATCCCCCCCAAAGCCACCCAAAATCTCCCCAAAATCCCCCAAACCCCCCCAAAACAGGAAATTCTTGGCTGGGGGGTCCCTGGAGGTTTTAGGGTGGGGGGCACCCACCTGAAGACCTCCTTGACGTGCAGCATCAGCTCGGGCCCGATGCCGTCCCCCGGGATCAGCGTCACCGTGTGGCGCCCCCCGTACTTGGCGGGGGGGGGCTGGGGGGGCAGAATTGGGGGGGTCCCTGAGATTGGGGGTCCCCAAAACCTCCCCTTCCCCCAAATCTGCCCAATTTCCCCAAATCTGCCCAATTTCCCCAAATCTTCCCGAGCCCGGGACCCCCGGATGGGTTTTGGGGCCTCTCCCCCAGCTGGGTTTGGAGTTTGGGGACCCCCCACGATGATTTTGGGGACCCCCCCGGTGAATTTGGGACCCCCCCCGTGATTTTTGGGACCCCCCCAGTGATTTTGGAGGAATTTTGAGTGATTTTGGGGACCCCCTCTAGTGATTTTTGGGGACACCCCCGGTGATTCTGGGACCCCTCTGATGAGTTTGGGGACCCCTGAGTGCATTTTGGGACCCCCCCGATGATTTTTGGGGACCCCCCCAGTGATTTTGGGGACCCCCGAGTGCATTTTGGGACCCCCCGATGATTTTGGGACCCCTCCGGTGATTTTGGGGCCCCCCCGGTGATTTTTGGGGGGATTTTGAGTGATTTTTGGGACCTCTGAATGTGTTTTGGGGACCCCCCCGCTGATTTTTGGGGACTCCCCCAGTGATTTTGGGAACCCTCACAGTGATTTTTGGGACCCCTAAGTGAATTTTGGGGGCCTCCAGTGCTTTTGAGGACCCCTGAGTGCATTTTGGGGGGCCCCCTGATGATTTTTGGGGGATTTTGAGTGATTTTGGGGACCCCACGGTGATTTTTGGGCACCCGGAGTGCAATTGGGACCCCCCCTAGTGATTTTGGGGACCTCCGAGTGCATTTTGGGGCCCCCAGGTGCGTTTTGGGGGCCTCTTGACAATTTTGGGGGAATTTTGAGTGATTATGGGGCCTCCCTGATGATTTTGGGACCCCCCCCAGTGATTCTGGGGACCCCCCCTCGCCCCGTGATTTTGGGACCCCCCTGATGAGTTTGAGGACCCCCGATTGTGTTTTGGGGGCCCCCCAATGATTTTTGGGGGATTTTGAGGACCCTCGAGTGTGTTTAGGGACCCCCCCCAGTGATTTTGGGACCCCCCTGATGAGTTTGGGGACCCCCGATTGTGTTTTGGGGAACTCTTGATGATTTTGGGGGATTTTGAGTGATTTTGGGGACCCCTGAGTGCATTTTGGGACCCCCACGGTGATTTTGGGGACCCCCTCCAGTGATTTTTGGGCATCCTGAGTGCATTTGGGGTCCCCCCCAATGATTTTTGGGGGGATTTCGAGTGATTTTTTGGACCCGAGTCCATTTTAGGGGGTTTGAGGAGATTCTGAGTGATTTTGGGGCCCCCCGATGACTTTGGGCCCCAAAAATCCCCCGGAGATTTTTGGGACCCCCGAGTGCATTTTAGGGGGTTTTGTGGAATTTTGGAGCTCTCGAGTGCAATTTGGGACCCCCGAGTGCATTTTGGGGTCCCCTCAATGATTTTTGAATGATTCAGAGTGATTTTTGGGGCCCCCGAGTGCATTTTGGGTCCCCCCAATGATTTTTGGGTGATTTCGAGTGATTTTTGGGACCCCCGAGTGCATTTTGGGGGCCCCCCTGACGATTTTTGGGGCTCCCCAGTTCTTTCTGGACCTCTCCCCGTTGATTTTTGGGCTCCCCAGAGCTTTTTTGGGGGGACTTTAAACGATTTTTGGAGCCCCCCGAGTACTTTTTGAGCCCCTCCAGTGATTTTTGGGCTCCCCAGTATTTTTTGGGAGAAATTTCGAATGATTTTTGGGCTCCCTGAATGCATTTGGGGGCCCCCCTGATGATTTTTGGGGCCCCTCCACTTCTTTTAGGGTCCCCCAGGGCCTTTTGCTCCCCCTCCCCATGATTTTTGGGGTCCCCAAGGAGCTTTTTGGGCCCCCAGGAGCATTTTTGGGCCCCCTCAGAGGTTTTTGGCCCCTCAGAGGTTTTTGGGACCCCCCCAGAGTTTTTGGGGTACTCACGATGCTGCGTTGCTGTGGGGGAGGAGAAAAGGGGACAGTCAGTGACAAACGGAGCTGGGGGGGAGTCGCGACCCCCCAAAATCCCCCTCAAACAACCCCCGAACCCCAAAATTTGGGGCCTGGAGCCCCCCCCCAGTCCGGGACCCCTCAGGTGTTGGAGGGGATTTGGGGGGGGGGGATTTGGGGGGGGGCACTCACAGGGGGGAGGTGGAGTCGTTCGGCATCGTAGGAAATCCCGGCCTGGGGAATCCACACCTTCATTAATTAAAAAAAGTTAATTAAACTTTTCTGGGGGTGATCGGGGGGGGGTCCCGAACCCCCCTCCCCGACCCCTCTTTGGTCACCCCCGACCCCCCCTTTACGACCCCCGCAATGGTTCAGGCCAAGGCACCGCCCCTCTCAGAAATATCAGCCAATCACAACGCGAAGCGCTGCTCCTCCCACCCACCCTGCGAGTTCCAGCCAATCAGCACTCGCGAATCAGCGCCACACCCCAGCAGAGCCAATCAGAGTCCGGTCCGCCGCTCTCGGGCCCCGCCCCTCCTGGCGGCCGCCCGGCCCCGCGGGCGCGCCAGCCAATCACGAGCCGCCGGTACAGCGAGAATCAGCGGGAACGGGCGGGAACCGTCAAGAACCGGCGGGAACCGGCGGGGGCGGGGCCCGACAGGTGGCGGAGCGGGTTCTGACAGGTCACTCACCGCGCGCGGCCGTAGTGCGGCCCGCATCAGGCGCCGTCGCGCCGCCGTCAAAGTCGCCGCCATGATGCTCCCCCCGGCGGCGCGAGTTCTCGCGAGATCTCGGCACCGCCCACGAGGGGAGATAGGGCGATAAGCTCGAAGTCTCGCGAGAGTTTCCACCCCGCCGCGCCCCGCCCACTCCCACGCCCTCACGCCGCGGCGGCCATTTTGTGCCTGGGAGCGGCGGCGGCGTGAGGCCTCACGGCGAGAGGCGGGAAGGGCGGTGCCACCCACGCTGTTTTGTCCCGGAATGGCGACACCCGAACGCGGAGCCTTTTTCCCAACCGCGCTTCGTTTTGAGGGCGAAAGAAACCCCAACTGATTACAAGCGGGGAGACCTGTGGCCGCCGCCCCTCATCTGTCTCTATGGCAACGGCGAGAGTGCGCATGCGCCGGGGCGTTGCCGCGGCTCCGCCTTCCGCGGCACGGGCGGGGCGGCCGCCATTTTACTGCGTGGGCGTCTCGTCGCGCATGCGCGGGGTCTTGACTACACCCCTGACGTGTGTTGGTCACGCCCCTGCTCCCTTTTGGCCCCGCCCTCCGCCTCACCGCGGGCCACGTCTCGCGCGGGCCGGGCGGCGCTCTCGCGCCTCATTGGTCAACGTGCGCGTGGGTTCCTGCCCGCCACGTTCTGATTGGTGCGCGCGAAGGCGCTGCCGGCGTTGATTGGCTGCTTTCTGAGGGGGCGGGGCCAGGGGCGGTGCGCGCGGGCGATCATGGCGGGTGCCGGGGTGCTCCCGCTGCTGCTGCTGCTGCTGGCGGCCGGCGGGGCCGCGGGTAGGGCGGAAATCGGGGTCCCGTGGGGGGGAACCGGAATCTCTGAGGGAAACCCAGGGGCCCTGAGGGCTCTGAGGGGTCTTGGGAGGTGTAAGGCCCGAGGAGAGAGCGGAAATCGGGGTCTCGTGAGGGACAACGGGAACTTCTGAGGGAAAAACGGCGACTCTGAGGGGTCTTGGGGAGTGTGAGGGCTGAGAGGGTCCCGCGGCATTGGGGTCCTGTGAGGGTTCCGGGGGTCGAGGCCTCTGAGGGCCGTGAGGGGAAGGAGGGGACCGGGGGGCCCATGAGGGGAGATCGGGGGTGCCATGAGCGGTCCCGGGGCCAGTGAGGTCCGTGAGGGGAAGGAAGGGGCCGGGGGTCCCATGAAGGAATCCGGGGCCGGTGAGGTCCGTGAGGGGACCGGGGTCCCATGAGAGTGTCCCTGGGCAGGTGAGGTCCGTGAGGGGACGGGGTCCATAAGGGATCCGGGTCCGGTGAGGTCCGGGGGACGGGAGTCCCATGAGGGGGTCCCGGGGCCGGTGGGTCGTGAGGGGGGGGGCCCATGAAGAATCCCGGGTCCGGTGAGGTCCGTGAGGGGACCGGGAGTCCCATGAGGGGATCTCGGGGCCGGTGAGGTCCGTGAGGTTTCCCGTGAGGGCGGGACCGGGGGGTCTGCGGTGCCACCGGGGGTCCCGCAGCATTGGGGTCTATTGGCGGCTCAGGTGCATTTGGGGAGGGGAATTTTTAGAGCTCAGGTGAGCGTGGGTCCCTGGGATGATCTGGGAGAGTTTTGGGGGTCTCAGCTGAGTCTTTTAAGGGGGATCCTGGACATTGGAGTCCCTTGGGTGGGGGGTCCCGAGTCCCCGCGCTGCCGTGGGTGCTGAGGGGGGTCCCTGCCGCTCCCTCCCCCAGGTGAGCCCTGCCCCGAGCCCACCATCGTCCCCTCCTATTACACCACCTCGGACGCCGTCATCGCTTCCGAAAGCGTCTTCGTGGTGGAGATTTCCTTGGTCTGCAAGAACGGCGCCCAGGTGAGACCCCCGCGGGGTAAAGGGGGTGAGGGACCCGGACCCCTCCCGGACCCCCCTGATCCCCCCTCCCCCGCAGAACGTGGCTCTCTACGCCGATGTGAACGGGAAGCAGTTCCCAGTGACCCGCGGGCAGGACGTGGGCAGGTACCAGGTGAGGCTGGGGGGGCTCAGGTGAATGGGGGGGATCCCTGAGAGGGTTTAGGAAGTGGTTTGGGGGGGCTCAGGTGAGTGGGGGCGTTCTTGGGAGGGTCTGTAGGGGTTAAGCTGAGGGGTTCAGGTGAATTCGGGGGACTCAGGTGAGTCACGGGTCCCTTGGAGGGTCTAGGGAGGGGTTTGGGGGTCTCAGGTGAGTGGGGGGTACCTGGGAGGGTCCAGGGAGGGGTTTTGGGGGTCTCCGGTGAGTCAAGGGTACCTGGGAGGGTCCAGGAAGGGGTTTTGGGGGGGCTCAGGTGAATTGGGGGTCCCTGGGAGGGTTTAGGGAGGGGTTTGGGGGTCTCAGGTGAATAGGGAGTCCCTGGGAAGGATTAAGGAGGGGTTTGGGGGGGTTCAGGTAGGTGGGGGGTACCTGGGAGGGTCCAGGGAGGGGTTTTGGGGAGGCTCAGGTGAGTGGAGGGTACCTTGGAGGGTCCAGGGAGGGGTTTTGGGGGGGCTCAGGTGAATAGGGGGTACCTGGGAGGGTCTCTGGGAAGGGTTTTGGGGGGCTCAGGTGAGTGGGGGGTCCTTGGGAGAGTCTGGGGAGGCTCAGGTGAGTTTGGGGGAGGGTCCTGGGGAGCTCACGTGAGGCTGGGGGGGCTCAAGTGTGTTTGTGGGAGGGTCCTGGAGGGCTCAGGTGAGGCTGGGGGGCTCAGGGTTTTTTTGGGGGGGCTCAGGTGAGTTTGGGGGAGGGTCCTGGGGGGCTCAGGTGAGGCTGGGGGGGCTCAGGGGTTTTTTTGGGGGGGCTCAGGTGAATTTGGGGGGTGTTTGGTTCATTCTGGGGTGGTTCAGCTGAGCGTAGGGGGGTTAAAACATCTCTGGGGGCTCTCAGGTGAGGTCAGCAGAGCTTTGGGGGTCCCAGATGAATTTGGGGAGGGGTCCCAGTGGTCCCACCCCCCCTTTGCCCCCCCCAGGTCTCCTGGAGCCTGGAGCACCGCCAGGCACACTCGGGCACCTACGAGGTGAAATTCTTTGATGAGGAATCCTACAGCGCCCTGCGCAAGGTGGGGACCCCTCCCCACACCTGGGGGGGCTCTCGGGACCCCCCTGAACCCCCCCAAACCTCCCTGAGCCCCCAAATCCCCCCTGACCCCCCTGAACCCCCCCAGGCCCAGAGGAACAACGAGGACGTGTCCCGGATCCGGCCGCTCTTCACCGTCAACGTCGATCACAGGGTGGGTTTGGGGGGGAGTTTGGGGGGATCTCCCCGAATTTGGGGAGTTTGGGGGGGATCCCCCCGAATTTGGGGCAGTTTGGGGGGGATCCCCCCAAATTTGGGGGATCCCCCACTGAGTTTGGGGGGGGCACATGGGGTTTTGGGGAGAATTCAAGGAGTTTTGGGGGTGTTAAAAGGTTTTGGGGTGGATCTGAGAAGAGATTTTGGGGTGACCCAGGGATTTTGGGGTGTCCCAGAGGGTTTTTTGGGGGGCCGTTAAGATTTTGGGTGTCTCAGGTTGGTTTTTTTGGGGTGACACTGAGATTTTGGGGTGTCCCAGGGTTTTTTGGGGGAGTTCCCACTGAGTTTTTGGGATTTCCCAGAGTTTTTGAGGAATTCCCGCTGGGATTTTGAGGTATCCCAAGATATTTTGGGGTTCCCACTGGGATTTTAGGATTTCCCAGAATTTTTTTAGGGGTTCCTGCTGAGATTTTGGGATTTCCCAGGAGTTTTTGGGGTTCGAATTTTGGGATATCCCAAGATTTTTTAGGGTCCCACTGGGATTTTGGGATTTCCCAGGATTTTTTGGGGTTCCCACTGGGATTTTGTGATTTCCCAAGATTTTTTGGGGTGTCCCACTCGGATTTTAGGATTTCCCAAGATTTTTTAGGGTTCCCACTGGGATTTTGGGATTTCCCAGAGCTTTAAAAATCAGCACCGACACTTTTGGGATCTCATTTTTTTGGGGCACCCCATTGAAATTTTGTGGAGCTCCAGAGCTCTGCGGGGTTTGGGGGATTTGGGGGGATTTTGGGGGGGCCCGGGGGGGTTTTGGGGTGCCCTGGTGACCCCCGAATTCCCCGCAGGGCGCCTGGAACGGGCCCTGGGTGTCCACGGAGGTGGTGGCAGCCGCCATCGGGCTCGTGGTTTATTACCTGGCCTTCAGCACCAAGAGCAGCATCCAGGCCTGAGAAAAACCCAAAAACACCCCAAAAACTGCCACGAAAAAACCCAAAAAATGCCTCAAAAACTCCACAAAAATCGCTGTAAAAAAAACTCAATAAACACCTTAAAAAACAAAAAAAAATCCCAAAATGTACCTGTAAAACTGCCCCAAAAACTGCCACAAAAAACCCCAAAAACGCCTCAAAAACCTCACAAAAATCGCTGTAAAGAAACTTCAATAAACACCTTAAAAAACAAAAAAAAATCCCAAAATGTACCTGTAAAACTGCCCCAAAAACACCCCAAAAACTGCCACAAAAAACCCCAAAAACGCCTCAAAAACTCCACAAAAAACGCTGTAAAAAAACTTCAATAAACACCTTAAAAAACAAAAAAAAATCCCAAAATGTACCTGTAAAACTGCCCCAAAAACACCCCAAAAACTGCCACAAAAAAACCCAAAAATGTTTCAAAAACTCCACAAAAATCGCTGTAAAAAAACTTCAATAAACACCTTAAAAAACAAAAAAATTACCCAAAAAGCACCTGAAAAAGTGCCCCAGAAACACAGCAAAAAACCACAAAAACTGCCCCACAAAAGCCCTAAAAACCACCCAAAAAAACCCCTAAAAACTATTTTTAAAAACTCTCAAAACCACCCAAAACTACCCGTAAAAAAACACCCAAAAAAGGTCAAAAATCACCTAAAAAACACCCCAAAAACCCACAAAAACTGTACTACAAAAACTATAAAAACCACGTCAAAAACCCCCAAAAAACACCCCCCAAAACCCCAAAATTCATCCCAAAAATCCCAAAAAACCCCCAAAAACTACCCCCAAAACCCCAAAATCCATCCCAAAAAAACCCCAAAACAGCAGCTGGGGAAGGGGTGAGACACCCCCAAAAATTCCCCCTCATCCCAAATTTTTGGGGTGGGGTGAGCAGGACCCACTCAGGGGTGACCCCCCAAAATTTGGGGGGTTTGGGGTTGATTGGTCCCCAAATCCTCCCAGTACCCCAATAAAGGTGCCCCCCCAAATTTGGGGGTCCGGAGGGGCTCTGTGTGAATTCCTGAGGGGGGAATCCCCAAAATTCCCAATAAATTTAGACGGGATCCTCAAAATTCCCAATAAATTCGGGGCAATCACCAAAATTCCCAATAAATTTGAGGGGATTCCCAATAAATTCGGGGCGGATCCCCAAAATTCCCAGTGAATTCGGGGAGATCCGCAAAATTCCCAATAAATTCAGAGAGGATCCCCAAAATTCCCAATAAATTCGGGGAGAATCCCAAAAATTCCCAATAAATTTGAGAGGATCCCCAAAATTCCCAATAAATTTGGGGGCGTTCCCTCTGATTTGGGAGGTCGATGACGTCAGACCCGCCCCTCGATGACGTCAGACCCGCCCATCGATGACCTCACCGCGGGGGGGTCCCGGGGTGATTTTTTGGGGGGGTCCCTGGGGGAGGGGTGGGGATGTCCCAGAATTTCCTGGAATTTTCCCCCGATGATTTCCCGGGATTTCCCGGAATTCCAAGGCCGGGATTGCCGGGAATGGGGGGAGGGGAGGGGGGGGGCACAGCTCCAAATCCCAACCCCCCCCCCAAACGGTGGGAGGGGCCCAAAATTTGGGGGGGTCCCCAAAATATTTGGGGTGAGGGGTCCCATTCCCGCCCTCATTGGGAATTTCCCCTCCCCAATTTTGGGGGTTTTCCTCTCTAAGGTGACCCCAAAAAATTCGGGGTGGGGGGGTCAGCCCCTCCTGGGGGGCTCTCAAACATTTGGGGGGGTCTCAGGTATTTTTGGGGGGTCTCAAACATTGGGGGGGGTCTCAAACGTTTGGGGGATCCCAGGTGTTTTTGGGGGGTCTCAAACATTTGGGGGGTCTCAGGTATTTTGGGGGGGCCTCAAATATTTGGGGGGGGTCTCAAACATTTGGGGTTTCTCTCCCCCTCCCAAGCCCCCCAAATAGAGACCCCAATACACCAGGGGGGTTTTAGGGGGCGTCCCTTTGCCCCCCTAAATTGGGAGTCTCACACCCCAAATGAGGGGTGTCACCCCCAAATCGGGACCCCAATATCCCGGGGGGTTTCAACCCCTCTTTGGGGGTCTTCTCCCCCCCAGCCGGGAGTCTCGCCCCCCAAATCGAGCCCCCAATCCCCCCTCGGGGGTCTCTTCCCCCCAAAATGGGTTCCCGGCCCCAAATCGGGACCCCAACCCTTCCCCGGGAGTCTCTGCCCCCCCAAACCGGGGGTCCCGCCCCCAAATCGGGACCCCAATATCCTGGGGGGTTTCAACCCCTCTTCGGGGGTCTCTCCCCCCCAACTGGGGGTCTTGCCCCCCAAACTGGGGACCTCAATATCCTGGGGGGTCTCACCCCCTAAATAGAGACCCCAATATCACGTGAGGGGCTCAAACCCCCCCAAATCGGGACCCCAATATCCCAGGGGGTTCAACCCCTCTTCGGGGGCCTTTTCCCTCCCAAAATGGGGGTCTCGCCCCCCAATTCGGAACCCCAAACCTCCCCGGGGGTCTCTGCCCCCCCAAACCGGGGGTCTCATCCTCCAAATTGGGGACCCCAGCCCCCTCCGCGGGGGTCTTTTCCCCCAAAATGGGGGTCCCACCCTCCAAATCGGGACCCCAATATCCTGAGGGTCTCGACCCCTCCCCGGGAATCTCTGCCCCCCCAAACCGGGGGTCTCACCCCCAAATCGAGGCCCCAGTCCCTTTCTCGGGAGTCTCTCCCCCCCAAATGTGGGTCCTGTCCCCCAAATCGAGACCCCAATCCCCCCTCTCGGGGGTCTCTGCCCCCCCAAACCGGGGCTCTCACCCCCCAAATCGAGTCCCCAACCCACCCTCGGGGATCTTTTCCCCCCAAATGTGGGTCCTGCACCCCAAAATGGTGACCCCAATATTCCAGGGGGTTCAACCCCTCTTCGGGGGTCTCTCCCCCAAACCGAGGGTCTCACCCCCAAACTGAGGACCCCAATATCCTGGGGGGTCTCACCCCCTAAATAGAGACCCCAATACCCCGTGAGGGTCTCAAATGCCCCTTTGGGGGTCTCACCCCCCAAATTGGGGACCCGAAACTCTTCCTCGGGCGTCTTTTCCCCCAAAATGGGGGTCTCACCCCCAAAATCGGGACCCCAATACCCTGGGGATCTCAACCCCTCCCCGGGAATCTCTGCCCCCCCCAACCGGGGGTCTCACCCCCCAAATCGGGACCCCAATATCCTGGGGTGTGTCACCCCCTCCCCGGGGGTCTCTCCCCCCAACCCGGGGGTCTCACCCCCCAAACTGGGGACCTCAACTCCCCCTCAGGGATCTCTTTCCCCCCAAAATGGGGTCCCGCCCCCCAAATCGAGACCCCAACCCTTCCCCGGGCGTCTCTGCGCCCCCAAACCGGGGGTCTCACCCCCAAATCGAGACCCCCAATCCCCCCTCTCGGGGGTCTCTCCCTCCACAAATGGGGGTCCCGCCCCCCAAATCGAGACCCCAACCCCTCCCCGGGAGTCTCTGCGCCCCCAAACCGGTGGTCTCAGCCCCAATTGAGACCCCCAATCCCCCCTCTCGGGGGTCTCTCCCCCCACAAATGGGGGTCCCGCCCCCCAAATGGAGCCCCCACCCCTCCCTCCCGGGGGTCCCTTTCCCACCGCCCCCCGCCCAGGGTGTGGCCGAGTGGGCGTGGCCGCTTTGGGGCGTGGCCGGTGGGCGTGGCCTGTGTTGGGGGCGTGTCCTGCGGGCGGATTATGTCAACCCCGCGGCAGCCGCAGCCCCGAGCTGGGAGCGGCAGGAGCAGGTACGGCCCGGGGGGCTCCGGGGGGGCTCCGGGAGGGGCTCGGGGGTTCCCGGGAGGTCTCAGGGGGGTCCCCGGGATCTCGGGGAACCCCTCGGACTCCGGGGGTCCCTGGGCGGGGGGCGCCGAGAGCGAGGAGCGGCTCTGGGAGGGTCCCGGGGGGCTGCGTGGAGGGGGTGGGGATGGGGAAAGGTGGGGCTGGGGGGGCTTAGGGGGGATTTTGGGGGGGTCTCGAGATTTTTTGAGGTCTGGGGTTTTTTAGGGGGTTAAAATCAGGGCTGGGGGCGGTAAAATTGGGGCTGGGGTGTTTATAGGGATGGGCAGAGGTTTAGGTGGAGCTGTAGGGTTTCTATAGGGCTGGGGGGGCTTTAGGGGCTCTGGGGGGGATTTGGGGGGATTTTGGGGGGTCTGGGGGATTTGGGGGGGTCTGGGATTTTTTAGGGGGTTGAAATTGGGGCTGGGGGCGGGAAAATTGGGGCTGGGGTGTTTATAGGGATGGGCAGAGCTTTAGGTGGAGCTGTAGGGTTTCTATAGGGCTGGGGGGGCTTTAGGGGCTCTGGGGGGGATTTGGGGGTCTGAGGGGTTTTAGGGGGTCTGGGATTTTTTAGGGGGTTAAAATTGGGGCTGGGGGCGGTAAATTGAGGCTGGGGGTGTCCTCGAGGTGTTTATAGGGATGGGCAGGGTTTTAGGTGGAGCTATAGGGGTTTTATCGGGCTGGGGGGGCTTTAGGGGCTCGGGGGTTTGTTTGTGGGGTCTGGGGGTGTTTTAGGGTTTTGGGGGGTTTTTAGGGGGGTCTGGGGTTTTTTAGGGGGTTAAAATTGGGGCTGGGGGCGGTAAAATTTGGGCTGGGGATGTCCTCGAGGTGTTTATAGGGATGGGCAGAGCTGTAGGTGGAGCTATAGGATTTCTATAGGGCTGGGGGGGTTGTTAGTGGGTCTGGGGGTTTGTTAGGGGGTCTGGGGCGTTTTTTGGGGTCTGGGGGTTTTCTTAGGGCGTTAAAATTGGGGCTGGGGGCGTTCCTGGGGTGTTTATAGGGCTGGGCACAGGTAAGGGCGGGTCTATAGGGTTTCTATAGGGCTGGAGAGAGTAAAGGAGCATCTATAGGGTCTCTATGGGGCTGGGGATGGTAAAGATGTCTCTATAGGGCCTGGTGGGGCTGGGGGGTCTATAAAGGGTCAGGGGGCTGCTGGGGGGCGGGGCTGGTGTTTATATAGGGCTGAGGAGGGTAAAGGTGGATCTATAGGGTTTCTATAGGGCTGGAGAGAGTAAAGATACCTCTGTAGGGTCTGTGTGGGGCTGGGTACAGGTGCAGGTGCATCTATAGGGTCCCTATAGGGCTGGGGTTTATTAAGGGGCGGGTCTGTGGTGTTTATGTGGGGCTGGGCACAGGTAAGGGCGGGTCTGTAGGGTTTCTATAGGGCTGGGTAGAGATAGAGTGTATCTATAGGGTTTATATGGGGCTGGGGAGGTAAGGTGCATCTGTAGGGTCCGTGTGGGGCTGGGGGGTCTATAAAGGGTCGGGGGGGCCTGGGGGGCGGGGCTGGTGTTTATATAGGGCTGAGGAGGGTAAAGGGCCATCTATAGGGTCCCTGTAGGGCTGGGTACAGGTGGAGGTGGATCTATAGGGTCCATATAGGGCTGGGGTTTATTAAGGGGTGGGGGCTGCTGGGGGGTGGGGCTGGTGTTTATATAGGGCTGGGTATAGGTAAAGGGGGGTCTATAGGGTCCCTATGGGGCTGGGCACAGGTGCATCTATAGGGTCCCTATAGGGCTGGGGTTTATTAAGGGCCGGGTCTGTGGTGTTTATGTGGGGCTGGGCACAGGTAAGGGCGGGTCTGTAGGGTTTCTATAGGGCTGGGTAGAGACAAAAGTGCATCTATAGGGTTTATATGGGGCTGGGGAGGGTAAAGGTGGATCTGTAGGGCCCGTCTGGGGCTGGGATCAGTTCAAGGAGGGTCTATAGGGTCCGTGTGGGGCTGGGGGTTTATTAAGAGGCGGGAGCTGCTGGGGGGCAGGGCTGGTGTTTATATAGGGCTGGGCACAGGTAAAGGGGGATCTATAGGGTCCCTATGGGGTCTCTATGGGGCTGGGGAGAGTAAAGGAGCATCTGTAGGGTCGGTGTAGGGCTGGGGTTTATTTAGGGGCGGGTCCGTGGTGTTTATATGGGGCTGGGCAAGGTAAAGGTGCATCTATAGGGTTTGTATGGGGCTGGGGAGAGTAAAGGAGCATCTATAGAGTTCCTATAGGGCTGGGCACAGGTAAAGGTACATCTATAGGGTTTGTGTGGGGCTGGGATCTGTTCAGGGAGGATCTATAGGGTCGGGGGTCTACTGGGGGGCGGGTTTGGTGTTTATATAGGGCTGGGCACAGGTAAAGGTGAATCCTGGGATCTATAGGGTTCATATGGGGCTGGGCACAGGTAAAGGTGGATCTATAGGGTCCCTATAGGGTCTGTGTGGGGCTGGGCTCAGGTAAAGGTGGATCTATAGGGTCTCTATAGGGCTGGGCAGAGGCACAGATGGTTCTATAGGGGCCCCATAGGGCCCGGCTGAGGGGCACAGGAGGCTCTATAGGGATTCTATAGGGTCAGGCAGGAGGCACAGGAGGTTCTATAGGGCACAGGTGGAGCTTTATAGGGTCAGATCTATAGGGCCCAGCTGAGGAGCACAGGTGGCTGCACAGGTCAGGTGTTTTCTATAGGGTCAGATCAAAAGGTACAGGTGGTTTCTATAGAGGTTCTGTAGGGTCAGACGAGGGAGTGCAGGGGGTTCTATAGGGCACAGGTGGTTCTATAGGGCCCAGTTGAGGGGCGCAGGAGGTTCTATAGGGGCTCTATGGGGTGAAACCAAGAGGTACAGGAGGCTCTATAGGGTCAGCCCAGGGGGCACAGGAGGCTCTATAGGGCACAGGTGGCTCTATAGGGGCCCTATAGGGTGAGCCCGGGGGGCACAGGAGGCTCTATAGGGCACAGGTGGCTCTATAGGGGTTCTATAGGGTCAGATTGGGGGACACAGGAGGTTCTATAGGGCACAGGTGGCTCTATAGGGGCTCTATAGGGTCAGATTGGGGGACACAGGAGGTTCTATAGGGCACAGGTGGCTCTATAGGGGCTCTATAGGGTCAGATTGGGGGACACAGGAGGTTCTATAGGGCACAGGTGGTTCTATAGGGCACAGGTGGCTCTATAGGGGCCCTATGGGGTCAGCCCGGGGGGGCACAGGAGGTTCTATAGGGCTGAGGGCTCTGGGGGCTACAGGTGGCCCCATAGGGGCTCTATAGGGGGCGGGGCTGGGGGTCCCGGGGGGGTTTGAGGGGCAGAAACCGAGAGAGGAGGGGGAGTCCGGGGTTTGGGGGGCTCGGGATGATTTGGGGGCAATTTTGGAGCCGCTTTGGGGCTGTTTTGGGGGCGGTTTTGGGGCGGGTTTGGAGCAGGTTTGGGGCCGATTTTGGGGAGATTTTCGAGCAAATTTTGGGGGGCTTTTGGGGTTGCTTTTGAGGCATTTTGGGGTGGGTTTGGAGCTGTTTTGGGGGAGCTTTTGGGGTGGTTTTGGGGCCGCTTTTGGGGCTGTTTTGGAGCACTTTTAGGGGCGATTTTGGGGCGGGTTTGGAGCTGTTTTGGGGCGGTTTTAGGGGAGGTTTTGGGGCAGTTTTGGCGGCGGTTTTGGAGCTGTTTTGGGGCGATTTTGTGGTTGGTTTTGGGGCTATTTTGGAGCGGTTTTAGGGGTGGTTTTGGGGCGGGTTTGGAGCTGTTTTGGGGGGGCTTTTGGGGCTGTTTTGGGGCTGGTTTGGAGCAGTTATGGGGCGGTTTTAGAGCGGGTTTGGAGCTGTTTTGGGGGGCTTTTTGGGGCCGTTTTGGGGTCGCTTTTGGAGCAGTTATGGGGCGGTTTTGGGGTCGCTCTTGGGGCCATTTTTGGGGGGGATTTGGGGCGGTTTTGGGGCCGCTTTTGGGGCTGTTTTGAAGCAGTTTTAGGAGCGGGTTTGGAGCTCTTTTGGGGCGGTTTTAGGGGGCGTTTTGGGGCAGTTTTGGGGTCGCTTTTGGGGCAGTTATGGGGCAGTTTGGGGTCGCTTTTGGGGCCATTTTTGGGGGGATTTCGGGCGTTTTTGGGGTCTCCAGAGGGCCCAGGAGCCGGCAGGGGGGAGGGGCTCCGGGCAGTCTCGGTGGGGCTGGGGGCTCGGGGGGGCTCTGGGGGGGCTCTGGGGGGGGCAGCGATTTAGGGGAGGGGTCCCGAGGGTCCCCAACAGCCCCGGGGGGTCTCGGGGGGGTCTGTAGGGTCTCTGTAGGGTCTCTGTAGGGTCTCCATGGGGTCCGCGGCGTCCAACAGATGGGTGGGGCCGGCAGGGGGGGGAGGGGAGCGGCTCCGTCACCCCCCGCGCGCCCCCCCGCCCCTCCCCCCCCGAGGGACCCTCGGGGTTGTTTGGGGGGTCCGGGGGGGTCCGGGCGGGGCTCCCGGTGGGGTGGGGGGAGGGGCAGCCCCGGTGCTCACCCCCCCCCCCTCATTTCCCTACAGGTGCCCTCGCCCGCCCCTCCCCCCCCTCCGCGGCTTGGGGGGGATTTTGGGGGGATTTTTTTTTTGAGGGGGGGTCCTCGGGTGGGGGTGGGGGAGGGGGGGTCAGCTCAGGGTCGTCCCCTCCCCCCCCCCCAGGAATTTGGGGTCAAAAAGGGACCCCTTGTTAGAGCCGGGGCCGCCCCCGCTTCCGGCCGGGCGGGGCCGGGGGGGGCAAAATTCACCCGGGGGGGTCCCCAAATCCCAAAATCCTTCCGGGGGGTCCCAAATCCCCAAAATCCTTCCGGGGGATCCCAAATCCCCAAAATCCTTCCGGGGGGGTCCCCAAATCCCCAAAATCCTTCCGGGGGGGTCCCCAAAATCCCCAAATCCTTCCGGGGGGGACCCAAATCCCCAAATCCTTCCGGGGGGGTCCCCAAATTCCCAAAACCCTTCCGGGGGGGTCCCCAAATCCTTCCGGAGGGGTCCCCAAAATCCTTCCGGATTGGGAGGGGGTCCCCAAATTCCCAAATCCTTCCGGGGGGACCCAAATCCCCAAATCCTTCCGGGGGGGTCCCCAAAATCCCCAAATCCTTCCGGGGGGGACCCAAATTCCCAGATCCTTCCGGGGGGGACCCAAAATCCCAAAATCCTTCCGGGATTGGAGGGGGTCCCTAAAATCCTTCCGGGGGATCCCAAATCCCCAAAATCCTTCCGGGGGGGGTCCCCAAATCCCCAGATCCTTCCGGGGGGGTCCCCAAAATCCTTCCGGGATTGGGAGGGGTCCCCAAATCCCAAAATCCTTCCCGGGGGGTCCCCAAATTCCCAAATCCTTCCGGGGGGGTCTCAAATCCTTCCGGGATTATTGGGGGGGATCCCCGGATTCTCGGCCCCGCCCGGAGCCCCCCCCTCGGGATGGGGGCAGGGAGGGGGTGGGGACACCCCGGGGGGGCTTTTGGGGGGGTCCTCGAACTCCTGGGACCCCCCCGGGGGGGGAGGGGATCCCCGGTTGCACGAGGGGGGGTTGGGGGGGTCTCCAGAGCTCCGTGCCCCTCCCCCCCCCTTCGCGGGTGGTTCTGGGGGGTCCCAGACCCTCAGGGGGGGTTTGGGGGGGTTTTAGGGGGGATTTTGGGGTTTTGGGGGGGATCTTGAGGGGCTTGGGGGGGGCTGAGAGTTTTAAGGGGGTTTGGGGGGGTTTAGGGAAGATTTGGGGAGGATTTTGAGGGGGATTTGTGGGGGGGTTTTGTGAGTTTAGGGGGGATTTGAGGGGAGCTTGGAGGCTTTGGGTTTTCGGGGGGATTTTAGGGTTTTTGGCGGGATTTTAGGGGGTTTTCGGGGAATTTCAGGGGTTTTTATGGTGGTTTGGGGTTTTAGCGGGGATTTTAGGGGTTTTTGGGAGGTTTTTTTACGTTTTTAGGGAAGGATTTTAGGACTTTTGGGGGAATTTTAGGGTTTTCGGGGGAGATTTTGGGGTGATTTTAGGGGTGATTTTTGGGATTTGGGGGGGGAATTTTAGGTTTATTTATGTGGATTTCCGGGGTATTTGGGGGAGATTTTAGGGGTTTGGGGTGATTTTAGGTTTATTGGTGTGGATTTCCGGGGTTTTGGGGGGAATTTTAGGTTCATTAGTGTGGATTTTAGGTTTGTTTGTGTGGATTTTCGGGGTTTTTTGGGGTGATTTTAGGTTTATTTGGGGTGTTTTTAGCTTTATTTGTGCTGATTTTTGGGGTTTTTGGGATGATTTTTGGGGTTTTGGGGGTGATTTTAGGGGTTTTGAGGTGATTTTAGGTTTATTTGTGTGGATTTTAGGTTTATTTGTGTGGATTTTCTGGGTTTTTGGGGTGAATTTCGGGTTATTTCGGGCGGATTTCAGGGTTTTTTGGGGTGATTTTATGTTTATTAGTGTGGATTTTAGGGTTTTTGTGTGGATTTTAGGGTTTTTGTGTGGATTTTAGGGTTTTTGAGGTGATTTCAGGGTTTTTTGAGGTGATTTCAGGGTTTTTTGGGGTAATTTCAGGTTTTTTTGGGTTTCCCGTCCCTGTCCGTGGTGCTGAACCGGGGGGGGGAGGGGCTCTCAGTGGGGGGAGGGGCGGCCCGGGTGCCGATGTGGGGGGTTGGGGGGGGGTCGCGGGGTGGGGGTCGCTCGCCAAGGTGACAGGGTCCCCTCCTCGGCGTTGCCATGGAAACCGGCGCATCCGCAGGGGGGGAGGGGAGGGGAGGGGACGCGGCGGCCGCCGCACAATGGAGGGGGAGGGGGGGGGGTTCAGACCCCCCAAATTCCTCCCCGGGGGGGTCTCACCCCCCTGCCCGCCCCCTCCCCAGGGCCCCGGCCGCGGCCATGGCGCTGCCCCGGGGGCTCGGCCTGGTCCCGCTGCTGCTGCCGCTGCTGCTGGGGGGGCGCGGCGCCGCCATCGCCATCCCCCCCGAGTGTGAGTGCGGATTGTGGGGAGGGGGCGCGGGAACCCAATGGGGAGGGGGCCAGCCCCTCCCCCACCCCCTCAGCCATGCACGGAGCCCCTCCCCCAACCCCCACCCCCGGCATGGAGACCCCTCCCCCCGGCATGGAGACCCCTCCCCCCGGCATGGAGACCCCCCCGGCATGGAGACCCCTCCCCCCGGCATGGAGACCCCTCCCCCCGGCATGGAGACCCCCCCCGGCATGGAGACCCCTCCCCCCGGCATGGAGACCCCCCCGCATGGAGACCCCCCCCGGCATGGAGACCCCTCCCCCCGGCATGGAGACCCCCCCCGGCATGGAGACCCCTCCCCCCGGCATGGAGACCCCCCCGGCATGGAGACCCCCCCCGGCATGGAGACCCCTCCCCCCGGCATGGAGACCCCTCCCCCCGGCATGGAGACCCCCCCCGGCATGGAGACCCCTCCCCCCGGCATGGAGACCCCCCCCCAGGCATGGAGACCCCCCCGGCATGGAGTCCCCTTCCCCCGGCATGGAGACCCCTCCTCAAATTCCCCTCTCTAATCACGGAGCCCCCCCGGCATGGAGACCCCCTCGGCATGGAGACCCCTCCCCAAATTCCCCTCTCTAATCACGGAGCCCCCCCGGCATGCAGACCCCTCCCCAAATTCCCCTCTGTAATCACAGACCCCCCCAGGGTTTGGAGACCCCTCCCCAAATTCCCCTCTCTAATCGCGGACCCCCCCGGATATGGAGACCCCTCCCCCCGGCATGGAGCCCCCCCCGGCATGGAGACCCCTCCCCAATTCCCCTCTGTAATCACAGACCCCCCCAGGGTTTGGAGACCCCTCCCCAAATTCCCCTCTGTAATCACAGACCCCCCCAGGGTTTGGAGACCCCTCCCCAAATTCCCCTCTCTAATCACAGACCCCCCCCCAGGCATGGAGACCCCCCCCCGGCATGGAGCCCCCTCCCCAAATTCCCCTCTCTAATCACAGACCCCCCCCCAGGCATGGAGACCCCTCCCCCCGGCATGGAGCCCCCCCCGGATATGGAGACCCTTCCCAAATTCCCCTCTCTAATCACAGACCCCCCCGGATATGGAGCCCCCTCCCCAAATTCCCCTCCTCGCACCTGGACCCCTCCCCCTCTTATCTTCACTTCTTTCCCACCCCTCCCCCTTTTTTTTTTTTATTTTTAAGGACCCCCCCCTTGCACGTGGAGCCCCCCCCGGCATGAAGACCCCTCCCCCCGGCATGAAGACCCCTCCTCAATTCACCTCCCTCATCCTGGACCCCCTCCCCAAATTCCCCTCCTCCCCCCTCATCCTCATCCTCACCCCCCCCGTTGTTTTTGAGGACCCCCCCCTTGCACGAGGACCCCCCCCTTGCACGAGGACCCCTCCCCCGCCCCCCCCGCCTTGCCCGGGGGTCTCCCCGCGGACCCCTCCCCACTCACGCTCTGTCTCTCCCCCCCCGTGCCCCCCTCCCCAAATGGACGGTGCAGACTCGCTGCACGAGCGTGAGTTTGGGGGTCCGGGGGGTCCTGGGGGGGGCTGGGGGTTTTGGGGAAGGTCCTGGGGAGGCTGGGGAGGGTCCTGGGGGGCTCTGGGGGAGTCTGGGGCAGGTCTCGGGGTGTGCTGGGGGGGTCCTGGGGGCTCTGGGGATTTTGGGGAGGGTCCCAGGGGGGGCTGGGGGTGTCCTGGGGGTGTTTGGGGGGTCCTGGGGGGGTCTAGGGGGGCTGGGGAGAGTCCTGGGGGTGTCTGGGAGTCTTGGGGAGGGTCCCGGGGGGTCTTGGGGTGTGCTGGGGGGGCCCCAAGGGGATCTGGGGCTTTTGGGAGGGTCCTGGGGGAGTCTAGGGGGGCTGGGGAGAGTCCTGGGAGTCTCTCGAGGGTCCTGGGGGCTCTGGGGGTCTTGGGGAGGGTCCTGGGGGGATCCCGGGGGGTCCGGTGCTGTTCGGGGGTGTCCAGGAGGGTTTGGGGCTCCTGGGTGGGTCTGGGGGTGTCAGGGGGGATCCCAGGGGTGTCCGAGGGGGTCCTGGCGGGGTTTGGGGGTGTCCGGGGGGGTCCCGGGTCTGTCCGGGGGGTCCCGGGTGATCTCGCGGGGTTTGGGAGTCCTGGGGGGTCCTGGGGATGTCCGGGGGGGTCCCAGGGGTGTCTCGGGGGGTTTGGGGGTCCCGGGGGGTGTCCGGGTGTGTCCGGGGGTCTCGGGTCTGTCCGAGGGTCCCCGGGCTGTACGGGGGTGTCCAGGGGGGTTTGGGGGTCCCGGGGGGTCCCGGGTGTGCCCGGGGGGGTCCCAGGGGGGTTTGGGGGTCCCGGGGGGTCCCCGGTGTGTCCGGGGGGGTCCCAGGGGTGTCCCGGGGGGTTTGGGGGTCCCCGGTGTGTCCGGGGGGGTCCCAGGGGTGTCCCGGGGGGGTTTGGGGGTCCCGGGGGGTCCCCGGTGTGCCCGGGGGTCCGAGCCGCCGTGCCCCCCCAGTCCAGCAGCCCCCCGAGCTGACGGAGCAGCCCCCGGAGCAGCTGGTGGTGTTCCCCAGCGATGACGTCGTGCTCAAGTGCGCGGCCACCGGAGAGCCCCCGGTGCAGTGAGTGACACCCGGGTCACCTCCCCTGTCACCTGTGTGTCACCTGTGTGTCACATGTGTCATCTGTGTCACATGTGTGCCACCTGGGTCACCTGTGTCACCTGTCTCACCCCCCTGTGTCACCTGTGTGTCACCTGTGTGTCACCTGTGTGTCACCTGTGTCATTAATGTCACTTGTGTGTGTCACCTGTGTGTCACCTGTGTGTCACCTGGGTCATTAATGTCACCTCCCCTGTCACCTGTGTGTCACCCCTTGTGTCACCTCCTGTGTCACCTGTGTCATTAATGTCACCTGTGTGTGTCACCTGTGTGTCACCTGGGTCACCTGTGTGTCACCTGGGTCACCTGTGTCATCCCGTGTCACCTCCTGTGTAACCCTCCAGTGTCACATGTGTGTCACATGTGTGTCACCTGTGTGTCACCTGGGTCACCTGTGTCGCCTCCTGTGTCATCCCTTGGCACCTTTCACCTCTGTCACCTGTGTCACTCCCTGTGTGTCACCTGCTGTGTCACCCTGTGTGTCACCTGCTGTGTCACCTGTCACCCCTATGTCACCCCGTGTCACCTTTCACCTGCGTCACCTCGTGTGTCACCTGTCACCCCTGTGCCATTAATGTCACCTGTGTCACCCCATGTCACCTGTGTCACCTGCGTTACCTGTGTCAATTATGTCACCTGTGTCATCTGTGTCACCTGTGTTCCCACTGTGTGCCCCCCATGTCCCCTGGTGTCCCCCAGTGTCCCCCTGCTCAGCAGCTGTCCCCATGTCCCCCCACTAAGCCCCATGTTCCCCCTGTGTCCCCTGCTGTCCTCTGTGTCCCCTGGTGTCCCCGTGCCCAGCTGCTGTCCCCGTGTCCCCCCCACTGTCTCGGTGTCCCCCCAGTGTCCCCACGTGTCCTCCAGTGTCCCCCCATCCCCGTGTCCCCTTGGTGTCCCCGTCCTCAGTCGCTGTCCCGGTGTCCCCTCTGTGTCCCCCTTGTCCCTCTGTTTCCCCCATGTCCCCTCGCTGTCCCTGCTCTCAGCGCTGGCCCTGTGTCCCCACTGTCCCCTGCTGTCCCCCACTGTCCCCGTGTCCGCTGGTGTCCCCTCGCTGTCCCCTGGTGTCCCCTCGCTCTCCCCGTGTCCCCTCGAGTCCCCTCGCTGTCCCCTGCTCAGCCCTGTCCCCCTGCTGTCCCCACTCTCAGCACTGTCCCCGTGTCCCCTCGCTGTCCCCTGGTGTCCCCCTGTCCCCTTGCTCTCCCGGTGTCCCTCGCTGTCCCCCTGCTGTCCCCATGTCCCCTCGCTCTCCCCGTGTCCCCCCACTGTCCCCTCTCTGTCCCTGTGTCCCCCGCTGTCCCCACACTGTCCCCGGCTCAGCCCTGTCCCCTCGTTCCTGCTCAGCGCTGTCTCCTGCTGTCCCCTTGTCCCCCCGCTGTCCCCTCTCTGTCCCCTCGCTGTCCCCTCGCTGTCCCCGTGTCCCGTGGTGTCCCCCTGGTGTCCCCTGGCTGTCCCTGCTCAGCGCTGTCCCCTGCTGTCCCCCTGTCCCCCCACTGTCCCCTGGCTGTCCCCTCTCTGTCCCCTTGCTGTCCCCATGTCCCCTCACTGTCCCCTGGCTGTCCCCACTCAGCGCTGTCCCCGTGTCTCCCCGCTGTCTCCTGGCTGTCCCCGTGTCCCTTGGTGTCCCCTGGCTGTCCCCGCTGTCCCCCGGCTGTGCCTGCTCAGCCCTGTCCCCCTGGCTGTCCCCGCTCTCAGCACTGTCCCCGTGTCCCCTCGCTGTCCCCTCACTGCCCCCCTGCTGTCCCCTGGCTGTCCCCGCTGTCCCCTCTCTGTCCCCGCTCAGCACTGTCCCCTCTCTGTCCCCGTGTCCCCTGGTGTCCCCTCACTGTCCCCACTCAGTGCTGTCCCCTCTGTCCCCCGGCTGTCCCCCTGCTGTCCCCTGCTCAGCGCTGTCCCCGCTGTCCCCATCCTGTCCCCGCTGTCCCCTCTCTGTCCCCCTGTCCCCGGCTGTCCCCGCTCAGCGCTGCCCCCTCTCTGTCCCCCCTGTCCCCTCTGTGTCCCCGCTCAGCGCTGTCCCCTGGTGTCCCCTGGCTGTCCCCTCACTGTCCCCCCTCAGCGCTGTCCCCTCTGTGTCCCCGCTCAGCACTGTCCCCTCTGTCCCCTGGCTGTCCCCCTGTCCCCCTGGTGTCCCCCAGCTGTCCCCGCTCAGCGCTGTCCCCGCTGTCCCCTCTGTGTCCCCACTCAGCGCTGTCCCCTCTCTGTCCCCGCTGTCCCCTCTGTGTCCCCGCTCAGCGCTGTCCCCTCTGTGTCCCCTGGTGTCCCCCAGCTGTCCCCGCTCAGCGCTGTCCCCTCTGTGTCCCCGCTGTCCCCCAGCTGTCCCCGCTCAGCGCTGTCCCCTCTGTGTCCCGCAGGTTCCGCTGGACGCGCGAGGACCGCCCGTTCTCTCCGGAGCTCCCGGGGGTCTCGGTGTCCCCCGGGGGGGGGACCTTGGTCATCAACGCCAGCCTGGCCGGGCGCCTGCAGGGCCGGTTCCGCTGCGCGGCCACCAACGCGCTGGGGACAGCGCTGTCCCACGAGAGCCGCGTCATCGCCGAGAGTGAGAGCCTAAAAACCCCTAAAATCCCAAACATTCATCCCAAAAATCCCTGGGGACAGCGCTGTCCCACGAGAGCCGCGTCATCGCTGAGAGTGAGAGCCTAAAAACCCCAAAAATCCCAAAAATCCACCCCAAAATCCCTGGGGACGGCGCTGTCCCCCAAGATCCGCGTCATCGTGGGGTTCCCCGGCGGTTTTGGGGTCCCTGGATGGTTTGGGGGGGAAGGGGGAGCCTCGAGAGTCCCCAGCCTGGGGTTCCCTGTTGGTTCTGGGGTCCCTGGGTGCTTTTTTGGGGGTTCCCCGGCCGTTTTGGGGCCCCTGACTGGTTTGGGGGGGCAGGAGGAGCCCCCAGCCTGGGGTTCCCCGGCGGTTTTTGGGGTCCCCCTTTGCTTCCGGGGTTCCCCGCTGTTTTGGGGGTTCCTTGGGTGGTTTTGGGGTCCCTGGCTGGTTTTTGGGGGTTCCCTGACCATTTTGGGGTCCCTGGCTGGTTTGGGGGGATAGTAGGAGACCCCAGCCCAGGGTTCTGTGGCAGTTTGGGATTCCCCGGCTATATTTGTGGTCCCCCCACTGTTTTTGGGGTCCCCCGGCCGGTTTTGGGGTCCCCTCGGCAGTTTTTGGGGTCCCCCCGCAGTTTTTGGGGTCCCCTCGGCAGTTTTTGGGGTCCCCCGGCCGTTTTTGGGGTCTCACGTCCCCGTGTCCCCCAGACACGCTGCAGTGGCCCAAGGAGAAGGTCCCCCGGCAGTTTTTGGGGTTCCCCGGCAGTTTTTGGGGTTCCCCCTGTCGGTTTTGGGGTCCCCCCGCAGTTTTTGGGGTCCCCCCCGCAGTTTTTGGGGTCTCACACCCCGTGCCCCCCCAGACACGCCGCAGTGGCCCAAGGAGAAGGTGACCCCGGTGCGGGTGGAGGAGGGGGACCCGGTGGTGCTGCCCTGCGACCCCCCCCGGAGCGCCGTGCCCCCCAAGATCTACTGGCTCAACAGCCGTGAGTGCGGGCCGGGGGGAACCCCAAAATATACCCTGAACCCCAAAATACATCCTGAACCCCAAAATATACCCTGAACCCCAAAATACATCCTGAACCCCGAAATATATCCTGAACCCCAAAATATGCCCTGAACCCCTAAAATACATCCTGAACCCCAAAATATACCCTGAACCCCGAAAATACATCCTGAACCCCGAAATATACCCTGAACCCCGAAAATACATCCTGAACCCCGAAATATACCCTGAACCTCGAAATTGTACCCTGAACCCCTAAAGTATACCCTGAACCCCGAAATTACACCCTGAATCCCAAAAAATACACCCTGAACCCCAAAATATACCCTGAACCCCCAAACTACACCCTGAACCCCAAAAATATACCCTGAACCCCTAAAGTGTACCCTGAACCCCAAAAAATACACCTTGAACCCCGAATGTGTACCCTGAACCCCAAAATTATACCCTGAATCCCTAAAAATACACCCTGAAACAAAAAAATGTACCCTGAACCCCAAAATTATACCTTGAACCCCTAAAATGCACCCTGAACCCCAAAAAATATATTCTGAGCCCCAAAATAGACCCTGAACCCCAAAAATATACCCTGAACCCCAAAATATACCCTGAACCCCAAAATTTACCCTGAACCCCTAAAATATCTCCTGAATTCCAAAATCGCACCCTGAGCCCCTAAATTATATCCTGAACCCCTAAAATACACCCTGAACTCCTAAAATGTACCCTCCACCCCAAAAATCACCCTGAACCCCTAAAATAACCCCTGAACCCCAAAATGATACCCTGAATCCCTAAAGTATACCCTGAACCCCAAAATTACATCCTGAACCCAAAAATATACCCTGAACCCCCAAACTACACTCTGAACCCCAAAATTATACCCTGCACCCCAAAAATATAACCCGAACCCCAAAATATACCCTGAACCCCAAATCCCCCCTGAACCCCAAAATACCCTCAAATCCCCCCAGAAATCCCAAATGCCCCCCAAACCCAGAAACTCCGAAAATCCCCCCTGAACCCCAAATTCCCCCAGAAACCCCAAATCCCTCCTGAAACCCCAAATCTCCCCTGAACCCCCCAAATTCCCCCTGAAACCCCCAAAATTCCCCCTGAACCCCAAATCCTGCTGAAACCCCCAAAATCCCCCCTGAACCCCCAAATCCCTCCTGAAACCCCAAATCCCCTTGAACCCCAAAATGCTCTGAACCCCCAAAATTCCCCCAACAGCCCGGTCAGGGTTTGGGGTCCCCCTTGACCCTGGGTGGGTTTGGGGTCAGGTTTGGGGTCACATTTGGGGTCAAGTTTGGGGTCAAGTTTGGGGTCAGGGTTTGGGGTCAGATTTGGGGTCACGGTTTGGGACCAGGTTTGGGGTCAGGTTTGGGGTCAGGTTTTAGGGTCAGGGTTTGGGGTCAGGTTTGGGGTCAGGTTTGGGGTCAGCTTTAGGGTCAGATTTGGGGTCAGGGTTTGGGGTCAGGTTTGGGGTCAGATTTGGGGTCAGGTTTGGGGTCAGTTTAGGGTCAGTTTTTGGGGTTTTTCCCGCAGGGATCATGCACATCGCACAGGACACCCGGGTCAGTTTGGGGTCAGTTTTGGGGTCAGTTTTAGGGTTGTTTTTGGGGTTTTTTCCCCCCAGGGATCATGCACATCGCGCAGGACGCCTGGGTGAGCCCGAGTCAGTTTTAGGATCAGTTTTAGGGTCAGATTTGGGATTTTTTCCCCAGGAATCATGCACATCGCGCAGGACGCCCGGGTCAGCATGGGGCAAGTTTGGGGTCAGTTTTAGAGTCAGTTTAGGATCAGTTTTTGGGATTTTTCCCCCCCAGGGATCATGCACATCGCCCAGGACACCCGGGTCAGTTTTAGGGTCAGTTTAGGGTCAGTTTAGGATCAGATTTGGGGTTTTTCCCCACAGGGATCATGCACATTGCCCAGGACGCCCGGGTCAGTTTGGGGTCAGTTTTAGGGTCAGTTTAGGATCAGTTTAGGATCAGTTTTTGGGATTTTTTCCCCAGGAATCATGCACATCGCGCAGGACGCCCGGGTCAGTTTGGGGTCAGTTTTAGGGCCAGTTTAGGGTCAGTTTAGGATCAGATTTGGGATTTTTCCCCAGGGATCATGCACATCGCCCAGGACGCCCGGGTCAGTTTTGGGTCAGTTTGGGTCAGTTTAGGGTCAGTTTTGGGCTCAGATTTGGGATTTTCCCCGCAGGGATCTTGCACATCGCCCAGGACACCCGGGTGAGCATGGGGCAAGTTTGGGGTCAGTTTTAGGATCAGTTTTAGGGTTGTTTTTGGGATTTTTTTCCCCCGCAGGGATCATGCACATTGCCCAGGATGCCCGGGTCAGTTTTAGGGTCAGTTTTAGGGCCAGTTTAGGGTCAGTTTAGGATCAGATTTGGGATTTTTCCCCAGGGATCATGCACATCGCCCAGGACGCCCGGGTGAGCCCGGGTCAGTTTTAGGGTCAGTTTTAGGGTCAGTTTAGGATCAGTTTAGGATCAGATTTGGGATTTTTCCCCAGGGATCATGCACATCGCCCAGGACGCCCGGGTGAGCATGGGCCAGGACGGGTTCCTGTACTTCGCCAACGCGCAGGTCGGGGACAGCCACCCCGATTACATCTGCCACGCCCATTACCTGGGCCCGCGCACCATCATCCAGAAGGAGCCGCTGGACCTGCGGGTGACGCCCAGTGAGCGAGGGGGGACCCCGGAGCTGCCCCCGAACCCCCAGGGACCCCCAAACCCACCCCTAAACACCCTGGGGACCCCCGGAGCTGCCCCCCAACCCCCCGGACCCACCCCCGAACCCCCAGGAACCCCCGGAGCTGCCCCCGAACCCCCAGGGACCCCCAAACCCACCCCTAAACACCCTGGGGACCCCCGGAGCCACCCCCGAACCTCCCAGGGATCCCCGGAGCCGCCCCCGAACACCCCGGGACCCCCGGAGCTGCCCCCGAACCCCCCGGGGAACCCCGGAGCTGCCCCTGAACCCCCCAGGGACCCCCGGACCCACCCTCGAACCTCCCAGGGACCCCCGGAGCTGCCCCCGAACCCCCGGGGACCCCCAAACCCACCCCTAAACACCCTGGGGACCCCCGGAGCTGCCCCCGAACCCCCCGGGATCCCCGGAGCTGCCCCTGGGGACCCACGGACCCAACCCCAAACACCCCAGGGACCCCCGGAGCTGCCCCTGAACCCCCCAGGGACCCCCGGACCCACCCTCGAACCTCCCAGGGACCCCCGGACCCACCCTCGAACCTCCCAGGGACCCCCGGAGCTGCCCCCAAATACCCCGGGGACCCCCAAACCCACCCTCGAACCTCCCAGGGACCCCCGGAGCTGCCCCCGAACCCCCAGGGACCCCCAAACCCACCCCTAAACACCCTGGGGACCCCCGGAGCTGCCCCCGAACCCTCCGGGGACCCCCAAACCCACCCCTAAACACCCTGGGGACCCCCGGAGCTGCCCCCGAACCCCCGGGATCCCCGGAGCTGCCCCTGGGGACCCACGGACCCAACCCCAAACACCCCAGGGACCCCCGGAGCTGCCCCCAAATACCCCGGAGACCCCCAAACCCACCCTCGAACCTCCCAGGGACCCCCGGAGCTGCCCCCGAACCCCTCAGGGACCCCCAAACCCGCCCCCAAACACCCGGGACCCCCGGAGCTGCCCCTGAACCCCCCGGACCCACCCCCGAACCCCCGGGGACCCCCGGCGCCACCCCCGAACCCCCTGGGAACCTCCATACCCGCCCCTAAACACCCCGGGGACCCCCCGGACCCGCCCCCAAAGTTCCCGGGGACCCCCAAATCCCCCAGGGGACCCCTGGAGCTGCCCCCGTAGCCCCAGGGACCCCCGGAGCCGCCCCCGAACCCCCCGGGGAACTCCCAAACACCCCGGGGACCCCCGAACCGGAAGGACCGACAAACCTGCCCCCAAATCCCTTAGAGGATCCCCAAACCGGCCCCCAAACCCCCGGGGAACCCCCGAACCCACTCCAGGACCCGCCCCCGAACCCCCGGGGGCCCCCAAACCCGAGGGACCCTTGAACCCGCCCCCAAATCCCCTAGGGATCCCTTAACCCGCCCCTAAACACCCCGGGGACCCCCGAACCCGAGGGACCCCCAAACCCCTCCGGGGACCACCAAACCCCCCGGGGAACCCCCGGACCCGCCCCCAAACCCCCCAGGGATCCCCCAAATCCACCCCTAAATCCCTCAGGGGAACCTTCAAACCCAGGGGACCCCCAAACCCGCCCCCGAATCCCCCGGGGAACCCCAAACCCACACCCAAATCCCTCAGGGAACCCTCAAACCCGGGGGACCCCCAAACCCCCTGGAGGATCCCCAAACTCACCCCCGAGGGGGTTTGGGGGTTCCTCAGGAATTTGGGGGAGTACTGGGGTGTCCTCAGGAATTTGGGGGGACCCTGAGGGGTTTTAGGGGGGTCCCGGGAGGGGTTTGGGGGGGTCCTCAAGAATTTGGGGGGGTCCTGGGGGGTCCTGAGGAATTTAGGGAGGTTTTGGGGGGGTTCTCAGGAATTCGGGGGGGATCCTGGGGGGTTTGGGGGTTCCTCAGGAATTTGGGGGGATCCTGGGGGATCCTCAGGAATTTGGGGGGGTCCTGAGGAATTTGGGGGGTTTGGGGGGCTCCTCAGGAATTTGGGGGATCCTGGGAGGTTTTGGGGGTTTCCTCAGGAATTGGGGGGCTCCTGGGGGGTTTTGGGGGCTCCTCAGGAATCTGGGGGGATCCTGGGAGGTTTTGGGGGCTCCTCAGGAATTGGGGGGTCCTGGGGGGTTTTGGGGGGCTCCTGGGGGGTTTTGGGGGCTCCCTAGGAATTTTGGGGGGCTCCCGGGGGGTCTCTAACCCCCTGCCCCCCCAGGTAACTCGGTGCAGTCCCGCCGGCCCCGCCTGGTGGTCCCCAGGGACCCCCAGCCCACCCACGTGGCGCTGCGGGGGGAGACGCTGGTGCTGGAGTGCATCGCCGAGGGGCTGTGAGTGCGGGGGAAAGGGGGGCCGGGGGGGCCGGGGGGGTCCTGGGGGGTCCTGGGGGTGTCCTGGGGGGTCCTGGGGGTGTCCTGGGGGGTCCTGGGGGGCTCCAGAAGGGTTTGGGGGGGGATTTTGAGGGATTCTGGGGGAGTTCTGGAGGGTTCTGGGGGAGTTCAGGGGGGCTCCAGAAGGGTTTTGGGGAGGTTGTGGGGGGTCCAGAAGGGTCCTGGGGGGATCTGGGGAGTCCAGAAGGGATCTGGGGGGAAATTTGGGGGTCCTGAGGGGTCCAGAAGGGTTTAGGGGGCTCCTGGTGGGGCTCTGGGGGGACCTGGGGAGTCCAAAGGGGATCCGGAGGGGTCCAGAAGGGTTATGGGGGGTCTGGGGGGTCCTGAGAGGATCTGGAAGGGTCCAGAAGGGTTTTGGGGGTGTTTGGGGGATCCAGAAGGTTTGGGGGGGTCCTGGGGAGGTCCAGAAAAGTCCTGAGGGGATCTGGAGGGGTCCAGAAGGATTTGGGGGGGATTGGGGTGGTCCTGGGGGAATCAGAAGGGTTTCAGAGGGGTTTTGGGGGGTCCTGGGGGGATTTGAGGGACTCCAGAAGGATTGGGGGGGGGTTAGGGGGCATCCTGGGGGGATCTGGGGGGTCCAGAAGGGTTTGGGGGGAGGGTTGAGGGTCCTGAGGGGCTCCAGAAGGGTTTTGGGGAGTCCTGGGGGGGGTCTGGGGGGATCCAGAAGGGTTTGGGGGGGTTGGGAGGTTCTGGGGGGGTCCAGAAGGGACCTGGGGGGTCCCTGGGGCTGATTCAGGGGTTATCCCAGGGATATCCCACGGGTCTCAGGGAATCCCTGGGAATTCCTAGAATTATCCCGGGTCTATCCCGGTTTATCCCCCCGGAGGAGGCTGAACGGGCCTGGGGGTCCCTGAAGCTATCTCAGGGGTATCCCAGGGAATTCCCAGGATTATCCCGGCATTATCCCAGGATTGTCTCGGGACAATCCTGGTTTATTCTCCCCCAGCCCCACACCCTGGGTGTCCTGGCAGAGGCTGAATGGATCCGGGGGTCCCTGGGTGTCCCTGGGGATCCCTGGGGGTGGCTCGGGGGCGTTCCGGGGCTGTCCCAGGGAATTCCCAGGATTATCCCGGTTTATCCCGGGTCTATCCCGGTTTATCCCCCCCAGCCCCATGCCCTGGGTGTCCTGGCGGAGGCTGAACGGATCTGGGGGTCCCTGGGGGTGGCTCAGAGGATTCCTGGGATGGCTCAGGGTATCCCAGGGAATTCCCGGGTCTATCCCGGTCTATCCCCCCCCAGCCCCACGCCCTGAAGGCTGAACGGGTCCAGGGGTCCCTGGGGGTGGCTCAGAGGATTCCCGGGATGGCTCAGGGCTATCCCAGGGAATTCCCGGGATTATCCCGGTTTATCCCGGGTCTATCCCGGTTTATTTTCCCCCCAGCCCCACGCCCTGGGTGTCCTGGCAGAGGCTGAACGGATCTGGGGGTCCCTGGGGGTGGCTCAGAGGATTCCCGGGATGGCTCAGGGTATCCCAGGGAATCCCTAGGAATTCCTGGAATTATCCCAGTTTATCCCGGGTCTATCCTGGTTTATTTCTCCCCCCAGCCCCACGCCCTGGGTGTCCTGGCGGAGGCTGAACGCGCCGCTGCCGCCGGGCCGGGCCGTGCTGGACAATTTCAACAAAACCCTGAGGCTGCAGAACGTCTCCGAGGCCGACGATGGAGAGTACGAGTGCACGGCCCAGAACGGGCAGGGCAGCGCCAGAGCCACCCACACCGTCACCGTGGAGGGTACTGGGGGAACTGGGAGGGACTGGGAGGGACTGGGAGGGACTGGGATGGGCACTGGGGACACTGGGAGGGACTGGGAGGGACTGGGATGGGAACTGGGGATGATGGTCAGTACGAGTGCACGGCCCAGAACGGGCAGGGCAGCGCCAGAGCCACCCACACCGTCACCGTGGAGGGTACTGGGGGACACTGGGGGAACTGGGGGGGACTGGGATGGGTGCTGGGGACACTGGGAGGGACTGGGAGGGACTGGGATGGGCACTGGGGACACTGGGAGGGACTGGGAGGGACTGGGATGGGCACTGGGGACACTGGGAGGGACTGGGAGGGACTGGGAGAACTGGGGACCGTGGTCAGTACGAGTGCACGGCCCAGAACGGGCAGGGCAGCGCCAGAGCCACCCACACCGTCACCGTGGAGGGTACTGGGGGGACTGGGAGGGACTGGGAGGGACTGGGATGGGAACTGGGGACACTGGGAGGGACTGGGATGGGAACTGGGAGGGACTGGGATGGACTGGGGTTGATGGTCAGTACGAGTGCACAGCCCAGAACGGGCAGGGCAGCGCCAGAGCCACCCACACCGTCACCGTGGAGGGTACTGGGGGGACTGGGAGCACTGGGAGCGCTGGGAGGGACTGGGATGGGTGCTGGAGACACTGGGAGGGACTGGGAGGGACTGGGATGGGCACTGGGAGGGAATGGGAGGGACTGGGATGGGAACTGGGAACACTGGGCTGTACTGAGATGGCACTGGGCTATACTGGGATGTACTGGGACGGCACTGGGAGGGACTGAGATGTACTGGGCTGTATTGGGATGGCACTGGGCAGCACTGGGCTGGCACTGGGCTGTACTGGGATGAACTCGGATGTTCCCCCAACGGCCCCGTACTGGGAGCGCCGCCCCCTGAGCGGCACTGGGCAGTACTGGGATGTACCGGGATGGCACTGGGCTGTACTGGGATGAACTGGGATGAACTAGGATGAACTGGGATGTCTCCCCAGCCGCCCCGTACTGGGAGCGCCGCCCCCTGAGCGGCACTGGGCTATACTGGGATGTACTGGGATGGCACTGGGGTGGCACTGGGCTGTACTGGGATGAACTGGGATGTTTCCCCAGCGGCCCCGTACTGGGAGTGCCGCCCCCTGAGCGGCACTGGGCTGTACCGGGATGGCACTGGGCTGTACTGGGATGGCAGTGGGACATACTGGGACAGTCCCTGACTCCCAGTATCCCCCCAGCCGCCCCGTACTGGGAGCGCCGCCCCCTGAGTGGCACTGGGCAGTACTGGGATGGGCACTGGGCTATACTGGGCTGTACTGGGATGGCACTGGGGTGGCACTGGGACATACTGGGACAGTCCCTGACTCCCAGTTTCCCCAGCGGCCCCGTACTGGGAGCGCCGCCCCCTGAGCGGCACTGGGCAGTACTGGGATGGGCAGTGGGCTATACTGGGCTGAACTGGGATGAACTGGGATGAACTGGGATGTCTCCCCAGCGGCCCCGTACTGGGAGCGCCGCCCCCTGAGCGGCACTGGGCTGTACTGGGATGTACCGGGATGGCACTGGGCTGTACTGGGCTATACTGGGATGGCACTGGGCTGTACTGGGACAGTCCCTGACTCCCAGTTTCCCCAGCGGCCCCGTACTGGGAGCGCCGCCCCCTGAGCGGGGTGTTCGGCCCGGGGGAGGCGGCGCGCCTGGACTGCGCGGTGGGCGGCAAACCCCGGCCCCGGATCGCCTGGAGCCTGAACGGGGTCCCGCTGCACGGTACGGCCGGGGGGCTCGGGGGGCTGGGGGGGGGGGCGGGGGGCTGGGGGGGGGTTTGGGGAGATGGGGAGGGGATTTGGGGGGCCTGGACGGGGGGGGGAGGGAATTTGGGGCTGGGGGAGGGGATTTGGGGGCATTTTGGGGGGATTTGGGGGGGCTTGGATGGGTTCAGGAGGGGATTTGGGGGAGCTGGGGGAGGGGATTTGGGGTCTTGAATGGGTGGGGGGCTGGGGGAGGGAATTTTAAGGTTTGGGGGGATTTAGGGGGTCTTGGATGGGTGGGGGAAGGGATTTAGGGGACTGGGGAGGAGATTTGAGGGATTTGGGGGGATTTTGGGGTGTCCTGGATGGGTGGTGGAGGGGACTTGGGGGTCTTGGATGGGTGCGGGAGGGGATTTGGGGTGCTGGGGGAGGGGATTTGGGGGGCTTTTCGCGGATTTTGGGGTCCCTTGGGGTGCGTCCCTCAGTCCCTGAGGATCTGGAGGGGATTCCTGGGGATGGAGTTTGGTGTCCCCAAATGTCCCCAAGTGCCCCCAATGTCCCCAATTGTCCCCAAATGTCTCCCATGTCCCCTCACCGCAGAGGTTCTGTCCCTGGAGTTTTGGTGTCTCCTGGGTTGGTTTTTGTGTCCCCAAATGTCCCCAAATGTCCCTGCAGAGGTTCTGGACTGGGCCACCAGGCCCTTCGGGACAGGGCACTGCTGCTGTCCCTGGGGTTTTGGTGTCTCCTGGGTTGGTTTTTGTGTCCCCAAATGTCCCCAAATGTCCCTGCAGAGGTTCTGGACTTGGGGCATTGGGGCGCTGGTTCTGTCCCTGGGGGTGTTTTTGGTGTCCCTGGGGAGGTTTTTGGTGTCCCCAAATGTCCCCAGTGTCCCCGCAGAGATCCCAGACTCGGGGCGCTGGTTCTGTCCCTGGGTTTTGGTGTCCCCCGATGTCCCCAATGTCCCCAAATGTCCCCGATGTCCCCGCAGAGATCCCAGACTCGGGGCGCTGGTTCTGCCCCGGGGTTTTGGTGTCCCCAATGTCCCAAATGTCCCCAAATGTCCCCTGATTTCAGAGGTGCCGGACTCGGGGCGCTGGTGCTGCCCCTGGCGTTTTGGTGTCCCAAATGTCCCCAATGTCCCCGCAGATGTCCCAGATTTGGGGCGCTGGGCCTTGCGGGAGGGGGCGCTGGTTCTGTCCCTGGGGTTTTGGTGTCCCCAAATGTCCCCGATGTCCCCAAATGTCCACAATGTCCCCACAGAGGTGCTGGACGCGGGGCGCTGGTTCTGTCCCTGGAGTTTTGGTGTCCCCAAATGTCCCCGCAGAGGTCCCAGATTCGGGGCGCTGGTCCCTGCGGGAGGGGGCGCTGGTGCTGTCCCCGGGATTTTGGTGTCCCCCGATGTCCCCAATGTCCCCAAATGTCCCCGATGTCCCCGCAGAGGTCCCAGATTCGGGGCGCTGGTTCTGTCCCTGGGGTTTTGGTGTCCCCAAATGTCCCCGCAGAGGTTCCGGACTCGGGGCGCTGGTCCCTGCGGGAGGGGGCGCTGGTTCTGCCCCGGGATTTTGGTGTCCCCCGATGTCCCCAATGTCCCCAAATGTCCCCGATGTCCCCGCAGAGGTCCCGGACTCGGGGCGCTGGTTCTGTCCCTGGGGTTTTGGTGTCCCCCGATGTCCCCAATGTCCCAAATGTCCCCGATGTCCCCGCAGAGGTCCCAGATTCGGGGCGCTGGTTCTGTCCCTGGGGTTTTGGTGTCCCCAATGTCCCCGATGTCCCCGCAGAGGTCCCAGATTCGGGGCGCTGGTCCCTGCGGGAGGGGGCGCTGGTGCTGCCCCAGGGTTTTGGTGTCCCTGGGGTGTTTTTGATGTCCCCAATGTCCCCAGTGTCCCAAATGTCCCCGATGTCCCCGCAGAGGTCCCAGATTCGGGGCGCTGGTGCTGTCCCCGGGGTTTTGGTGTCCCCAATGTCCCCAAATGTCCCCGCAGAGGTCCCAGACTCGGGGCGCTGGTTCTGTCCTCTGGGGTATTTTTGGTGTCCCCAATGTCCCCTGATTTCAGATGTCCCAGACTCGGGGCGCTGGTTCTGTCCCTGGGGAGGTTTTTGGTGTCCCTGGGGGTGTTTTTGGTGTCCCCGATGTCCTCAAATGTCCCCGATGTCCCCGATGTCCCCGATGTCCCCGGAGAGGTCCCGGACTCGGGGCGCTGGTCCCTGCGGGAGGGGGCGCTGGTGCTGCCCCGGGATTTTGGTGTCCCCCGATGTCCCCAAATGTCCCCGCAGAGGTCCCGGACTCGGGGCGCTGGTTCTGTCCCTGGGGTTTTGGTGTCCCCAATGTCCCCAAATGTCCCCGCAGAGGTCCCAGATTCGGGGCGCTGGTTCTGTCCCCGGGGTTTTGGTGTCCCCAAATGTCCCCGATGTCCCCGCAGAGGTCCCGGACTCGGGGCGCTGGTCCCTGAGGGAGGGGGCGCTGGTTCTGTCCCCGGGGTTTTGGTGTCCCCAATGTCCCCAAATGTCCCCGCAGAGGTCCCAGATTCGGGGCGCTGGTTCTGTCCCTGGGGTTTTGGTGTCCCCAATGTCCCCAAATGTCCCCAATGTCCCCAATGTCCCCAAATGTCCCCGCAGAGGTCCCAAACTCGGGGCGCTGGTTCTGTCCCCGGGGTTTTGGTGTCCCCAATGTCCCCAAATGTCCCCGCAGAGGTCCCGGACTCGGGGCGCTGGTCCCTGCGGGAGGGGGCGCTGGTTCTGCCCCGGGATTTTGGTGTCCCCCGATGTCCCCAATGTCCCCAAATGTCCCCGATGTCCCCGCAGAGGTCCCGGACTCGGGGCGCTGGTCCCTGCGGGAGGGGGCGCTGGTGCTGCCCCGCCTGGAGCCCAACGATTCTCTGGTGGCGCAGTGCGAGGCCTCCAACAGCCACGGGCGGCTCCTGGCCAACGCCTTCGTCTACGTCGTGGGTGCGTCACCCCCGGGACCCCAAAACACCCCAAAACCATCCCCAAACACCCCAAAACCACCTCAAATCCCTCAAACCACCCCAAACCACCCCCAAACCCCCCAAAACCCCAAAACATCTCAACACACCCCCAAAACCACCCCAAACCACCCCCAAAACCCCAAAACATCTCAAACCACCCCAAATCACCCCAAAATCACCCCAAAACATCCCAAACCTCTCCAAACCCCCCCCAAACCACCCCAAAATCTGCTCAATTCCTGGGAGCCCCCAAAACACCCGCAAACTCACCCCAAACACCCCAAAACACCTCAAACACCCCCAAAACACCCCAAAATCTGCTCAAGTCCTGGGGCTCCCCAAAATCCCCCCAAATTTGGTCAATATCCCCCAGGACTCTCCTGGGACCCCCCAAAATCTGCTCAATCCCTCTGGGAGCCCCCAAAATCCCCCCAAAATCTGCTCAAAGCCCCAGGACTCCCCAAATCTGCCCAATCCCTCTGGACCCTCCTGGGACCCCCCAAAATTCACTCACCTCCCCTCTCTGGATCCCCCAAAGCCCCGGGACCCCCCAAAATCTGCCCAATCCCCTCGGGTCACCCCCAAATCCCCCCCAAATCTGCTCAATCCCTCTGGGACCCCCCAAAATCTGCCCAGTCCCTCCAGGGCCCTCCTGGGACCCCCCAAAATTCACTCACCTCCCCTCTCTGGATCCCCCAAAGCCCCGGGACCCCCCAAAATCTGCTCAATCCCTCTGGACCCCCCAAAATCCCCCCAAAATCTGCTCAAAGCCCCAAAATCCACCCAATACCTCCAGGACCCTCCTGGGACCCCCCAAAATTCCCTCACCTCCCCTCCCTGGAGCCCCCAAACCCCTGGGACCCCCCAAAATCTGCTCAATCCCCCCAAGACCCTCCTGGGACCCCCCAAATTCACTCACCTCCCCTCCCTGGAGCCCCCAAAGCCCGGGACCCCCCAAATTTGCTCAATCCCTCTGGGACCCCCCAAAATTTGCTCACTCTCCCCCCGGGACCCCCCAAAATCCTCTCGGGACCCCCCCATTGACCCCCCCATTGTTTCCATGGGCAACCAGAGCATCCCTGGGCCACGGTTGCCATGGCAACGGCATCACCCCCCCCCCCGCTGCATCCCCTTGGCTGCTGTTGCCATGGTGACCGTGGTGACGGCGTTGCCATGGTGACCGTGTGGTACCCACCGCGGTGGCGTTTCCATGGCAACTGCACCCCCAAACCTGGCAGCGCCTTAGCAACCGTTCCCATGGCAACGCGGCCCTCCCGTGGTTTCCATGGCAACCGGGCCTGTCAGCCGGGGGTTCCCGTTGCCATGGAGACAGCGGGGATGCCCAGGGGGGTTTGGGGTGGATTTTGGGGTCCCAGGATGCAGATTTGGGGTCCCAGGGGGCAGATTTGGGGTCCGTGGGGGGAATTTGGGGTCCTGGGGATGGATTTGGGGGTCCTGGGGGGTCCCTGACAATCTTCTCTTTT